>JAJMBR010000014.1:0-355840 GCA_030565365.1 Zygoascus flipseniorum
AATTGTACATTAACGGCTCTAAAATATGCCATCAAAGATGCAAGTATGATGCACCCTTGGTTGGTTCTGATTTGCTTAACCGATGATCATCCAATTATTTTAGATCTAGTGATCAACGTGCACAATCCTCCAAATGCAGTTGCCCCGATTAAGACGATTATGGAGGCAAGGCACGATATCGCGACAAAGGAGAGCAGGATGGTAATAAGTACTTCGCAGTGATGTTGCTGATTGAAAACTATATAAGGCCTTCGTTACTACCAGATAATCTCACTAGTTCTCTATCTCTGAATAGCTCGAGCAACAAACACTTTTCTCAGATACTGTGAAACTGTCTTAAACAATGAAATACGCCTTGATTCTTACTTCCCTGACTGCTGCCACGTTGGCCGCTGCAGTTCCTGTGCAAAAGCGAGGTTCTGGCTATATCTCTCTTGCTGTCAATAATACGAGAACATTTTCCCCAATTACAGAGAGTAGACTTGCCAAGCGAGGCGGCAGCGACGTTGTCTCTTTGATCAATGGATTCTTTGCCTATGAAGTTGATCTTGAAATTGGTACTCCCGGTCAGAAGAATACGGTTGCTCTTGATACTGGCTCGTCTGATTTATGGGTTTACGACTCTTCTGTATCGCAAGCTAATACCACTTATCAAAACAGTGTTTCTCCCACATACCACTACAATAACTCAGACTTCAGTATTAATTATGTCTCAGGCTCTGCTAGTGGTAACTGGGTTACCGATACTGTGGTTGTCGGTAGCGCAAGTATTCCGGGGCAAACCTTTGGTGATGTCTTTAGCTACGAGGGCAGCACTGGCGTGTTTGGTATTGGCTTCATCTCTAATGAAGCTAATGCCGATTATGTCAATATCCCCCAAAACCTTGTTAATAACGGGTACATTGCCAGTAATGCTTACTCCCTCTATCTGGACAATGTTGAAGCGTCCACTGGTAGCATTCTTTTTGGAGCAGTTGATTCTTCTAAGTACAGCGGTAAACTCTATACTGTGGAATTGACCAGTGCCAGTTCTTTGGACACCGTTATCAGTGAGGTCTCAGTTAATGGTTCTACCGTTGGTGGATCTTTTACGGCTACCCTCGACTCTGGCACTTCCTATACCTACCTTCCTGAAACTGCAGTTAATAATATTGCTAATCTTCTTGATCTTACTTATAGCGCTAAATATGATACCTACATAACCAACACTATTCCCGGGGTTAACGTTGAGTACAATTTCAACGGAGCTATTATTCAAGTACCTGCAGGTGAGATTCTGAGAGAGGAGCTTACAGATCAACCCGGGCTCTACGGACTGGCTATCCTGTCAAACGCCCAGTCAAGCGGTTATACTCTACTTGGTGATACGTTCTTGAGATCTGCTTATGTTGTCTATGATCTTGACAATCAGGAAATATCGTTGGCCCAGGCTTCGTGGGACTCTACCGCTTCTAATGTCCAAGTCATTGACGGCTCAGTTCCCGGTGCTCTTCCTGCTCCTGGTTACTGAGAAATAACAGAGATTTAGCTATATATTTGAAATAAATTAAATTCGTGCCCCTACCATCGAAATACAACCTGTTGAAGAAGTAGCTGCAGAAAATATATGAAAAATCTCGGCAATTTTAAATAATTCATATTCAGACTAAAATTAAATAATACTCTATGCTAAAGAGGCTTCTCAGGATTTTGATGGTACAAATCTCTCAAAATATTTTTCTTCACCTTTCCAGTTGAAGTCTTTGGAAGCTCATCGACAAAGAAAAGCTTCTTAGGCACCTGATAATGGCCCATATTGGATCGCAAGAAAGCTATCACTTCCTGAGTGCCTGGCCTAGGAATACTTGTGTTCTTGAGCGTAATAAATGCTATAGGAACCTCCCCGTACATCTCATCAGGGGCACCGACAACAGCTGCTTCGTAGACATTAGGATATTTGACAATTTCCGATTCAACGGTGACAGAAGAGATATTTTCACCACCAGAGATAATAATATCCTTTTTTCTATCAAGCACTTGAATAGCTCCGTCAGAATGCCAAACGGCAAGATCACCAGATCTGAACCACTTGTCGAATGACTTCTGAGTTTCTTCCGAATTTCGATGGTAGCCCTTGGTCACTGCATTACCCTTAATAACAATCTCACCAATAACCTGTCCATTTCTTGGTACGTCATTCAATTTGCTATCAACCACTCGAAGTTCCTGAGACGTCAAGAATGAGTGTCCTTGTCGTGCAAGCTTTGAAGCTATTTCTGCCTTGGACAAGTTGTCCCAGTCCTCCTGGAAGTACGCACGGGTGAACGGGCCGTAGGTCTCTGTAAGGCCGTACATATGGACTGGATGCAAATTATGCGCTAGCATATCTTCAAACAATTTAGGACTGGGAGGCGAAGCAGCGACGATAACTCTCACAGCTTGGTCCAATTTAGTAGCCTTTGGAGAGTTGAGCAGCATACTATTTACAGTAGGCGCAGCATTGTAGTGAGAGATATTCTCTTTTCGGAGAAGTTCCCAGATATAGTCTGGGTCGATCTTTCGCAAACAGAAATGGGTTCCCCGCGCTGCTGTGACGGCGTAAGGGCATGTCCATCCAGCAGCATGGAACATTGGCAGAGTCCATAAATACCTGCATCTGTTTTTGCCAAAAATATCCTGAGAGTTCATCCCAGACTCAATGACGTTGGAAAGGGCAGCAAGATATACACCTCTGTGAGTATATTCGACACCCTTTGGATTTCCAGTAGTACCGCTTGTGAAAAACAGACCCAACAGGTCATCTTCCTCATGTTCAGCAAATTCAAATTTATCTAAGTCATGGGTTCGACCCCATTCCAGGGCCCGCTGATATTCGCAGGAAGGATCAGTTATACCAGAGTCTTGATCGACAATCAACGTTCGCTTGTTCTTATCGACCAAGTCCTGGAACTCAGCATCAGCAATGACTATATCGGCCTGGCCCAGGTCTAGCATGTACTCAATCTCCCTCTTTTTGAGTCTATAGTTGAGGCCCATGATAACACCGCCCGCAGCTACACCTGCAAACATAGTCTCTAAATGTGCCGGAGTATTAGGACCGAGAATAGCAACTCTCTTATAGTTATTCTGCTTGAAGAAATTGGCCAAAGAAGCAACTCTCTGTTCGAACTCTTTATAAGTAAATGAGAGCTGCTGGCCAGTTCGTGATAGGTGAACAACAGCTCGAGCACTCGGCTCAATTAGAGCAGCGCGCTGAAGGAAATACGTGGGGTTGAGGTCATGATAATGCGTGGGTTTTTGTGTTTTAGTTTCGGGCTCCGCGGTCTGGAAAGATAGACAAGCTTGCGAACTAGAAGGGGAATGGTCCAATTGAGTTATTGAAGGCTTATATCTAGTAGGAGTGGTAGATAACTGCCTGGCAGAAAGGTGTGACCACAAATTATTCAGACGTCTGGTGCCTGCACTAGAAGACATGACGTATTTTTCAGAGAAATTTGAATGGCTCATATCGTTCAGTATACCGCCCTTTATAGATAGCGAGCCTAAGACGACTACGGAGGTGGATCGGGGCTTTTTATGGCTAAGTTATCTTTTACACCCCTCTGTTACCCCACTAAACCACCCGATGGAGAACCGCTCCCCCGCAAAAAAGGAAGAACAACGGAGACTAACACGGCGAGCTCAACCAACCGTCATAACAGATGATTTTGATATGCCACCATATGAAAAGCATGCTTTTCCCGTGGTACGATAGTTGGGGTGAATTGAGTTGAGGTGGCTATTGCTGGTTGAAGGCGTTATAGGAAAAAAGGTTATATAGCCTGTGGCATTGGCCATCAAGTGACGATCGCTCTTCCTAGGTGAATCCCGGCTGTTCGGGTCGTACTTGAGATATGTTTATCTTTAGATAACAGCAGCCCGATAAAAATGTAAATCTTTCGGTGACTCTTGTCAAGTCGTTCTAATCTGCGAATTTTGTGGGGTAGACCGTGACCGCCCGCTATCGCCGCACGTGCAGCTCCTGAATATCTCCGGAGGGTCAGCACATATAAAATGAGGGCCAGCCGTGGGCGAACAATCGCGATAACCCGATAAGGCATTATTGGTCATCAAAGTTAGGGTAACTGTGATACCCCGTCACGTTGTGTACATATCGTCACGCTCTTAACTACCTAGCTGGCATTTACGGTACCGACAGGGTTGCAAACGGGATTTCAATCGATGAATAATGGAATATTTAGGCGTTATAATGAGAATCACCCGTAAGAATTGCTATAACTGGCTAGATAATACCGAAAATAGACGGCCCTAGCTGTACCCAGATTTACTCGCAAGCTTAAAGTGTGGCGGGTCGCTGAAGTGGTTCCTATGGCGACACACCTATTTCCCTTTCCCTCCTACATCACACTCATTCTCTTTTTTTCTTTTTCCTTCCCAGGAAAGCAGCTCCAGCGATATTAAGACAAGCATTTAGGACCTTTTAAGGCTCCGAATATCTCTCACAGCGAAAGAAACCAGTTCTGTAAGACAGAGGTGAGATCTTACTACTCGTGCAGGTTTTTTTAGTCGACTGTCGGGTGCATATATTGATATATATCGGTTTGCCCTACTGTTCAACACGTGCCCGCGAGAAACTCGTTCAGCATTTTTTAAAGAACAAACAAAACCTATCTTGGTCCGTAAAGTGACCCAGAAGAGCCTCTTAGTCCTGGCGATTTGCATTTGTCGTTGACTGTTGTGGTTATTTCGATTTACCGTTTTTTTGACGCGCTATTTGAAATTTTTCATTTACTATCGCCGCGTCCAGTGCTTTGCCCGTTTGGTGCTCAACTTTTGCTCGACAATTTTGGATTTATTCTCCGCTATTTGTCTATTTCCGAGTATTCATCTGCTCGATAGATATCGTCTGCTTCAAGATTGGCGCGTTTTGGCAGTTCTATTTATTGGAGATCCCATCGCCTTATACACGGCTGATCAGTGCTAAGCAGCTGTAACCGACGACTTGCACATATCAAATCATCAAGCTTACGAGGTACTTGCATTACGCATTACTTGCATATATTGAAGAAAACGCTATTCTTTCATATCTGGTATTGGTGATTGTTCCCCGCTTTTCCCATACCCGCCTCTACCTGAAACAGAATCAGGAACTGTCCTAATATTCTGACTACGACAAAGAAAGTCTGATCAGCTCCGGTTTCACCAATTTTTTCGCATATTCGAAACACTTCAGAAAGATTTATAAATCTTTTACATTTTTGTTACTCAGTTTTTGCACCTCTGCTTATTACTGTTGCCACGCTAACCAACCTGGTCCCAACCTTTGAAAAAATTTTCGCTCTTCCCCCAGATTTTACCCTACATAATCTGCGGACATTCCAAACATGATTCTTTCCCCGACGACTGGTCAACGAGACCCTATGAGCTCTTCTATTGATAACATCACCTCGACGTTGGATAATGGCGGAAGCTCTCGATTTCTAGGGAGCGGATTGAGCGGTCCTTCCCAATTATTTTCTTCCGCTCAGGGCTTTTTTGGTGCCGGCCCTATTGTTCCCACAGCGCTGGAGGAAAAAGCTCCCGCTGCTGCCACTACCCCAGGCGGTGGTCCTCTTCCTATAAAGATCCAGAACTTGCCTAGGGATATTACTGATCGAGAGTTTAAAGTGCTGTTTACTTTTGCTCAGGAGTTCATGTACGGAGAGCTCCACAAGAGCGCATCTGTCGGCGACGATGGCCTCCCTCTGAATGTTTTTGGTTACGCATATTTCAAGAGCTATACTAGTGCCGCAGCTGCTCAGTCTGGCTTGGATATGAGAAGCGACATCTACTTCATGGGCCCACTTAAGTGTGAGATTGTAAGAGAGAGCGCGAACAATGCTCCTACTGCAGGTAGCTCGGACAATGAGAACTCTGTGAACCATTCTTCTTCTTACGAATCATTGAGAAAGAAGGGTGGGTCTTCAAGATTCGTGTTTGCTGATAATGCTAGCAACCCTGCTTCCGGTGCTGGCTATGATACACCTGAGCAAGCTAAGAACGCATCTTCTCCCAGGTCCCTCTTCCCTATTGGCTCCATTGACGGGGCCGTTTCCGGGACCGTTTCCGGGAATGATGACTTCAGTTTGTATCATACTGGTGGCAGTGCCAGCAATGGAAATGGTGGTCAGTATAACATGCCTCCCCAGAGGGAGGCACCTGGTGTGCCTCCTTCCGGCAAGAGCCTCTTGCTCGAATCTAGGGATGATGATGAGTTTAACAATCTGGTCAAGGATCCTGTTAGATTTTTTGCTAGAAATTCTGGCTTTATGGGATTCTCCCCCGGTTCTGGTGCCAATGGAGGACCTGCTTCTTCTACCGCCGCTCCCGGTCCTCCTGGATCTACTACAACTTCATCCCAACAAGGTGCACTTGGTCCTCCTGGACCTCCGCATGCAGGTCAGCAACAGCAGCAAAAACTTGCATCGAGCAATTCGCCCCCTTCTGCATCTTCACGACCAACTTTAGCATCAATCGCATCTCAAGGATTAAGCACACAAGCATCTTCTGCATCTTCCTCATCAACTGCTTCATCGACAGCATCAACTTCTCCTCCTACGCGAAATGGACAACCGCAGTTGACACCTGCTCCTCCTCCACCACAGAATCAGTGGGATAAGAGACGAACCGCAGCGGCAGCTGTCGACACTAGCCCCAATGGTACTAATGTCGAAGCGGCGGGTGCCGGTAGTGCTACGAGGCAGTTTGCTCAGCTTTCTATATCTACGGAAAAGCCTCCTAGTATGCCTGCCGTTAGTAATGGAGGTGGGGATCCTAGCAAAGTTGTCGTTCCTTATTCCCCTACGAACAATAGCCAGGCCATTCAGATTATGCAGAATGGTGGCCGAGTGCTCCCCCCCGCTAACCCTGCTGACCAGAACCCTCCTTGCAATACTTTATACGTCGGCAACTTACCTCCTGACACTAGCGAAGATGAGTTAAAGGATCTGTTTGCTTCTAGGCGTGGGTACAAGCGGCTTTGTTTCCGAACAAAAGCCAATGGCCCCATGTGCTTCGTTGAGTTTGAAGACGTGGCTTATGCTGCACGAGCTTTGGAAGAATTGTATGGCTTTGGTCTGTCCAATTCGGTCAAAGGTGGCATTCGGCTTTCATTTTCCAAGAACCCGCTTGGAGTACGAGGCAATAATGGCAGCGGTAGCGGCAGTAGCAGTAGCAGCGGTAATGGTGGAAGCAATATCAGCAGCAATGGCAATAGTTCCGCTAATGGTCGGTACAATAACAATCGATACCATGGCTCGGTCAACTATGCAGAAGCAGCTACTCAGGGTTATATGAAATAAGTTGATGAGATTAGTAATATTATTATTATAATATAGGAATGGCATACTGAAAATAAGAGTATTTAGCAGCGTTGCAATTAAGAAATATAGGTGTAAGAAAAAAGGTATTCTCCAGAAAGGTTGTGTGGTGAAGCGATGCGCAAAATGTTGGTATATCGCGCACTTTTGATGGAAACATTGCGGGAGCACCCGACGACAATAGGGAGGTATCTTTGCTCAATACAGCATTAGCTTTACAAAGCGGAGTTTCGTTCACGTTCGAATGATGAAGCGTCATTGTTGTTGCCAACGGGGGAGATGACAGGGTCCTGGGACTCGGCATCATAGTTCTGGTCCTTTCTCTTGACATGGAAAAATCCTCGCTTCTGAGCCGGAGTACCTGCGCCAACCTCCTTCTCAGACCTATTTCTTCGAAGAGAGGTAGCACCGAAACCGCCGACAGCGGAAGAGCTATAGTAGGCATCATCAGAGGCATAGCTACCCTTCTTTCTGCCAGAGCAGCCGCAGCAAGACAGAATGGTGGTAGCCAACAGGAGGAAAACAACAGTCCAGGTGAAAGCAAACATCTTTACACCGAGGCTGGCAGTCTTGCCATCATCGTGGAAAGCATTCTTAGCCTTAACGTAGGTAGCGGTGATTAGAGCAGAGGCAGCGGTGACGAAGATCCAAGCCAAAAAGGACAAAAAGGATGAAATACCAGAACCGAGTCTAGAAGGAATACCAATAAAGCTGAACAAGAAAGCAAAGAGATCGAAGAAAATTGCAATCAAATAAAATGAGAAAGCAAATCGAGTCATGTAGTAGTATTGGTTATGGTTATCAGCAATGGAAGAAGGGACTCCGGTAGAAGTACCGAAGTTTCGAACAGGGTCAAAAGGATAAGCAGCTTTGCTCTTGGTGCAATCGGAATTCTTACCATCGCTAACTCCGCAGACACCATATAGAGACCATCTGGAGGTCGAGGGGGCACCGGAAATACTCGAGGTATCTGCTTGGAACCAGTAGAAGATGTTCAAGGGAGCAGCATTCTCAGTACCCGCAAGCAAAATGAAAAAGAGCAAGAGGAGTGCACTAAATTGGTTAGCATTTGATACTCCATTCGAATATGTTTATTGTATTCTGCCGTGGGAGCTGAGGGACCTCAGTCCAGCAATCGAGTCATGACATCGTAAACAGCACCATCTCAACCCGCCATCTTAGCAGAAAGCAATATTCAAACAACGAACTTACCCAGCGTGGAACACCACTGAAATCAGTGAAAAGATGGGGCGTGCGGCCATTGTAAGTATTAAATAAATCTGATATAAATAAAGATTAGGATTGCCGTTAACCTGTCTCGGATACTAATGTACAACTTGGAATAACGTGAGAAACAAAAAACTTCAGTGTGGTACTGGGGTAAACAAAGATAGTTATATGGTGCTGGATATTCCTTTTGACTGGCCCGTTGCAGTGGGGCGGCTCGACCAATTTGAATAACAATAAACAAAAATGGGCTATTTATGTTGCTGTTCTGAAATTTACCGCCAATCAGCAAGTACTGAATGTTCCCGGGTTGCTAGGACAACGCAACAGCAGAGCAAGTAAATCCCTAGTCTGGTGACCAAAAGGCAGCAGCTTGTATAGGGCGTTCAGGAGGGCAATTCTTTCACCAAGACGTTTGTACGTTTGAGTTCATCAGGTTGGGCTAGAGTAGCAAGCTATTGGCTGTTTATGTCTGTCTGGTGACCTAATGGGCTGATGTTTGTATGTAAACGCAAAATTCAGCACTAGGGAGGAACCATTGCCAATCTAAAACCCCTGCAAGCAGATGATAAAGATTAATATAGATCTATATTATACAAAGCACCTGAAAACGCTCGTTATATATATTGTGTAATAGACCCCCCCCTTCTAGCTGCACTGTTCATCCCTGCGAGCTCGCTCCTTCATACTTCTGTTTTTCTTTTCCCCTTGTTTGGGAGCAGCTCCACCCCTCAACTTTTGTATGGGTGATGAATTTCTGCAGCACACTAAAACCCCCTCGGTCAAGTGTAAGTAAGCCAGCTGCAGTCACAAAACCTGGCGCAAGTCTGTGGTACTCGCATGATATCGGCATTATCTAATGAAGTAGTGGCGGAGTCAATGCAGTGGGTTTTAATGGATCGTTCGCAACCACCGGAGACCAGGAACTATATCGGGTTTCTCTGCAAATCTGCTACTGCCGCTTATGCAAGCGAGTAATCTTAAAATGCCGCGATACACCACCGCGAAATCAATTGGAGAAGCCAGGACATAATAGCCAAATTTTTAATGCACCTATTAGAAATAGCTCATAATTACGTCCACCATACTGTTAGGTTTCTAGATCCCAGACTGCATGTACTTTTATCGTACTTTAGCACATGTATTCCAGAGTCGACTTCATATTCGCCCTTTGGCGGTGGGCTATCTGGTCACTCTAGTTAGCTCAATTAGTCTAGTTGCCGGTTCCTCAGTTGCTCGCACGTCTTCCTCTGGGAAATCAGCGCCGCCTGTTCCCCATTTGGCAGAGAATTTGCGGAACTTTGGTCTTTCGTGGAAACCATACAATGGATTGACTTCTTCCCGCCGGTCTCAGAAGGGCTATTTAGATTTCTCACAAAAAGTAATTATCAGATCTGAATCATCCAGAGGAATACCTGGGAACAACAAAAGCAACAATAAAACTTTGATGCGTGGTTGCTAATAGTTACCCAAACGTCTTATGGTTCACAAGTATTATTGTAATCGTCACAGTATTTTTGTCAAATGCCTTTAATTGCGTATTTTCGCAGGGCTGTTCCTCTTAAAACGACTTGTTTCTCCTGGCAAACCATTTGCCCACAAATTCTTGGCTTGAATTTCACTCGTCAAAGAAAGCCTTTAACTCCCTTTAACTAACGCCTTAAGGGGCACGAGGGGCGCGAGGGGCATACCATATGCCATTAGGTCCACTCCCCCTTACAAAGCCATTCTCATAGAGAGCCTGAAGTCATATACTTGAGGGGATAGAATTTCATTTAAGATTAGCCGGCGGATTCTGATTTGATATATGAAGATCTTATCCGAATCCCAGCGAGTAGTTTTTGGTTACGGAGGCCGCAGCATCTTAGTGCTTTTTAACAATGGAACATAGTAGACACAAAAAAGTAAAGTGTCGTCACAGAAGAAGATTTCCATTCGGCACCAGCAACCCGAGTGAAGTGGACATCCACCCACGCTTATGCGTAATACGCTGTCCACACTACTTTAGGCTGGGCATAAAAATAGTTTTGGGAGAGAATAAACAGGGGTAGAGGAGAACCCATTCTGGTGGTCTAGCCGTCGCTGGCCATAGCTGACCCGAACCTCGGTGAGTTTTCTACATCTGTTTGTGATTTCAAAGAGGCTGCACGATGTACAAACTATTACTAGAAGAGTATTCGGAAAGTAGTACGAATTCGGATGGTGTAGCCGGATACCCTATCAAGAGCGACATTATGGTCGGCGCGCCGATATCCCAGTAGCCTTGAGCGCTGTAGACATGAAGCGCCAGGGTACAAGCTAGTCCGCTTTGGATATGGGTAGTGGATATCTCACGCTGGACTACTTGTTCCGTCGGGTAGCATTAGTTTGTTGATGCGGGTTTGGTGTCTGAACCACGTAACACAATGTCTAAAAGCAACTAAACAACGGCTGTGCAGCTAAAACTGGGCACTGACATGGAAGCTTTTTCTGCAGCACAACCGATTGTATTCCCAAATAGGAGATGTTCTATGCATGAAATATTTTCCAACTCTATTGTTTTATGTTGGTTTTGCAATATTATTGGCTTATGGCTGTCACAGCCCACTTTGCTGTGGAACTAAAAAAAAATTCCTCGGCCCAAAGTCTTTCTGACATACATAAAATATTATCTCCGCATGGAAAAATAAAATATTCCCTTCACTTCCGCTTTGCTCATGAGTAAAACAATACAAATCTTAATACATATATAAAGATCTGCTCCTGCTCTTCGTCACCTTATATTTGCAATTGGTTTTATAATAGGACTATAGCTCTTTTGTACAGTATAAACAGTCTGCTGATATATCTAGAGCAGGAAGTACTGACCAATTGCCAACGAACCCACATCCTCGGCTATTCGAAATTTTCGACCGCATAGTGTTCCCGATACCCTCAGCCAGCACCTTCGCAGTCCACCTCCCGGCTGATATCGGAAAAAGCACAAAACAAGCAATCGAAACCGACTAAGCAGTGATTCATTTTTGAGTTAGCCAGCCTCTTTTGATCGGCTTGAGTGGATTAGCTGAAACATCCCTGTCAACACACCGATTTGTGCCTGCCGATACACCACCCGCAACAAACCAGAACTGTATTTAAACTGGTTCTTGCTCGGCACGTCATCCAAGGGATAGTTGAATTCGTGTTCCTTGAATCACATTAGGGTCAGGGCAATATTGTCAGCGGTAAACTAGTGCCGCATTTATTCACTTGTTCGACAATCTTTTCCCTTTTAAAAGGAATAATTGGTTTTTTTGGCGAATTTTGCTCCTGCGACGACTTTTGCATGCCAGCTGCCATAATCACCTATTGTTGTTAAATTTTCTTCTGCTCATTGTTGATTCTAGGAACGAAAATTTATTGTATACAGCTGGAAGCACAGACATACTGTAGTTTATTAAAAGAACAAGAAGCGGCATTAATCTTGTTTCCTCCGTTAAAGATACTTTACCGTCGGCAAGCACTCAGGGTATAGAAATTCAGTCTTACACTTACCTATCTACCTTGCTTCCTTGGTAAGTTTTTAATCATCTTTAAACTTTGCCCGCTCTGTGGTTGCTTCTTTCTTGCTAGAACCTTGTGAAGGATTTGTTTTGTCCGAATTTGGTGGACAATGGGAGACTTACATGCATACCACGAAGGCAAAAGCAAACATGGACTACTACTAACTAACTACTCAGTGAATAAGCAAACATAGATATTTTCCATTTGAAATACGGAACAAATCTTGGATCGCCAGGAAGAAACAAACGTCCCTTCATACACTAACCTACTCTACGATCAAACACTTATAAGTGTTGTATTCTGTGACAATTTTAAGTTCGACTACTTTGTTTTTTATAATCTTTGCTTAAAGCAACATTGTGTGATCAATTCGGATTCTCAGCAAATTTTTGCTTTGATAATTTTATCTTGCTTCTCAGAATATATTTCTCAATTCGAAGCTGCATTAAAATTTTATAACAAGAATTTCTGCAGTGAGAGAAGAAGAGCCATTGATTTATATGACTTTTAAGTGAGTATTACGTTGATTCTATGAGGGAGCCTGGTTTTGTTTTTCGTTCGGTTGCTCCATTGTTTGAACCTATCATTTTTATCTCCCTCAATCTCCACGCTGCCGTCAAGCTGGTTGTCCCGTACACCTACCGGGTACCGAGTGACTCTCTTACCCTTTTTTTTTTGATAATGCAACATGTAGCATTTGCTCGGCTACGTTACGTTACCGAACATCCAGTTGACGCTAGGCAAGCTAAAGCGCCCTTAGGAGGGAGATGTGGTAGAAGCGATGCACTAGTTTAGTCCTTGAGCCAACCCAAGGACAAAGCAAAACATAGGTTGGAGCTCAGAACGATGATGATCCCCGAACAAGGATTTCCTCCCCAAAAAGGAAAGAACTAACGATGAATTTAGGTCGCATGTCAAAAAGAAAAAATAACTCCGAAAATCGAAAAGAGCTAATCTCCAATACTTCAACGAACGACGCTAGGATAACCACTGCTGCCAACCACCACTCTCCGGTTATTTCAAATCAGCAGCTAACACCTTTTCACGGACAGTCAGGTGGACCTATACCTATAAGGCCGATTGCGCATCGTCCTCAACCTCCATTTCAGACAGTCAGACAACAGCCGGGACATTTACCTCCTCCTCACAGCAGTAGAATGGAAGGATCCACTCTGCTATTCACAAACCAACTGGGTGGAATGTTTATGGGGTCCGGGCCATATTCACCTCAGCAACATGGCTTTCAGGAACCGTCATCTCCGTCAACTTCTTCTCCTTTGATGTTTCAATCAAGTGGTAATAATAATGCCCAGACACCACCTGCTCAGCATTCTCAATACTATGGATCAAACAATTCGCAGAATTCGTACATCACCGATGAGGATCATTTTTCGTCATTTTCTGGAGGAGACTTCCTCCAAGGTGAGAGCCATGCTGATATGAGCGTACCCAACATGCGAGATATGGCCCCTATGCCCATCTCCACAGGCACGCCGACGACGGCCAGCTCCGTTGGTCCTCTACACACATCCGCTTCATCTTCGAACTTTCTTTGGTCTAATGTGATGGGCCCTCCTACTCCAGCTAGAACCTCCCCCATGTATACTACGGTACCTTTTACCATGACTGGAGGTGCCATGTCCCCTGCCACGGCCAGTGAATCACCAGCACTGCCGTTGTATATTTATGATCGAGCCAATACCACTGCATCTTCGAATATAAATGCCTCTTCACCGTCGACATCGGCAGCAGGCATGGTGGCCTCTGCTCTCAGCCATGATATTCGAAGCCCTTCTCCTGACGGGTCGTCTGCAGCCGCAGTAACCGCAGCATATTATACTAGAGATGGTTATGGTAGAATTGATGCTGTAACTAGCAGCGGAACCAATTCGATTGTAACTGCTTCTGCCTCGGCTTCTGCCTCTGCTGGGTCCACAGCCAGCTCAATCAATTACGATCAAAGCCATATTCCTTCACATTATCACCAAAAACCCGCTTCCGATCAGGCGTCACCTGGGAGCAAGTCATCGCCTTCCTCCCCGGAACAACAAGTTATTTATGAAGAGGGATCTAGAGCAGCTTCTGGCCGGATAAACTCTGCTTCTTTATCCAAGGGCCAAAGCAAAAAGTTTCAGTGCCACATTTGCGGAAAATATTTCCGACGAGATCTTCCTCGACATCTTCGAACTCATCAAGAGGTTGCCCGATTTGTTTGCCCGTACCCACAAGACACATGCCCACATAAGCGGGGCCAGTTCAATCGGCCCTATGATTTCAAGAAGCATTTGCTTCACGGACATTTTGTGTTTGATGAACAAAAGACGGTGCGCTCATTCCGGGACCTCCACTCTAAACTCCCCTACATGGGCACCTGTATATGCGGTATGAGATTCAGTGCTGGCGACTGGTTGACTTATCATGTACTTGGTGGAGACCAACAGTGCCCACTGCTGGTTCGAAGCATTAACGATAATTTACAACTGCAGAATCAGCAGCAGCCGAATGGATACCAGCAATAATATTTCGAAGTACAACGGTTCAGGATATGTAATGTATGTATAGTCTCTCCTTTTAATGAATGTATACTGGTAATGGGAAACGTCGTGATAGTTATAAGTTCATTTTCGTGAGGAATGTAAGGACCATTGATTCAAAACTATAAAATTACTGGTAAGAAATATATATAATAACTTACCTCATAGGGGAGATGCAAAAGTACACAGGCTACTTCAGCAGAGGATATCAATATAATTAAGTCCACGGTGTGTCCACCGAGGATGTAGTGGACAGCAGTAGACAACGCTGATTCTGGAGAAGGTTGTTGGTAGATGCTGTAATGCCGGAGGAAAAAGATGCCATGCAGGGAGAAGGGGAACTCAACGTATAATGACGAATATCTGACGATAAGAATAATCCGTCAGGACGTTTTCTTGATATTTTCATATTTTCATACGTTTATCATCATCCGAACGATACGCCGACCGTCGTTTATCGCCTGGTATATAAGCATCTTCGTCGTCGTTCATGGCATCATCGGTAGACTTTTGGGCAGGTAAGGCTAGGACATGATCTGGGCTAGCAGAATCAGGCGACTCGCCATTATTGGAACCGTTCATCTCAAGTAGCATATGCATAGCCCATCCTTGGGCATCCAGGTTGGGGTTTGCTTCCAATAGAAGCAGCAGATCCTGCAAAGCCGATTTGTAGCCCTGTTTACGTAGGTCCTCTTCGCCCGATTTGGTTTCTCGGGCCAGTTTGAACAGTCTGGTTACCGAGTTTGCAGCATTTTTGAATTCAGATAACAGCTGCTCGTCTATACTTGGGTTATCCATCTTTAGCAGCAATCGTGAGTGCAGAGTGGCAATTGGTTTCGGTTGTGATGAATAAATAGATTAAGAAAGAGAAGTTGTTTTGAGCACCACAAAAAATGTTCTTCTGTTCTTACTTTATCTGGGGGCCAGCGTGGGTAGGTGGGACTGTTTAAGGCTGCCAACGACCTCAGCCGATCAAGAAGCATGCCGATCAGCGATGCATGCGTTGCGAAATGATGAGCAAAGCAAGCAGTATTTGACAAACAAAACAACAAGGAATAATGGAATTTATTCGAAAGTATCTATAGTGCCATACTCGCACAGTTTTATCCCGCATGCTTCTCTACGTTTTGCTTTAGCCACGTACCTGTACAGAGAGCTGGGGCTCAGCCCTGCCGTATCATCAATGGGGGTGATTTCATTCCCGACATGGCCGTGGACCAGTTTTTCCCACCAACCTATCCACGTTACATGATTAAAGGCGCCAAAAAAGCGATTGTGCGGACCCCTCACCGGCTGTTGGGGTCTAAGTCGGTTGAGGACCGGGTAGTAATTGAGTGGACCAAGGATTTTACTACAGCAGACGTTGCTTTGGATGTAATTGTCGATGAAACCCATAAGTTTGTCGGATCCTGGCGGGATCTATTTAAGAGCCAAGAAAAGCTGATTGGCCTGCTTCAGGAACTGTACGGTGATATTCAGGAGGAAAATGCTTACCGGGCCACCCAGGCCACTCCTCAGAGCTGCTTGGATTCAGTCGATGGGTTTGAGAAGCTGCTGGCCACCTTGCAAGCCGAAATCGAGCCGATACTGGGAGTACTGGAGGACAATGTCAAACATCAAACCAAGCAGGTAAAAGAATGCATTGACGGTGTTCAAAAGGCGCTGAAAAAGAGAGAACACAAGAAAGTCGACTTTGATCGGTTTTCCAATTCCGTGGAGAAGTCGATCCGAAAAACTACTCCGCTGTCAGACAAGGAGGAACAGCATCTCGGCAAGATGGAAGCTGACCTTGAACAGGCAATGGATGAGTTTCATGCCCACGATGAGAAGGTGAAATCCACTATTCCTCATATTCTTAATTCTATCTCCGAGTTTCTGAATCCGTTTACTGCCAATATATACTTGACCGAGTTGAGGATTATGGACATCTTCAAGCATCACCTGTTTATGTATGCTCAGTCTCAAGGGTTATCCATTAGTCATGATACCCCTTATGATTATGCCCAGATTGCAGAAGACTGGGAGACAAGATTCATCAATATCCAGCCCCAGGCCGAACAAGGTATCAAGTCCATTCGAGATGGTAAAGCAGTCACCAGACCCATGAGCATGCCTTCCAAATCTACCAAGCAAAAGGCAGAAAATGCTTGGACCAAGTCAATTGATGCAACTGGTGACCTGGCCCACCGTGCAAAGCTTAGAGCCAAGCACATTACGCATTCCACCTCTAGTATCCAGTTTTCCTCTCCAAGCCAGGGCATGTTCAGGTCGGAAGCTGATATTTTAGCATCACCTGCGGTAGGATCTCCTACAATTATGAGTAAACGAGGGTCATCTGCAGGTTCTATTCGAAGTTTTTCCGGACCTGCTTCGCCTACTGTCGGCTCTAATACACCTTCTCAGCTCCGATCACCTGTATTGTACAATGATGACAACTACAGTGCATTTGGAGTAGGAGCTGCTGCTGCTGCCGCAAGCTCGACCAATTACCGAATCAGGGCGTTCTCATCGACCTCTGCTCGAGCTCTTTCTCCTGGTGGATCGAGCGAGTATGTTATTCCCTCCAAGTCCGACAACGACGAATACGTCGTAGCATCTTTTACATTCCAAGGGGATCAACCTGGTGATGTTAGTTTTCGTGAGGGTGACAAAATCCGAGTGCTGGATCATGGCGATGAGATTGATAAAAGCTGGTGGTTTGGGGAAACAGCAGACGGCCGACTGGGTCTGTTCCCTAGCAATTATACAAGGCCAACGAGCAGCACCTAGTATTATAATTCGAATAAGTTTTAAGAGACGTAAGTTAGTACTTTTTAATATGGATGACATTGTATTTTTTTATCAGCTAGATCTAGCTTCTGAAATTCGATTCTCCAAGTCACCTAAAATACGGTCCCTATATTGCTCAAAATTCTCATCTTCGCTCCAGTCATCAGCATCAGCCTCATCAGCGTCATGCTTGCCTTGAGCATCGTCTTCAATTCCCAAATATTCCAATCCTTCTCTAAGAGCAGCAGTGTCCTCGTCGAGTGAAGAATGTGCGTCTTCGTCCTCTGGATAGTCATTTCTATAGAAATCCTCGGCTGCAGTGTTAACCCATAATGCGACAAGAATAATCGACTAGCCAAAGTTTAATAACTTACCATTTGAGTCGTCATCATCAGAGCCTCGGAAGCTGTCATCGTCTTCATCTTCGTCGAATAGCAACTCATCATCAGAATCAAAGAGACTTTGAATTAACAGAATGAACAACAAATAAAATTCATGCATTGAATGTCGAATAACTTACATTATCCCAACATTAGACGAGACTCCTTCCCACTTTCTTGGGTTGTAGGGTTCTCGGTAATAAATATCATATACATAGTCCTCGATCTCATGGTCCTCTTCGAGAGGAGCAACCAGGCTGGAATCTTCGAGATAGGATTTAACCATATCACTGATTTGATCAGGAATAGACTCATCAGCAGAAGGAGGCGCTGCTACAGTAGATAATTTAGGCGAAGATTGCTCGGCTTGTTTGTTTTTCTTGTTTGATTTCGGGAAATGGAATATCTTCTTGCGTTTCTCACCAGCTTGAGCCACATCTTCACTGAGAAGTATATCTGGACCATAAGCAGGTTCTTGATCAAAAGTACCCGCTAACTTAAATACAAACGAGTCCGTTCTTGACCTTTTAGTATTTGCAGGATTGAGAACTGCGCAGCATTAGCAGTGGATCTTCGACACAATTACCAGCACAAGCGTAAATACCTACATAAACCTTTCAACGGGTCGTCTGTTCTCTTCCTTTTTATCCGGACTGCCTGTGGTGGGATTTTCTCGGTTCTGGAAGTCATTGTTAGGATCAAGGAAGGCTCAATTCATTCCAAGCGTGCTATTTGTTATCGGTGAGGCGGGCCCGAGGAAGGGCCAACTTAAGCCGCGGGACCGGGAAAACCCTAGCATTTGCCAAAGTCTTTTCTTTAGTCCCGTAGATTTTTATATAGTATAGCACCTTGTCTGCTGCAAAGGGCCCACGAGGCCCGATTTCTCTGCTCTCGGACACAGCTCAGTATTTTCTTTCCGGTAGAGGCCGTGCGCTGAGTCCCGGGTTGGACTTGGTGGTTGTAACTGGCGGCTCAAATGGCCTGGGCCGAGCAATTGCTACCAAGTTGGTTCAGTCCAACGTAGCTACTATAATTCTCGATATAGAGATTCCTGTTCCTGAGAGACAGATTCCACTGATAGCGGCGTACTACCAGTGTGACATCTCAGACAGAGCTCAGGTTGAGGCTGCTGCTGCAGTAATTTCCCAGCGGTTTGGCACCGTTACCGTAGTGGTGAACAATGCAGCTACAGCAATTGGGAAAGGCAAGACTGTCAGTGAATTGAGCGAAGAGGAGATCGATAGAGCACTTTCAGTTAATATTGCTTCTCAATATTGGATGGCCCAAATATTTGTTCCGCTCATGCTGGAGAGACATCGGGGTTATATTGTCACCATCGGATCGGTGCTATCCTACATCAGCCCTGCAAAGCTGTCTATCTATGCAGCATCCAAATCGGGTGTTTCTGCATTTCATGAATCACTAACATATGAACTGGGCCCGCCTTCAAATCCTAGGACCGGAATTCAGACGTTGTTGGTCCAGCCGGGACAACTCCGCACCCAGATGTTCCAAGATGTCAGCACTCCTTCAATCGTACTGGCTCCAGTCACTGAACCCAAACAGGTGGCAGCTGAGATTGTCGAGGCAATGCTGCAAGGCCGAATTGGCGAGATGAAGCTGCCATTTTACAGCAGATTTCTTCCGCTTCTAAGAGTCGCTCCTTGGAGAGTAGCGGAACTCGCCAGGAGCCTGAGCGGAGTTGATGTCGCTCTGGAGCAGCAGCATGATGACAAGGACACCACGGCTGCTATGAGCTGAGGATCTATTTAAAATAGTCCCATGTCAAACTCATGAGTACTCCGAAACTCTTGACCTCGAGTTGATGTAGATTTGTTATTTATAGCTATAAAACCTGAAAAGAGCTGCCGAGCTAGTCCGGTAGAGAAACGTTCTCAGAGCGGTTGGTTATTAGAATTTGATATTACTGCACATTAAATTCTCATCGCACTGGCGATTTAGATTAAAGTTTTATGCGGAATGGACGGTGATCCTCTGCCCTTATTTCCTCGGCTTGGCGCCGCTGGGGCCCCTCCTTTACAACATCATTTTCGACCTTGGATATGGAGTTTCACTTTGATGTTGGAGACCGAAAACTGTACGCTCAGCGATGGAAAGTGCCTGAAGGTATTCCGATACGAGCAAAAATTCTGTTCAATCATGGGTTGAACGACCATGTTGGTCGTTATTCCCATTTTTTTACCGACTTTGCCGCCAAGGGCTACGAAGTTACGGCCTATGATCAACGGGGCCAAGGCAAATCTGTCAAAGGCTGGTTTGACAGCGGAGCTACAGATACAAAGCGTATTTATGAGGATCTGGATAGAATCATTGAATATGTATTTGAAGAGAACTCTATCGATAAAACGGACTATATCTTGGCGGGTCATTCTAATGGTGGAGGTATTACTCTTTACTACTCGGTAACTGGCAAATATCGCAAGAATTTCGTTGGATTTATTTGCATCCATCCCTGGGTAGGACCTCTTTACAAGCAGCCGAGTCAGGCACTCATCTCGTTTGTTGGTATGGTTTGCAAGGTGGCACCCTGGATCAAGATTCCTCTCAATCTTGATCCTCGAGACATGTCCAGTGATGAGCATTTCATCAACGACACCAAATCAGATAAGCATATCATGAGATGGGTATCGTTTGGCCAGATGTATGGATCTTTTACTCGAGCTTCGAAGAATCTTGAGCCAGAATTTGCTTCTCAATATGATTCCAGTAGGCCTATTTTGTTTTTGGCAGGCAAAAATGACCATATCGTTGACTACCGCTCAGTTCAGAAGGCCTACGAAGTCAATACTGCCAAAGATAAAACTATATTGCTTAATGACGGGCTACATGAAGTTTTCCGAGAAGGCAAGGAAGAGCGTGATAAGTTCAGGGATGAGATTCTCGCCTGGCTGGATAAGCATACGACCAAGCCAAGTGCTGAGAATATCCCAATACAGTAAAATACGACATACATGAAATGGAACAGCGATTTGTACTTTAGGTTCAGTTAATTTTATCTTTTTCTATTTCTTCTCCGTACCTGGCTGACTAGTCGGAGTCCACACGGTGCGCTTTGTTCCGTGTTCGGGCATGCATAATAGAACACACTAGCATGTACCGGCTGGCGCACGCAGCTTGTGACTTATTCCGATTTTGGACCCATAATTTCACCCCTCTTCATAACACTTTGTCAATTGAACCACAACGACACACTCCTTTTTAATCCAATTTAAATCTCAACATGACTGACGGTAAATTAACGGTTGACGATGGACTTACATTGGCCAGTAAGACCTGGGAGGTTGCCGAGGGAACGTCCCAGAAAGGAAAGATCTTGTTCTTGCATGACTTAACGGAGTACTCTGGCTGTTACGACGAGTTTTTCCCAGACGTTGCTGCTGCTGGCTACACAGTCATTTCTTATGATCAAAGGGGCAGTGGTAAGAGCATCAAGGATGGTCGATTGGCTGGTATTACCAACGAACACTTTGTTTTTGATGATTTGAGCAGAATCATTGCTCAGCTCTTCAAATCATGGGCCGAGGATGATGAACCTTATAAAGGTAAATTTTTCCTTTGGGGCAACGGTGCTGGCGCATCAATTGCACTCAGTTATGCCGTCAAAGGGCAATATCGAGAGCGTGTTGACGGCTATATTGCCAGCTCCCCTTGGGTTACCCTTGGTAGTGACGTTTTCTCTGCTTGGACCCTGAAAGTTCAAATCCCTCTACTTGCTAAGGTAAAGCCTAAGAGCCAGTTCACTAGGAAATTCCGATGGGAGAGAATGGCTAATGATGAGGAACGAATTGCCAAGCTTAGGAGCGATCCGATCATTCGCTACACTTTCTCTGCTGGCCAGATTGAAGGCTGCATTGACCGTGCCCAACGATTGCAAAACTCCATTTTCGTGGCGAAGCTCGTTGATCGACCTCTGTTGGTCCTTCACGGTACTGAAGATAATGTTTTCCCTATTTCTGGGGCTCAGTCTTTCTTTGACTTGCTCAAGATTGAAGACAAGCAGTTTCTTACCTTGGAGAAGTTCCTGCATCAGCCTTATAACCAGGTTAAGGAGGAGCGTGATGAATACCGTGATGACATAGTCAACTGGCTGGACACTAAGTCAGAAGGCGAATCTGCTTATGCTGAATTTACTCCTACTACAGTACCTGTTCAAGCGGAAGCCGCAGCAGAAGCAGAGGAGGGCCTAGTTGCTGAAGAGGCTCTTCCTGTCACTTCGGAACATGCTAAGGAGGGCCAAGAGGAGGTGGACGAGACTCCCGTCGAGGAATTGGCAAATGGACAAACTGAAGCTGAAGAAAAGGGACAAATTGCTGACGAGGCACCAAAGGATGAGCCCTCAAAAGAAGCTGAAGCTGAAGAAGTAGCAGAGGATGAATCCCCTAGAGAAACTGAAGCTGCGGAAGTAGCGAAAAATGAACCATCCAAGGAAGAGAATGCTGGAGAGTCCGCGGAGGAAGTACCTGCTATAGAGGAGATTATCATTGGAGAACCTGAGGCAGTAGCTGGTGCGCCTGTTATTCATGATGTCATTGAACCCACCGAAATCGCGGAAGATACTGATGCTATCGAAGAACCCAAAGAGGAAGTTCTTGAAGCTGGGCCTGTCGAAGACCGTGCGGCTCAGATTGAAGAGAAGGCTGCGACTGAAAATAAGGTTGATCTTCCTACCACATCAGCGAATCTAATCCCTGCTGAAACTGAAAGTGAAAGCGAGATCCTCACAGGGCAGGAGGAAGCTTATGCTGGGACTGCTGAGGCTGATACAGAAGAGTCCTCTGTGCCCGACAGCACCCCGGAGCCCGACAGCGTTGCTGCAGATGCTCCTAAGACCAATACGGCCCCCAAGAAGAAGAACAATAAGAAAAAGGGCAAGAAAGGTGGTAAGAAGAAGTAAATTGGACTTAGTAGGTTTTGATTGGTTCTTCGTCATCAGAGTTGATTACTTCTCCATTACTCCGATCTACATCGCAAAATGAAATCACCCCTACCGGCACTAGGACGATCATTATTCAATGATTTTCTAACTTTTCTCATCTGATATAATTAAACGATCTAATGTATGTAACAAGCGCTTGAACTTGTATTTCTTTGTATATTCAATGATTGACTGCTGTCGAGCTCTTCTCCCCACCGTCAGCACGTCCTAAAAGAGTATAGGTCCCAGCCAGAGTGGCACAGAGTATTATTCGGATATATTGTTCTGTACCATAAATATCAGCCTGATGGCTCCTGAGCGGTGCCAGTCTGCGGCATTGATCTGATGGGCGCGAACAGGCAGGCTACTCTGCCGCTTTGATAACCAGCCTCATGCCAGTACCTTAGGTTGTAGTTACCGCTTGTCAGCTCTTTATGGTTCTCTGATATAGAAGAGGGTCAAGTCAATATTTTTGATTGTCTGCTTGTCTTTGTATGTTATTATGTCCTTAGCTGACACTCTTTTCACAGAACCCAGTGTTCCTTTAGTCATTCTGGTTCTCCATTTGATAGTACCTGCTTTGCAACTGATTTACTTCGGATATTAAGAGCCAGAATAAGCATGACAGATGAGGAAAGGAGGTAGTTCGTTTGTTTTGTTTGCTGGTGGTGCGGTATTCTGCTCTATCACAGGTGCTATTCTACATGCACAAACAATAATTTCCACAGAGCCATGGCTATCTCTATAGCAGCATGAATTTATGCCGTTCATTTGAATATTTGGGGTAGAAACCATATAGACTTGACACCAGATTGATCTCAGCGTACAAGTTGCACCGACAGAGAAAAGAGCTCTATTGGAAGATCCTTAGAAAAGATTTTCAACCTATACCAAATAATATCAGAATTTTGTATTACTATTTGAGGAAATAAAAATAATGCAAAGGGTTAACGGTGCAGGTGCTCCTCATCAAACAAGAATATTATTGTTCTAGACTGAATGAGGTATGCGGTAGTCGCAGGATTACAACTATATGAAAAGGTATATGAGAGACATATCACAAGTAAAATAAGACCGCTATCGCAAAAGCAGGTACTGATTTAATGTGGTGAGATAGTGTCCTCGGTGGTTAAAGATGTTGCTCGACTGCCGTGAATGCTAATGATATTCACATTGTGATAGCAGTCTATAGTAAATAATTTTCCGTTCGAAACGATAAATACGTCCAGTGATAGTCTAAGGGAATATTTTTGCGGTATTGTTTTGAATTTTTTTGACATCGGTTGAGATTAGGGAGATATGGAAAGTCACTAGTAGATGGGCTAGTTTTCGTGCCGCTCAACTGACTAACAAAACACAATGCGAAAACTGCCAAAGAAAGACAAGAAGAAGGTCGTACTGGAAACAGCAGAGGACTACCTTGATGCAGCAGTGGATGGAGAGGATCAGGGAGACCGATGGATAGTGGCAGATTTGGCTAAAGGAGTAAGGTTTTTCCAGAGAGCGCTGGAGTTGTATGAGAAGGGCATCGCATTGGATCAGAGTGGAGATGTAGCGCCTGATGCCCGGTATAACATTGCCAGAATGCAATTTGTGGTATACAATAAGGTGATCAAGACAGGATACCTGCCAGAAATATGGGAGAGTATCAAAGGAGCTATGGGAGGAGAAGGATCAGTGCTCATCGAAGACATTGGACAAATAGTAGAGCATCATCGGCAATTGATCGGGACCATGGGTAAAAACATTGAGGAAATTAGCATTGATATACTATTTAACTACGCTCAGGTTCTGACAGAAGCTGGAGAAGAAAAGGACAATGTGGCGTGGCTTATTGAAGCATGTGAGATATTTGAACATGTGTTACAGAGACAAAAGCCCGAACTGGAAGGAACAATACGATCGCTGGTAGCTACCGCAACAGATGCATCGGCAGAACAAGAAGAAGAAGAAGAAGAGCATACAGATATGACAAACAGAGATGGCGGCGATATTGATATGGCTGAAAATATTCAAAAACAACCGCAGTATGCAACCCAATCGGAAGCAGTAGTTCCATCGACCATTGTCGACACCCTGGTTTCGCTACTCAACACTCTTGCAGCACTGTGCGAAGCATCGGACGATCTGGTGGCCATAGAAGAGTACAAGCGGGTAGCCGATCGTACTATTTTAGATATAGAGGAGGTATTGGCACTGTCGGGTAGCCTGCCGGAGAACATACGGCTAGAAAATGAGTCGATAGCAGAGGCCCTGATTGCGGTGTCTCATTACAAGAGTGCCCATGTTCTTGCAAATGGAAACGAAAACGGAAATGAAGATGAAATTTTACGGCAAATAGTGGGTATCTGGACAACCGGCACTATTGCAGATGTTCGTACGGTTACTCGTTATCTTACCGAGGCTAATGTCTATGTGGATTACGCCGCTGGCCAAACGGAAAGTGTGCGTGCTTGGCAAGGCCTGAGTTGGGCTAGCAAGAGTGTTGATAGTGGGCTGAGTGCCGAGCTTGGTGCACCAGCAAACATGCAGCTGTGGACGCAACGCGGCGACATTGAATATCTGCGATCCCGGGTTGACTACGCTGCGGCCGTCAAAAACAAGCAGGTATTGCAAAGAAACGCCCAGACATATTACCGGAATGCCCTGAATATCCAGTCGCTGCTGTCTTCGGATCTGCGGCAGGAGGCCCTAATAAAACTCCAGCTGTTAGAACAACCGCAAAAAATTCCAGCCGTCCCGCCACATCTGGTGGCCAATTTGGCGGAGCTGGGTATGTTGCCGTGTGGCGATGGAAAGTAAGGGAGGGTTAAGATAATATTTATTTTTCAGGAGCGCAGCCCTACGGAAAAACATTAAACAATTAGTGGTTGAGAGATGGGCAGCGTGGGTTGCCCGCAATGGCTGCCCCAGATTTTCAATCACGGGGGAGAAAGTGGACGGAAGGGGGGGAATTAGTTAAGAAGCCGAAGTCGAAGCCGAAGCCGAAGCCCAAGGAAATCCCGTAGCTTACAACATATAAGAAACCAATCCATGCCAAGTGTTTCGCCACGAATGCGACCAAATCACCCTTTAAATGCTTATTTCGACCTTGTATTCTATTGGAGTCATCGCTTTTTTTTCCCCTGTTTGTCACACGACTCACACGATCCAGCACCAGCGTGGCTGGGACTTGCCCCAAACCTTGAACAAACTATACTATCCCAGACCCCTAGCTAATTTGGTTTCTTCACACAACCCCAAGTTTTCCTAGTTTTTTTTGCAAACAAGTCCATAGAAAGATTATGGGAATTTTCTCAAGGCGAGAAAATAAAGTCCAGGCCTCCAGGCCTGCTCCCGACAGCAATCTGCTGGTTAAGACGCTATCAGCCAGTCGTCGTTCTGGGGCTGCGGCCTCAAATCTGGGGCTAGATAAGCTTGATGCGGAGCAGAAGCAGGTCCTCACCTACCAGCTGCTGGACAAGGCTGACTATCTAGGCGATGAGGACGAGCAAATAAATATTGTGGATAAGGTGGAAGATGAGGGGTCAGGTGGCTCTGATTCGGACTCGGACTCTGACGATGAAGCCACCAAAGCTTCCAAGAAGGCAAAGAAAAAGCTGGCCAAACTAGGTGAACACAAGCTTGGTGCACCTCCACGCTATAATTCTCTGGCACCTCTAGCACCTCGCTATCGAATAGTGCCACGTGAGGAGGAAGGTCATGAAAAACTTCCCGGTTATCGGTCGGTTATATTCCGAGAGGGCTTGTTGGAGCGTAAGCTAGAATTCACCTCGCCGTTTGAAGAAGCTGTCACTCGAAAATGGAACCACGTCCATGTTGAACTTAACAACACCAAACTATCTATTTATTCTGTGTCTAGTCGGATCGGGCGAAACAGTAAAAAAGTTACCGATAGTCTCACCGAGAAGTCATACAAGATCAAGGACTTGATCAAGACATATTCCCTGCAATATGCTGACATCGGCCTTTCCCCAGACTACAGTAAAAAGGCTAACAGTATCCGAATCAGAGCAGAAGGAGAACAGTTTCTTCTTGCAACTGCTTCGGAATTGGACTGTGTCGAATGGGCTCGCAACCTGCAAATGGGATCAGAGATTGCCCTACCATTGGAGGAACGAAAATTGCCCAAGCTAAGATCCATTCCGAGACGGAGGCACGGACGCCGTAGAAGAGAACAACTGGAAGAGGCAAGAATGAGCAGAGAATTAATGCTGCGCCCATACTCTTCTCGCGTGTCCGCTGTTTCTCTAACCTCGACATATTCAAGACCACATAGAGCCCCTTCAAGGCCTCGCGGCTCTTCATCCGGCACCGAGACTGGCGCTGCCCATTTCAATGCCAACCATCGATCTTCGGTCCATTTCCATACCCCAGCGCATCCTAGACGGTACTCCCAGCCTGCAATCTCTCAGATTCATACAAATAGCAGTGTGATCTCACCGATGTCTACTAGATCATCATGGATGTACGATGATACCGACGAGTTCAGTGATGAAGACGATGTTATTGCTCGCAATACCACCAACAGAAGATCACAGGCTCCTCCTACTATAGGCGTCACGCCTCCTTCAACTATTACCCCACCTTCAGAAAATGATGAAACCGCTTCGACGAATGATGCAAATGATATTGTTTCTGCTGATACTGCTTCTGCTACTGAGTCTGGTGTTTCCGGTAACGATAGTGCTGGAGCTACTGTTACTTCGAATGATGACGAGAGCAATTCTACGACCGCATCGTCCAGTATACGCGGCGTTGACGAAGATCACGATACGGAAGATGATGATGAAGCTGAAACAAATGCTCTCCGTCCAATTAATACTCAGGCTACTACCACTTCAATGACTTTTACCTTTGGATATAAGTGGAATCCTGCTAAGCTGCTTCCAACCCAGGCCTCACTCATCAAGTATGCTCGCCGGTGTCTCGCCCAATTACCTGAAGACACTCCCTGGCTGAACAAGAAGATTGTCAAAGATGGTGCAAAATACCTGGTCCTCGAAAATAAAATGGAGAAAATCAGTGCAACAGTGAACCAGTAGATTTACTACTCTGATTTTTATACCTCTCTCTCCTGTTTCTAATAAGAAGAATTTTTTTTTTTCAGGAGTGAACGCATAGTAATAAAATAACATTTCATCTAAAGTCATTTATATATTTTTTACTCTAGAGATTTGGGCTATTGTGACTTTATTTGTAGGTCCCGCTGATTCCCGAAGCATCACCGTATCCGCCCCGGGCGCCCAGCAATGAACTAGATTCTATCTTCTCGGCGGTCAATGCTCTGCTGAAATGTGGAATTTAACGTCGATTGAAGGCCGAGTGTGTGATATGAAGAAGAAAAAAACTTCTCGAGCGCCGGATCTTTTAACAGTGGGAGAAAGCCGCGCTCGCTCACCTCTCCAACTTTACCACATGAGAGGCGCGTTCATTCTAGTTGAGGGATTAGATAGGGCTGGCAAGAGCACGCAGTGTGATATTCTGGTAGAAAAACTTCAGGAGCAATGGGGCCCTACAGAATTATGGAAGTTTCCCGATCGCACGACGGCAATTGGCCAGATGATAAACAATTACTTGACAAACAGCCAATATGATTTGAGCGACGAAGCTATTCATTTATTATTCTCAGCCAACCGATGGGAAGTAGCTTCTAAACTGGTTGAAACGCTGAAGTCTGGTACAAATGTGATTTTAGATAGATATTATTATTCAGGTATCGCGTTTACAGCTGCTAAGCATGTGCGAAATATGACGCTAGACTGGTGTAAATCGCCTGATCTGGGCCTACCAGCACCAGATCTCACAGTCTTTCTTGATGTGTCGGAAGGTGTGGCTCAGAAAAGAGGAGGTTATGGAGAAGAGAGATACGAGAGGCTTGAATTTCAGCGGGAAGTTCGAAAGGTGTTTTACAAGCTTCACACTCCTACGTGGAAAGTCATCGTTGCAGATGGTACTCTTGAAGAGGTTGCGGCAGAGATATGGACTTCTGTGGAGAATCTAATGGGAGTAAAGAGGGAGGAGATAGCATTATTCGCTTAGTAGTCCTGCAGGGGAGCTAGGTTTAATGAGCATGCCGAGGTCAAAACCTGGAGTCATGCCCATAGTAGAACGTCCGCTCTCTTCCGCTCTCTTCTAGTACAGCTCTACACGCCTAAAAATTATTTAGATCTTAAGACACGATTTCTATTATACTAATTGGCAAGTGCGAAGATTTTGGTGACCAAATTCAACACTGTGCACGTTTGTTCGATACCCCATGTTTAGCTCAGCCGCGCACAGGAACCAGCCAACTCTATCGAACACTCCAAATCCTAACTGTAATGGATGTTTTGAAAAGTACGCATACCTGTACACGAACAAAGCGCGCGCACACGCATATTATATTGATTGAATTAAAATCAAATGCAAGACAATTCGAGAGTCAGCCGATCCATTTCTTGTCTGACTCTCATCAGGTCGTATTCCATGCTTCCAACTCTAATCTCTATTCTGGCCCTTTCTTCCTTGGAGTAGGTGACTGCTCTGGTTAGCGATCTGGATAAAGTTTGGATCTTAGCGATTATTACGCGGGAATAGTTGATAGCAATATTGCTCTATACGTACCTTTGTAGGCCCTTTTGAGTGACGTAATCGAAATGAGCATTTTGTGCTCGTAGCTATACAGTCTATCTCTGAGGATTGAAAGCCGTCTGGCTTTGTCTCTATCCATGCTTTTGCGGTCAATCGAGAAAAATACGAACTTGGGTGGGATAATGGTAGGTTAAATAAACAGTATCAAGCGTGCGTGGTGTTGTTCAATAATAATAATAATAGTAAATTACTTGGCCTCAAATAGATTTAACCTCAATGAGCGAGTGACTTGTAATAACAGGGCAAGCATTCGTGAGTTGTCATGTAGAAGGCCGTATCTAGTGTGGTTCATCCACGCTCTTAGCCAGAAAAATCAACTACATCTACCTTGGCGGCAATGTGCCACCAACCCTTCACCCCATAAAGCACTTTTATCTAATGCAAATGAATATCGTCGTAAAAAAGTAACTACCCCTTCTAAAACCACACAGCGGTGGTTGTCGATAGCCCCAAAGTATGATTTAGTGATGCAAACCCACCAACCAAACCACAC
Source organism: Zygoascus flipseniorum (assembly GCA_030565365.1). NCBI lineage: Eukaryota > Fungi > Ascomycota > Dipodascomycetes > Dipodascales > Trichomonascaceae > Zygoascus > Zygoascus flipseniorum. The sequence continues at coordinate 29,832 of JAJMBR010000014.1, forward strand.
AGCGGCACTAGTTATACCCCCCTCGATTGAACATGCCTTTCTTGTTTGCTTGACGAGCAAGCTTTTCCTCCCTAATATCCTCCAATTCTCGTTCTACCCTATCCAGCTGGATTTCACATTCCCGAATCTTCTCGCGATTCCACTCCAGATGCGCAGTCTTCAGCTTGGAATCTGTTTATCAGTTAGTCAACAACACCCCTGAGCTTTGCAGCAGTCGACAGCCAGTTTTTTTTGGCCGAACCACAACAAAACAACATGTACTCACCGGGCAGCATGTCGATACGTACGCGACGGTCTCGCTCCCATCGCTCAATTTCATGCAGGATGTTGTCTCTCTGGTTCTTCAGATATGTCTTCTGAGACATTCCAAAGATACCCATGGCTAGCAGTCACAAGAGGGATAGTCGGGTGAGTGCTGGAGGAGCCGTACCTTTATATGAGGTTTGGGTGAGGCACGTTGGATAATATCATACCGACCGGCATACTATCAACAACACCAAAAAAAAATCAAACCTCACTTTAAACATTCAGAGGCGTCATTTTTTTTAGATAGTGCGTATAGTTTTTTTTTTATGTACAAGGATCTGAAACTTGCGCCCCAATATATGCTACGTACAAATACTACAGGGCATTTTTTCTCGTAAGATAGTCGAATCGACTAAACGTATATCCGATAAACGGCAAGTCCTCCCGTATATCGCCCTGTTGCGGGTTCTGCTGCAATTGCTCCTGTGCCTTGGCCATGGCTGGGTTCTCGGGTAGCTGTTCCAAATCTTCAATCGGAAAGTACGAGGTATCGGTTATAGAGCTGAGTTTTGGAATAAAAGGCGCGCTAAAGTCCCTAATAGAATTCCAGTCGACTCCCCTGAAAAATGGATGTGCCTTAATCTCTTCTGCGCCAACCCGTCCCAATCGTGATTCGGCATTAGTTAATAATCGCCGGATCAAATCTTCACTCTCAGGAGACAAATGAATATCATCAGGGAAACTCAGGCTCTCCTGCCAATTGAGAATCTTTCTGTAGGTTTCCTGCGGGGTCTCCGAGCAGAATGGGGGCCATCCTACTAAACACTCAAACATAATGGCTCCCAGCGACCACCAGTCACACTCCTGGCCATAACCTTGGTGTACGAATATCTCTGGAGCAATGTAATCAGGGGTACCAACCGTAGAATATGCCATCACTCTTCTGCTCTTCCTCCAGGTGGAGATCTGCTGTCGATTCGAGATCGTCAAATGAATAGCTTCCACATTAACGCTGTTTCTTGCGCCTGGTCCTGACCCTAAGTTCGTAACATTGATATGCGAGTTGCCATTATTTGGCTTGCCGTTGTCTGCTGTGTTATCCAGTAACTTTCTATAATAAGACGAGTCGTGAGTCTTATGGAATCCCGTCGACAATCCAAAGTCAGATAGCTTGATGTGCCCGCTCTTGTCAATCAATATATTGTCCGGCTTAATGTCCCTGTGGATGAACCCAAGCTTATGGATAGCTTCGATCGCAAGTACGCATTCGGCAATGTAGAACCGGGTGATATCCTCGGAGAAAACATCGTATTTGATCAACATTGTCATCAAGTCTCCACCAGGAAGAAATTCCATAATTAGGTAAAGATACTGCGCATCTTGAAAGGAGTAATAGAGCGACACAACCCAGGGAGAATCAGATCCAGCCAAAACGTCTCTTTCGGCTCTAACATGTGCCAGCTGATCCTTGGCATACATTTCGCTCTTGAGAAGTGTCTTCATTGCATATATCTTACCAGTATCTCTTTTTTGAACCAGTCTTACCTCGCCAAAAGCACCTTTGCCAATAACTTTGACGGTTTTGAAGTCATCCAGCGAAAGCTTGGTTCGCCGGAGCCGTAAGAAATTAGATTCCTTTTTGCCGAGGGAAGACAACGTACGAATCTTCCGCTCATCAGAGCCCCGCTCATTCTGCAGCTTAGTCTCAGTTTCGACTCTTCGCTGGCTTCTCTCTTTTGCATGATTAACATTAATATTGAAAAAATGCTCAATTCGCAGTTTAACAGCTGCGGCCTTTTCCTGAGAAGAGCGAGAGAATTTTTCCGGGTGTCTATCAAATACAACGTATTCACTATCTGGTCGCGGTGACTTTTGAATCTGCTGTTGTTGGTGTGGCACCGACAAGTGTTGGGCCTGATATGCTAGCTGCGTTTGAGCCTGGGGCTGAGCCGGGGTTTGAAAAGCATGCTGCTGTTGAGGCTGAGCATAGGATTGCTGTTGGTACTGTTGGTAGATTTGCTGCTGCTGATAGGCCTGTTGTTCAAAATGCTGTTGTTGTGGCTGTTGTTGTGGCTGTTGTTGTGGCTGTTGTTGTGGTTGTGAAGTGCCGTAGAACTGTTGCTGCTGAGCGGAATAACCGCCGCTCCTCTGAGCTATCAGAGAAGTCTGACTAGGACTGGGCAGTTGTAAGTAAGGCGATTGAAATGGCGGCTGAGCTCCTGGCTGAATAGGTTGTTGTTGGAGCTGAGGTTGCGCAAAGGCATTTCCAGAAGAATTGGAGGCCAGTGAGTGGGCCGACATCTGGCCAGTGGGCTGCTTGTAAAAGCGATTGTGGTCCATAGTCTGCTGTGGCTGCTGTGGCTGCTGCTGCTGCTGCTGCTGTTGTTGTTGTTGTTGCTGCTGCTGCTGCTGCTGGTACAACAGGCTGTTGGAATTGGCGGCCCCAGGGGCTTGAGATTGATTGGAATACATCAAATGGGTTTCTCACGAAGAAGCAAACAGAAACCAATAATATGGTATAGGATTCTGGTAAACAGTAAAGTAGAACAAAATATGAGCAAAACAGGAGGATCTGGCTGATATGGTTCAAAGGGAAGACAGAGGTAAGTAATGGAAATTGAACCACCGAAACTCTATCGACAGTCACTCCAAAAGACTGATCCGATGAAATCCAAAAAATTCACACAGCCGATAATCTCCGAGGAAATAGGTCCAAATTAGTCTTTTTTTAGATCCAGCGAATTCGTGAAAACGGATTGATATGAACTGAACGGGGGTTTTTTTTGCTCGACAGTTGCTTTGAGCCGGAATGCAAAATTACAACAAAACGCAAAAATCAGGGGATTTTGAGCAATAAATATTACAATCCCGAGAAATATTTCAAATTTCTCACAAAACTATCTCTGATAACCGAGGATGGCGTGGCACAAGTCCCTATTTATTGCTTTTATAGCTAGCGGGGAGGCTCGCGTCTGGCGGTCGTGGTGAGAGGAGAAAGGAAACGTTGAAATTCCCCTTAAATGATCCCCAGGACAGCTGGGCGCAAGCCACCAGTTCTAAACGAGGCAGTTTTCTACCATTTTTAAGGCCTTTGAGGACTCAGACGCACCGAATAAAGATTCTGGGCGTCATTATATCTGTAGATATCTATTTCAGCATAATTGTCTCTATTGGGTGTGCGTCTGTTCTTATTTATCGTCTGCATAAAAGCCATCTGGGAATGCAAGGAGAATATCATCGGGCACCACATTTGTGGTAAGTCCATATAAATATTTCATTTTTTATTAAGACTGTATATAATTATGATAAAAAATTGATTAGAACTTGACTTGCTTGTTAGGGAAAAACTCGTCAATAAGCTCCAGATAGTAGGGCTTGAGCACCTCAGCGGTGCATTTGTCGTCGGATTTGGAGTACAAGTCGTAAGGGTTGAATGCTCGAACAGCGGCCAACATCTTGTGGTCATGTTCGTTCATGAACTGACTGTAAGCTCCCTCTCGGTGCCAAGGGTAGAAGGAGTGGTACCTAATCATGGCCAATCCTTCTTCAGGAATGGTGGACTGCTCCTTCACCACATTGTACATGTACTCATCATGGCCCCAAGAAATCATAACGTTCTCCAGGCCGCAACCTTCAGAGTAGATACCCAAGTCAGTGGAATAGACAGGATGATTATAGTCAGGGTTTGCCTTAAATGTCTCAGGATAAATATTTCGTTCGTCAAACTTGCATCCGACGGCAAAAGTGTCTCCAACAACATCCCACTGGCCCTGAGCTCCGTAAAAGTACAAAAGCTTGCCCAAATCATGAATCAAGCCAACGAGCTGCATCCATCGAGGCTTTCCGTCCCGTCTAATAGCCTCAGCGGTCTGCAGTGCATGCTCAATCTGAGACAGATCGGTATCAGGATCACTCGCATCAATTAAGGTGTTGAGCCGCTCAAGAGCTTCCCAGATAGTCATACTCTCACGAGTCTCGGCCTTGAACATGACTCGAGCCTGCAAATTGTAAGCAACGGTCTGCTTTGCATGTTGCTCGGCATAAAATATTTTGACACTCTCTTTGGCATCTTCAAATTGTCGGAACTGGGTCTTGTCCTTTGCCTCATCAAATTTGCTGCCCTCCTGCCAGTCGTCCTCTGTCTGGAGCTGGCCCTTGAGCTGGTTAACCTCTAAGACGGCATCGTCAATCTGGTCAAGCAACTTGGCGGAATGTGTATTGGTGATAACTTCAGTAGCCATTGTAACTCAGTTGTAATGGTGTATAATGTGCTGCCTACTAATTGTCACCATCCCACCCTCTTTATACTATTATTGGTTTGAACCTCATCGGCGGTGTTTTCGCTCGTATTACCCAAAGCGGTATGTCGGATTTTCCGTCCGGTGCACGTGACCAGGGATCGCTACTCTTTACGGAGATTTCCCCAGATTCTCGCGTGGGGAATCAACGGAATATGGAGAATTCCCGAAATGGTTCAGCGAATGAGAATCTTGGATAACTAACGCTGCAAATTCGCGGGGTGCTTCATGAGGAATCCCGATTATTGCCAGTGATCAACCCGGGGACTACCCCGGATTTGCTAATTCCGGGATATAGTGGTGCTGTATTGCAAATTGAATTAGATCTCGACTGTGGTGATGGTGATGAAATTGTTCGCTCCTTCATTGGAGCAGAATGACTGTCCTGCGACTTTTTCATAGCTGTGCAAAATCGTATAGTACACGAGTTTTGGATATGCCTAGTAGCAATCTACTTGCGCTGGGAATGTCCGGCAAACGATCATAGTGCCTTTCCGTGTCGGATGGCTCCGCTTCTCTTTTTCGACGATATTGTCCCCCACGCTTAGTACGTACACATTGGATTGGAAAACAAACGAACGGGAAAGCCCCGAAGATACTTTCTATTCTTTACCCCGCACCCCCTCCATTTTAAATTAATCACCTGAGGACTTTTACGTATCTGGGAAGATCCTTGCGGAAGGAGAGAAGAACTACGCAACACAGTGAACGTCGGAATAGGTCGCCAGATGTGAACCAGATTAGGTGAGAGAGAGCCAATACCGTTTATTAATAAAAGCTGTCATTATTTGTAAACATTTCTGAGTAAAGTCCAGCATAGCTTGGTAGAATACAATATACCGTGTTTCATTTTCTTTGAACCATCCGGTGGCTGGATCGGTTGATTGGCAATGAAAGAAATAATCTGAAGCTATTTGCCCAATACTACAGTTGCTAACCATACTTAAAAGTCCGCCAAGTTTAAGTTGCTAGAGGAACTACATTTTCATTTGAGTCTACCAATATAGGCTGAGATGAGAGCCAGAAAGAAACCTTAATTACTAATAGCTAATTCACGCCGGGCCTACGAGTACACTATGCGCTTTGTTCGCCGAAAGCTTGCTGCATTATTTTGTTATCAGAACCGCTTTTGCTACGCACCACTGTAAATCTATAAGCAGAACTTATCATCTGATCGGCAAAACCCACACATTTTCCGGTGGGACAGATTCAAAACACCGGCAAAGGTTTGGATGAAGATGGTGAACTGTAGAAATTTCTCTACATTAATTCTACTATAAAGGAATATGCAAGTTGTCTTAATGCTTCCTATCACCAATGAATCGAAGGGCAGGCCCACCCATCCACTTGAAACAATATGATAAATCTGGCTTTTCAGATCGGTAGGTTCCCGGTTATTCCTTAATTCTGCATATTAAATGGCTTCCACGCCTCATCCGGATTGCTCCGGCTGTGGTTGCCGCATTAACCTACGGTGGTTTGATGGCTGCAGGAAATGCGATTATCTTGCAGATTTTTCGCCATAACACCAAACGGGCATACTCAGTGAGTCAAGCTGTGTAACAATTGTAGAGAGCTTTCGAACAAAGGCTTGGAAGAACCATCGGAAAGAGGTCAAAGCGCTCTGAATTAACAAAAAATGCGCAATTTTTGAATTATCCCCATCTCCATACCTACATAAGTAAATAAAGTACTGAAAACCCTTATGCTCTTCTGCTCTGAAAAAGAGCCCAGCCCTCGTCACTTCGGCTCACAGAGCGCGTACGTAAACACTTCGACAAAGGTTTTATTGTGGTGTTCATCGCCTGAACACTAGCGCAGGGGTGGGGTCGCCGGCTCTTCCCAGGGACGTTTCTTACTGTCGTCCGTAGAAGGGCCGGACGCTTTCTTTTAGATCGAGCATTCATTTTACAGTTGTTATTTGCAATCACCTACCATGCTTTCCTGTTGCGCGAATAATATCTGTAAAGTAGACTGCACTGTGTGTAAAACTAGAGCTTTCTACTGCAACCGTGCAAATCGTCGATCTCCGGAGTCAGGGTATATCCGCCCTTAATTCGGGCATATAGCCGCGCCCTTATATTAAAAAACGGGCATATTGCACTACTGAACTAATTCCCCGCAAATACCGCAAGTTAACAGCATTATCTCGTAGAATGGATAAAGAGTCTTCGATTCCCATGGTATGGCAGATACTAGCTTAATAAAAAACTTTAGAAGAAGTGCAAAGATCAAAAGTTTAGGCTTGCTGGACTTTTTTGAGCCCATTGCTTTTTTCCCAACTAGGAAAGTCACACGGCATCGAAAGTTAGATGCCATCATAGTATCTCACTGATTGCGCGAGAGCTGCTGATAAGATTCCCAGTGTTATAAGGGCGATGGGCGTTCGCAAAAATTTTAGAATCTATAGCTTTCATAGACCCGATTCGAGCATCAAACACTCTAGGAGATAGCTAAAATGGATTTGCAAGAGGAGAACCTCGAGAAAGCTGCTATTGCTGTGGAATCTAATAGCAGAGATGTCGGTGTTCAGGAGCAGATTCGGCTCGATCACTGGTATGACGGTTTCAAGCGACTTTTCGTTTGGTATCCGTCGTATTTACCAAAGCACGAAAAGAAGCTTCTTTTAAAGCTGGACTTCGTTATTTTGTCTTATATTTGTGCGTCTTATTTCACGAAATCTTTGGATAAATCAAATATTACCAATGCCTATGTCAGCGGTATGAAAGACGACATCAGCTTCGGCGGTGATGATCTTGCCTATGCCAAGTCTCTGTACTCAGCTGGATATATTGTATCTATGTGTGTCGGTATGCTATTTGTTACTCGACCTTGGGCCAGGTATATGCTACCTATCCTTGAGACTGTCTGGGGTGTTTTGACGTTCTGTCAGGCAGCTGCCAACACTCCTAGCCAGATATTCGCTCTGCGATTTTTGATCGGTCTTGCTGAGGGCCCCATTTTCCCTTCAGTTGTTTATACTCTTGGATCGTGGTACAAACGAGATGAGATTTACCGAAGAATTATGGTCTTCTCTATCTCTTCTTCTTTGGGTGGTATCTTTTCGGGCTTTCTACAGGCTGCAGCTTACAACCATCTCAGTGGTAAAGGCGGTCTTTCTGGATGGAAATGGGGTTTTATCATAGATGGTATTTTTACTGTTCCAATTGCTCTAGTAGGATTTTTGTTTTTCCCTGGTACCTGTGACCAGGCTAGTAAGGTATGGTGGCTCTCCAAGGATGATCTCCTTCTTGCCCATCTGCGAATGAAAGAATCTGGTATTGTGAAGCCCACGAAGCTGTCCTTAGGCTTGATCAAGAGGGTTGCTTTTAGATGGCACGTTCATTACTTTACTGCTTTCTGGGTATTGCTAAACATTGTGGCTTTGCCGGACGGTACTGGTTTCCCACTTTGGCTCGACTCGCTATCCCCTGAAGTTTATTCGGTTAGTCAGGTAAACAATTACCCTTCGATTCAATCAACGGTCGGTATTGTTGCTCAATTTGTTTTGGCGGGTTTGTCTGACAGTTTTTCCATCTATCCGTTCTTGGCTCTCACTCAATGTCTCTTCATTATCAGTTACTCGTCCCTCGCGGCCTGGAATATCCCAGTCGGTTGGAGATGGTTCTGTTTCATGATTGTAGCATTTGATGGAGTTAATCAATCCATTGTTTCTGGTCAGATCAATCGTGCATGTAGACGAGATGCGGAAGAGAGGGCATTCGTTCTTGGTTTCTCTGATGCTGTATCTCAGGCGATGAATATTTGGACAAATATAGTCTTTTATCCTACGTCCCATGCTCCTAAATTTCACCTTGGTTACATTATTTCAACTGTCGCAGCTATTATTATGCTCTTCCTGCCAATTATCAGTTGGTACGGTGAACGATGGGATGAAAAGCACTACGCTGCTGCAGATGCTGCGATTGTTGAGGAAAGTCATGCTCTAGCTAATCAAAAAGACCAGCCTATTGCTGCAAGTCAATCTCCTGAAGGAGGCAAGGAAGCCATCACCACTGCCGATTTAACTGATGGAACTAATTCAATTCATGATTAATCTCGTATTGCAGTAGTTTTGATATAGAAAAAGAATTTATTATGCAGCTTATCTATGGCTATATAAGGCAATAGACGGCTGGCCACTTCTGGTTGCTTATTGCGGGGCGGATTTCCGACAATTCTAGAGGTTGTCTATCTCCGAGAAATAAAATGTAGTATATATGCAAAAATTGACAACGGAGATGTATAAGATAGTCCCTCAAACCTGTACTTTAAGGGTTAATCAACATATTATCAACAAACAATAAAATGCAGCTTACAGAGTTTGATGAGCGATTGCAGAATATAATTCAGTACCAGCCGGTTATTGATACTCATAATGATCTTCCTTACTTGGTACGATTTAAGCTCCAGAATGAAATCTATGATAAGACTAAGCTTCCTCTAGAACAAGGACTGTGTTCACATACTGATATACCAAAACTGAAAAAAGGATGTGTAGGTGCACAGTTCTGGAGTGTTTTCGTTGAATGCAAAAATCCGGACGATTTGAGCAACGATTTCAATGTTCCTAATGCTGCTGTCAGAGATACTCTGGAGCAGATTGACGTAACAAAGAGATTGGTCGATTTCTACCCGGATGTCTTTGAAATGGCCTATACTCATGATGAAGCAGTCTCGGTTTACAAGAAGGGCAAAATTGCCTCTATGATTGGAGTTGAGGGTCTTCATCAAGTTGATACATCTTTAGCTGTTATCAGACAGTACTTTGACCTAGGAGTAAGGTATATTACTCTTACCCATAATTGCAACAACCCTTTTGCTACAGCTGCTAGTAATGTGGCTGCTGGGCAGGAGGACAATGGTCTTACTGAATACGGTCAGCAGGCTATTAAAGAGATGAACAGACTGGGTATGCTGGTGGATCTTTCTCATGTCAGTAAGAAGACTATGGATGATGTTCTCGATATCACCCAAGCACCCGTTATTTTCAGCCATTCATCTGCATTTGCGATCACCAGTCATTTGAGAAATGTGCCAGATGACGTTCTTGTCCGAGTGAAGAAGAATGGCGGTGTTGTTCAGGTCAATTTCTATCCCGGGTTTATTAGACCGGACAATATGCCAGAGGACGAGCCTGTTACTATCGAAGTTGCTGCAGACCATATTGAGCACATTGCAAAGATTGCTGGCTGGGAATCTGTCGGTTTTGGTTCTGATTTCGATGGTATTATCGAGACTCCCGTTGGTCTGGAGGACTGCTCTAAGTATCCAGAACTCATCAAGATACTCATGGCACGAGGAGCTACGGACGAACAACTCGCAGGGCTTATGGGCGGTAACGTCATGAGGGCCTGGAAGAAAAATGAGGAAGTGGCCGCTACCATTAAAGACCTACCCGAGGAAATAGAGTGGAAAGGCCGAAAGTGGTCGTATTGGGCTGGTCTAGAAGGCATAGACATCAAAATCACCGAAGATAACTGAAAGGATCCTTCGCTACTGATATTCTTTAAATGTATGAATTTCGATATATATGTAATAAATTAGTTACTGCTAAAGATTACCCAAAGAGAAAAGGCTGATAAGGAGAGTGTCACGAACTAGGCCAGCCAGTAGTTTCGCTTTGCTGTCCTAGACTATTTTCCATCATCCGACTTGTCTGAGACCGAACTTCTTCTTCGCGAGTGAAGATTTCCAAAGTATGATCGCTGAGCCTGGTAATGATTTCCTGGTTTAGGGCCGAGCTGCCAAGTTCCATTCCACCATTCTCCGAACGAAGACCTTCGCTGCTGAGCACCCTGAGAAGGTACTGGTTTGCTATCGATATTGGTCATTATTAATATGTATGTGAGGATAGGTTAATAATTCAGCTGGATTTTGTCTTTTAACGCCACTGGTTATGCGGGGGGGTTGCGGGGAAGCAGCTCTAAGCACATGATCTGTAATAATCAGCAATAATGATGCTGAAGAATCATGTGGAATTCCAATTGTCGGCCCTGATAACGATCCAGCTTATTCTAAAATTTTGAGCAGTTATTTATTCCTCTCCTTATCTGTCCAGCTGCTACGGTTCTTCCATCTATTCCAGCTCAGTCGAGCAAACTAGATATCCGAGCACGTGACTTCGAGCAAACTTGCAATTCACTGGCAAATTGATAGCATACAAGGACACTCGAATCGGATCCGAGGATTGCGTGGCCTCATTAATTCATGATTTTCAGAACGTTGATTGCTTTCTCATCTCGCTCCTTGTCAGGATAAAGGCTTGGCCCCACATGTCCTGTTAGACCCTGCAACCCCATGGAAGCGGCGCACCAAACCTGTCTATAGTAGAACCTAGGAAAATCCAGAGCCAGGTGTTTGTAAGCTAGTGGTGGTGACATACCAGCTGCCGAGATCCCTACAATTAGAGGAGATATTCAGCAGAGTGAATTTCCCCCAAGGCAAATGATGGAGCAGGCTGTTCCTAGACGTAATGTCTTGAAGGGCGTACTGATATGTGATGTCACAGCCTACCTAAGGATGCTTTCGGTAGCTCCCCCCTACCTTTCTTCACTCCACCCCATGCCAATTCGTATCTGTAGCTACCGGCTGTGTGCACGTGAACTACTATGTTGATCTAAAGTTTCGCCCGAGTTTTATTTTCGTGTTTTGCGCCGAGAGAACGATGCAGCACCATCCTCGACAGATCTATGCAAATCAAATACAAGATCGCCGCTCGAAACATGCACCATAAATGTTCGTCAAATAGTGGTATCGTCAGTGTACTATTAGGCCGACGGAGATAAACCATTGGTCATAAAAAGGATTGCTGCAGCCGATGAAAATACCTCAGTATTGCGGGGCAATGTGGGGGGATCTGCCCTGAAAAACGACTTCCAATGATCCGGCTACCATACGGCGCGGCACCTCAGAAGATATGCAGCTATGGACTAATTAGTTGCAGACTAATGCTTCTCCTCTAATTCTGGGTGATACCCGGCTATTTATGAAGCATTCGCAAAATAACCGGCCGAAATAGCAGCTATCCGACGCATGGCCAGTTTCTCATACAATAGGTACCGGGGTCTTTTTTCGTGGTGTCAAATTCTCGTACATGGAGCCGTCAGGGCCCAATACACCGGATTTTAGAAAGGTTGCACTCAGCTGGAGCGTCCGATTCTGTCAGATTTGTCTGCTCAATCTAGAGCACTGTACCGCTTGGTTTATGACATCAGCAAATCGCCAAAACTACAAAGGGTTCTCCATCCCTGGCTGCTTACGACGCCCTCGTATATTCCATCCGGATGAATGCTATTTTGCTATTTATCCTGAGTGCCCCACTCCGATTTTCACGCTAAGGACTCCTCCTTTCCCAAATCTGGAAGCGCAATTGCCCATCTTCAGCCCGTATGCCTAATTTGGACAAACTTTCGCATCGACCGATATGTGAATCTGGGGTGGAGATTCTGGACTCCGTCTCAGCGGAATCATGTATAAATAATGTCTATTTTCCAGAATAAATCTGTCGCTACAAGATAAGATCTCATCATGATATCTTTTCCAAAGATTTACAATGTCTATTTCGTCGCAATGACGGCGACGATTGGTGGGGCCCTATTTGGCTTCGATATCTCGTCCATGTCCGCTACCATCGGTACTACCCAATATACTGATTTCTTCAATAATCCCTCTTCAGCTCAGCAGGGAGGTATTACTGCGGCGATGCCCGGTGGATCACTGGCTGGATCTCTCATTTCTGGTTTGGTCTGCGATAAACTGGGTCGAAAGAAAACTATCCAGTTCAGCTGTATTCTGTGGGTCATTGGATCTATTATCTGCTGCGCAGCTCAAAATGTTGCAATGCTTGTCGTCGGAAGATTCATTAATGGTCTTTGTGTGGGTTTTACTTCATCTCAGGTTCCTGTTTATCTGTCAGAGCTGTCTCGACATAACATCAGAGGTAAGATTGTTATTATCCAGCAGCTAGCCATTGAGTGGGGTATCTTGATCATGTATTATGTTGGATATGGTCTTTCTTATATTCCGAGTACTGCCTCTTTCAGAATTCAGTGGGGCATCCAGATGGTCCCTGCACTGCTACTTATTGTTATGATGCCTATGTTGCCAGAGTCTCCTCGATGGCTCGCTAGTAAACAACGATGGGATGAGTGCCACGAAATTTTGGCAAATGTGCATGCTAAGGGAGATAAACAGGACCCAATTGTACTTGCTGAGATGTTAGAGATTCACGAGGTTGTCGATTTGGAGTCAAGTAGCTCTTCCTCTTATCTGGCGCTGTTTAACAAAAAGAACTGGAGAAGATCTATGGTAGGCATCATGACACAAGTCTGGCAGCAGCTCACAGGTGGCAATGTAATGATGTACTATGTGGTTTATGTTTTCGAAATGGCTGGTCTCTCGGGTGAGGCTAATCTGATCGCTTCCTCAGTACAATATATCATTATGGTTGTGTTCACTACACCGGCTATGTTCTATATTGACAAAGTCGGTAGAAGAATTTTGATGCTCATTGGGTCTGTCGGTATGGGCGTCTTCGTCTTTGCTGTTGCCGGGTTGCTTGCAACATACGGAAACTACGCCGAGGATGTAGGTGGAAATGAGAACATTCATATAACATTGGTCGGCGAGTTCGGTCCTTCACGAGGTGTACTCGTGTGTTCTTATATGTTTACACTTGTCTATGCTATGACTTGGGCTCCGGTTGCCTGGGTATACTCACCTGAAGTATTCCCGCTGTATCTTCGATCTAAGGGAATGGCTGCTGCTTCAGCCGGTAACTGGGCCATGAATTTTGCACTAGCCTACTATGTTCCTCCTGCCATGAATGATATTGGCTGGAAGACTTTCCTCATCTTTGGTGTGCTTTGTACTGTCATGTTTGTGCATATTTTCTTCATGTGGCCAGAGACAGCAGGAAGAACTTTAGAGGAGATTGATATACTGTTTTCTGCTGGTGCTCCTCCTCCCTGGAAAACTAAGGTTGAATTAAGTAGGATTATTGAAGAAGCCGAAGCTCTCAAGGAGGATGAATTCCCCGAGAAGGAGATCATTGAACATGAAGAGGAGGTTTAAAGATTCACCGAGTGTGAATGTTATTTTTAGTTAGCTAGGTCTTTACTCGAATACAGTGCTTTTATCGGAAATCTTCATTAGCAATACTGAAATATATCAAAAAGTGTAAGAGTATCTAATAAATAAGCCGAACCTGGAAAGCATACTTGGGAAATAGAACCGAAAATTTAGAAGTATCCAAGTATTAAGCCAGGAAGGTTTGACTCCAGCTGCCATGCAAGACAATAAGGTCATGCAAATGTAGAAGGTTGCTGGCAGGCAGATAGCCAGTCGGGTCATCAGAGTAGATTATTTTCGTAGACTCCTTGACTGTGGTGCCATATAGCTTGAGCAGCCTACTCAGAACATGATGATTGTATTCCGAATAAAATGGATCTGGCCTGTATCCATGATTAACAACACATCAAATAGGTGAAGTTGTGAAGTGAAGATTATATCGCGGAGTATGTCCCCTATTTATATTTCATATCTAACGTGTTGCGTCACATAGTGTCACCCATTGTAACCACCACAGTACGAGCCATTATGACTAATTGGTACAGTAGTTGGCTTATATATCGCAGGAAGTTGGGAATAGTAATAAATCTGCAAATTAGCTGAATAGTCCTAGGATAGATCCGAATTGAAAAATGGTTACTACAAATATCGTTAATCGTGTGGCCCTAAATCAACTGAGGGCCATTGTTGCCCAGACCATGCTCTGGGGAAGTCCAAAATTGTTGAACCAGATATGTGTACCTTGGCATTTGTGCATGAAATGCAAAATTTGAATTATTTAATAAGCAAGAATTTGTTCTATGCCTTGTGCCATTTTTCCGAAGATGATCGACTTCTGGATACTCTGGAGGAGGTCCTCCATCTAGCTAAAGAGTCACTAGGTGCTCATGTCAAATGGAAAGCGTTCTATCCTAATTTCCCCAAACAGGTTATGGAAAGCAGCTTAGAAGAACTTTTCCTAAATGCCATTGTACATTACTGGAGCCATGGTACCTGGCTCCCTGAGTTTAGAAAAGAGCCCAGGTTGATATTGAAGGAAAGAAACAGACTGATCGAAATCAAAGCCATAACATTAAATGAAGTAAAAAAGCTCTTTTATGAGATCTTGGGCTCCAAGACTGCTTCTACCAATATGTTGAACGAATTTTTGGATTATGGCATTAGTCTGAACTGGCATGATGAATATAAAGGAGAAATACCTTTCAAACAGAATGTTGCTAAGATTGCTGCTCATAATATAGAAAAAGGAAAGCCAATAAGGGAATTAGTCACAACTTGTACAGATCTCTTGAGAGTGATGGCTCTCCTATCAGGTGAAGATGTCACATTAAAGACTCCCGTCAAGTTTAAGTCCCAGAAACGCAAGACCCGGCGACTCTTAGTATCGGCAATGGAAAAAGTAATAAATATCTCGGATATCAAAGAATATGAAGCTCTTTGGAAGATTGCATTTCACTCTTTGCACGCCGGCGAGTTTGGCGGAGAAACAGCTAGAATTGCCGACTTATTCCGAAATAAAAAGAGTATACAAACAGATGCCACAATCATTTCTGAGCCCATAAAGTCGAAGGATATGAAATCGGCTGTTGGAAAGTTAATATATAAACCTTCAGTCTTTGCACGAGCTTTGGACAAACTTCTTCGTGATTGTGGAAATGATGATATGCAAGCCCGGTTCGTACTGCAGGAATTTGGAAAGGTCGCCGATAAGGTAGAATCTAAGGTTCTGCTTCAGCTTTATGGTCATTTCAAAGAAAGAAAAAGTTTCCGTGACAGAAGAGTCGTCATAGTCAAAGGAACTTCGTTAATTGCGCCAGCTCTTCCAGATATCAAGTCTTCTTACCTCAAATCTCTTATGAACATGATAGAGGGCTCAATCGTCTTGAAATATTCAGCAAAAGGTCTTCTTAAAGACAAAAAGGTGTTCGTTCGACCGGAGGCTCGAAATATTGTCCTTCCTCTTTCTCTAGGATCTGTTTCCACCGAGAAGAATACGGTTGCGCGAGGATCTAGACTTCCTTTGGACACAGGACAAAACGATATCCAGAAGAATTTCTTGCGAATGTTCATTCATTGGATTGGCAACGATGTGGACCTGAGTGCCCATTTCCTTGATGAACACTTTTCGACCAGTGGACAGATTTCATATAATGAGCAGCGGTCCGGTTATGCTTGGCACTCAGGTGACATAGTTAAGGCACCCGCACCACACGGTGCCTCAGAATTCATTGAGGTGGATATAGAAAGGGCACTGGAATTGTCTCATCGATATGTCGCGATTGATGCTAGAGTATTTAGTGGTCCGTCGTTCTCCCGGCATGAGGAATGCTTTGCAGGTATAATGCTGAGAAAAGATTCACAATCTGGAGAGATTTTTGAACCTTCGACAGTGAAGTTGAAAGTTGACCTAACGAGTGACTGCTCGAGTGTTCTAATTGCCCTGGCAGATCTGAAAATGAGAGAACTCATATGGATAGACTCAGGTGCGAAAGCTGGGCCATCTATGCCCAATGCACTTGTGAACAACGTTGATAGCATTGCTGACATGCTTCGAGGATTTGCTTCTTTGACCGGACGAAAGGCTACTATCCATGAGCTAGTAAAATTGCACATCTCTGCATCAGAATCAGCAGTAGAGGTTGATGAACCTGAGGGAGCCGATTTTGTTGTTGGACTAGGTGAGGGTGACTTGGATGTATATCAGTTTACTGAGATCAATTCTCGATGGATCTAACAGAAAGTGAAGATTCCTCTTACTATTTATTTTTGAAACCTTTTTGCATTTCGGGAAATTCTATCTCTGTTCCAATGAATAAATTTCTATACACCTCACCTACGCTATAAAGGCTCTTTTTTCAAGCTATTAAATAGGTGACGGATCATTTTCAAGGATTAACTTCGTTGGGAGCTCAGGGTCCAGCGATCCGATGTAGGTAATTCCGCATCTTACGATGCAGCCTTCTTTGAATTCATAGTATCCGCACCTTCGCGATTCTTATTTACATCAGAACTCGAACGATTATTCTGTATATACCTATTTGATCCTTAAATTTCTCTATATTCCTTTCATCTTCCTTAGCGAATTAGAACCAATGCCTAGCGATGGTAAAGATATGTATCCGCCTCAGCTTATTCTCCTTCCTAATATTTACCTTCACCAAGAGTTCCCTGCCAGCCTTCTTCCTGAAGTTCAAAATTGAATTTTTCATCAATGCTATCCAGACTGAGGTCTCCATTATCCGGGAGAAAGAAATGGACAAGTACCATACCTAAAAAGCAAATCGCACCAGAAATGATAAATGTATACTTGTCACCAAGGTTTTCCCTGACAGGTTGAAATACTTGAGTTCCAATTGCAGCTCCAGTTTTACCTACAGCCGCAGAAAAACCATAGCATGTTCCTCTCACGGCGGTAGGGAAGGCTTCGGAAGAAACCAATGATTGCAAATTGGCAGGACCAAAATTTACAGTAGCATTCAAGACAGCGTAGAGGACAATAAACAAGGCTGGGATTTTGACCAGCTGAAGATACGCACCTCCAACGGCTATAGAAGTTATTCCGTAGAAGAAAAATCCAAACTGGATAATTTGCTTTCGAGTGAAAAACTTGCAAGCGAAAGCGCCTAGCAGGGTGCCAAGAACTCCAAATATACTCAGGAATAAATCCCATTCGCCAGTTTTTAGAATAGTTGCATTGGGAATGACAATTGAGATAACTGTAGCCGAGAAAATATTGTTGGGATAGAGGATGAAATCCATAACGAACCACATTCCCGCGCTTCCAAGTAAAGGTCTCCAATAACGCCTCAGAATGGTCTTATATGGAACGTTCCTCTTGATAGCATTTTCTTTAAACATTTTTGCGTGATCAAGCCTCCAGCGAAACCAGAAGATCGCCAAGGGAAGAACAGCTCCAAATCCAAATGCCGTTCTCCACACTCCACGTAGATGGTCTTCTCCCCAAATTTTTAGGAAAATCAAGAAGCATGATACTGCAACAGGGGTACCTAATGATACAGGCAGGTTGGTTGATAAGACGAAAGGGATGGTTCGGTCTTTTCCGAGATGTTCATCGGCGGCTTCAATTGCACTGGAAGCAGAGGCAGGATATTCACCACCAACACCAACACCTACGATACCTCTAGAAATCACGAGCATCCAAAGCATACCATGAATTGTAGCACCACTAGCGCCGGCACATAGTGCAGCTCCAATAACGATGAGTATTGTAGTAGCTGCAAAACCCTGCTTACGCCCAATTCGATCAACAATAAAACCAAAGAATATCTGCCCAATAATATTACCCACCAGGGCAGCATTTGATACTCGAGTGCTCCAAACAGTAGTATATTCGGGATAAGATTTTGTGAGAGCGATGTTCGCCATAGTTACGACTCCTTGATTATAACCGTCTGACATGAACGCTACTCCACATGTGAATACACCCATCATGGCACGGAAGTAGCTCTTTTTTGGAGCGACATCTTCCACGGAGTTATCCTGAGATTCAGATTCAACTCTGATACTAATATCGTCTTTCTTCATTCTTCCTCTCGTGATCTCCAGAACTATTATGCACTTCTCGACTAGTACATCGGCATTATATAGGATAATAGTTCCACCACGTGCCAGTTTGTAGATCTTGAAACTGTTCGTCACACCGACCACATTGGTAATTTTCCACAATTTTACTTGTGTTGAAAGGTAACATTTCAAGGGTTCACGCTAATGACCCTGCTCTGGATCTTGACGGGCGAGCTTAGTTGCCTATTTGGAACAGCAGCCTCTCCCACGTGCACCCATTCTGCAATTAAAGCGAACAACCATACGTAGTTTCACAGACCACCGACGAATACGTTACTAGAAAAGCAGTTCTGCATTTCTGCATTCAGTATTTTTATTTGATATTCAAATGTTCCCGCTACATTCCCGTTCCCGGATTCCGTTCACTGCAGAACTGCAATTAATGAGCAATCTTGCATGATACTGTCCTGCCATCATTATCAACGATGAAGCTGTTAGTACTGTCGCTATGCATCATTAGACTAGTCGAAGCTTATTTGGCTGTCAGCAGTGAAAATCTGAGCTGGCAAACTGTCCCATCGGTCTCTCCGCTAGTCAGAGCCCTGTGTGTTAAGTGTCCTGGATTACTTACCTTCGAGCACTCAGTAGCGAGTGGAGACCCTACCGAACACTCTTTCATACTCTGGACGCGTCTGAGTCATAGGGAAGCTGTGTGCCTAAAAGAGATCGAGGTCCAGTGTGAGGTTAGCGGATCGTCTGATTTTTCGGAGATTTTATTCTCTACCACTACTAGCACCAACGAAGAGATTGATTATACCGTAAAAATTGATGCTTTCAGTAAAAAATTTGTACCGGGAAAGGAGTATTTCTATAGATTCCTAGTAGGGGGAAATTCCAGCCCTATCGGGTCTACCAGAACTTTACCATCAGAGGAAATTGACGAGGTCACATTTGCAGTGTACTCATGTTCTAATTATGCTGGAGGATATTATCATGCTTATAGAAATCCCGCTGAAAATGAATCCGCAGATTTTGTTATACACCTTGGAGATTATCTATATGAGCATCAAAATGGAGTGTATACTAACGGCACTTCTCTCGGTAGGACACACATTCCGGATAAATTGCTGTGGACTGTCGAAGACTACCGTACCAGATACGCATCGTACAGATCAGACCCTGATCTTCAACTTTCTCATCAATCACTTCCTTGGTTTGTGGTTTGGGATGATCATGAAATATCAGATAATTCCTGGCTCAGAGGAAGCGTGGATAGTGCTGGACTAGAATTTGAGAAACGCCGACGAGATGCATTGCAAGCATATATGGAATGGATGCCTATTAGGCCACTGAATGATGGTCCAAGCAGAAAAATCTGGAGATCAGTTAGTTTTGGAAAGCTAGGAGAGCTTCATCTGCTGGACACTCGGCACTACTCTAGAGACGTGACAGATATTTACAGTAACCGGGATTATATTGATGCTATTAAAGATCATCCTGAGAGAACTATTATGGGGTTTGATCAGGAGCAATGGCTGATTGATTCACTAATAAAGCCAAAGAATCCGGAGGGGTGGAAAATTGTTGGCTCCCAGTTGGTCATGCAGCCAATGAACTTCACCTCGTTAGACAGTGAGATCGGTGAGCCGTTTAATACATTCAATCTGGATGGATTTGACGGATATCCTGGTAGTAGAGAGCGAATATTGAATGCCATTGATAGCTACAAAGTGGACAATGTGATCCTACTAGCTGGCGATGTTCATGTGTCAACGGTTGGCCAAATTGGTCGAGTGGTGGAGTTTGGGGGTACAGCTGTAAGCTCTCCTACTATTTACCCTCACCATTATACTTTAGAAGAGTGTTTGGAAATATCGAAAAAATTGGTAGCCAATAATAGGGAAACCATGGTGTGGAACGAAGGGTTCTGGAGAGGATATATGCTTGTGAAGCTGACTGCCGACAAACTCGAGACAGTTTATTATGGAGTGAATGTGAGGGACCGATATGATACAAAAGACAGACTGTTGGCACGATTTGAAATGGTCAAGGGCCGAAACTCCCTTGAAAGTGCTACCATACAATATGGATCATCTTCTTTTTAGCGCATGGAGTTACGTTATATACGGAAATGACCGCCATTGGGCTAAACAGCCGAATAGTCGCAGTTAGCCACTATCTATAGCGGTAAATATGTTTGAATATGGATTTGTTGACGATAGGAAGAACTGAAATAGGCTACAACTGAAGTCACGTGACGACGGGATTCACTCTGTCTGACTGAAAATCTTGATTTAACGGACGGCTTCACTCGCTTACATAAGCATAATGATGATGTACGATTGACCACGATGTTATTGCTATAATTACGTTAGCACGCCTTGATGGCCAAGTTGGTAAGGCGTAACACTAGTAATGTTAAGATCGTCGGTTCGAATCCGGCTCGAGGCAATAATTTTTGCCACCGAGCCCGTCCCGTTCAAGTTTTCTCAAAGAAGCGCCATTTAATCGCGGACCAGATCTTTTACCGATAGGTGTGGCAGTCACGTCGGAGAAGAGTAGAGGGTGGACGTACGCATTGGGTGGTGCTTTGGCCGAAAAGAGACAAAAGGCGGAGAGGGTTTTTTGCACATGTGATGGAAGCAACGTCATCCGATACAATAATGATCCTGAAGAATACTGTCACAACTTTTTTTGATTGTGCGTTTAGCTATATATTGGAATGGTAATTTAGCCCGTCCGGGTAGTGAGTTCTCCTAGGCATTGAGCAGAGGTGCTCGCTCGGAATCGGACAGGGTAGAGTCACGGGTGATCTCAGCAGCCGCAGAAGAGGAAGGGCTGACAGCCACGATAATAGAGCCTACCAGCAGCAGACCAGCGATGATGAAAGCAAAGATCCACTGGAGGGCAATGATATGGGAGAAGAATTGAGAGATACCAATTCCGGCAGTGATATAGGAAAAAGCCAACCCGATAGCCCAATCATTGTAAAAGGCCAAGTAGACACCGGGAATGAGAAGGAAGTCCCAAATGAAGACGTTAGCCAAGATTCGAGCGGCCAGAGATGAGCCGCCCCCGACCATGACAGCACCGTTCCAAAAGATGGCATAGGTGACCCAAGTAAGAGGCAAGACGGTCACCGGAACGTGGACGAGAAGCCATTTAGTAAAGGGACGCTTGGCATACGTTTTGTGAGTAACGTAGAGGGAGAGGAGGTTGAAGAAGTTGATGATGAGGACAATCTCCGACAGCACAAAGTGCTTTTTGGAAAATAGTACGGACCATGCAATCTGGAGGATGTTGAACAAAGAGAAGTGCCAGCCAATGGCAATGGCATCACCGCCGTAAACCTCGGAGCTCGGGTTATAGAGGTTAGCTAGGTAGAAGAGCTGAGAAACATAGGTGAAAACCCAGTAGACGAATACAAGAATAATGTTGGCAGTAAACGGGGTCTTGCCTACTCGATCGGAGTAGTGCTTGCCTCCATGGAAGTGTCTTCCGAACGCAGTACGGAAATTGAAGTATACCGCCAGGGCGAACACCAAAAGCGTGACGAATTTAGTAGTAATAAGAGGAGCAGACTGAGCCATAGTTGCGAATTGTAAAAGAGGAGAAGAGTAAAGTTTTGTGACGGAGTAGCAACCTATAAGCTCTACTCCACTAATTCTAGCTTGGTGCGGCTAAAAGAGCTTAGTTGGGAAACCCGTGTGTAGCTTACCGGC
Source organism: Zygoascus flipseniorum (assembly GCA_030565365.1). Classification (NCBI taxonomy): domain Eukaryota; kingdom Fungi; phylum Ascomycota; class Dipodascomycetes; order Dipodascales; family Trichomonascaceae; genus Zygoascus; species Zygoascus flipseniorum. The sequence goes on from JAJMBR010000014.1 coordinate 51,694, forward strand.
CCCAGCACTCTGACATCCAGCATCAACCTAATCAACAACCTTTGGGCGGGATGGCGAACCAAAGGGCTGCCAACGGCATTCCTCCGACCCAGGCAAATACAAAACCGAAGAATCCTAGTGGGTTGGCTCAGAGCACCCAGATCGATGCCCCTACACCGACACCTGAGCCTCAGGACCCGGTAAGCAGCAGAACCCTTGCAAAAAATGCACAAAACCAGCCAGCCAGCCAGCCAGCCAGCTGCTGATCACCACATGTGAAATAATGATTGGAAATTAACTGAAAAAGTTGTCGTTTGACACTCTGTCTATAGAATCGCTGAGAAAGTACAGAGACCTGCACAAGGTTACTGTTCGATCTCCGTATTCTATGGCGGGATTCTTTATTGATTCGAGTATCGGAAAGAAGACATATTCCTACAGAACCCATAACAGAACCACCAAATGGGACACTGCAGCTGCTTGCAAAAGGCACTTTATGTCCCATCATCTCCGAGAAAGTGATGTAATTGTGGATTTCATCTACAGCACCAAGAATCAAGGTGAGTTACAGGGTGGATCGGCAATAAACATGCTTAAGCATGCTTAATTTACTAACGTCCAGATCGCGCATTCAAGTTGCATTTTTAGATTAGGTTGAATACAGTCCACTTTATGAATATGATAAATGGCATGTCATATTCCATCCCTTTTCGTCTTCGTTCGGGTTCTTACTGTAGTTATAAGTAGTAGGATTGACACCGCTTCCAAGGAATAACTAGACCGAGGGCATATGATGGGGTCATGTGTAACCCACAGAGATAGCATATACGGATATGCTCACCTTATTTTACTCAACCCGTATCTTGCAAAACACTTTCTTGTTCTTCTGCAATCATTGCCTATATCTTTCGTCCCTAATACGATATAGATATTTTTCGGGACTACGCCGCACCGCTGCAGCCATTCTTCGACGAGCATGGAAGCAATTGCAACAGACCAATAAATGAGCGGGAATATTGCCAAAAACTATACAGAAAATGGTTTTCGGAAAGAAAATTGCCTTCTATTAACAAAAATCCTTATGCGCCATCCAGATTCGAAGCGATTTCTGGGGCATTGCTCACATAGTTTATCATAGTACAGTTCTGCAATATTCCACCATTTGGTCCCATTATCTTTCACCCGACAAACTCCAAGTTATCTTTCCACTCATCCACCATGCCTGACACCTCGACAGTATCGTTTTTCCTTGCATTGGTAGTGGGTTTTGTAGTCGCCAAATGGGCTTTCACCGGTGACGATAGTAATCCAAGAAATGTATCGAACCGGCGATCAAATGTCAATGTCAATCGCCAACAGCCTCAGCAGAGACGTCAACGTCCTGTGAATCAAACCATGATTGATATTGTACATTCTATTGCTCCTAATTTGACGCCGGAACAAATCCGGTACGATCTGGAACGCACTGGAAATGTAGAAACCACCATTGATCGGTATCTGGCGCAGGGATCACTGCCTTTCCCCCCGGGGTATGTTCCTCCAACCCAGGGATCTACACTGGCAGCGTCATCATCATCATCATCCTCATCGAAATCTGCATCTCATGGAACCCTTCTTGCCAAGTATGATCTGGAAAATGTACAGGCTGAGAATCTCAACGAGCCGTTGGAGAAAATGACTTGGAAAGACACTAAGGAAGAACGGCAGGCTCAGCTGAGAAAAAGACAGCAGGAAATGGTTTTGAGGGCCCGTCAAAAGCTAGCTAGTAAAGAAGAATCCGCTTGATGATAACAACTTCGGCGGCCTGCTTGCATATTGACGGAGAACCACTACAGTTTATGTATTAAAGATATTATTATCATCCCAACTCTTCGCCAACAGTCGTCATAGTATTTATCATGCCATCCATTACATTATATTATTACAAAAATAATTCACCTCTGTTTCGCCTTTATCTGATCGCTATACAGAGGGGGTCCTTCCCATTGATTGATGTGCGACGGTCGAGCAACATAGCGTACACCCGAGCTTCCCGACAGAAAACCAGCGCCTAAACCGGGGATGATGTTATCTTTGGTGACAGTGGCATGAATAATTCGGCCATCGGCAGTAGACTTGTCAAATCGAGCAGCTGCAATGCTGGCATGATCCCCCTGCTCGAACACTGCTTCGGCGGTGACCGCATTGTTCTCCAGCTTGACACGACAATCTAGAACTTTTCCAATTTGTGACAGAACAGCCTTGACGTCCGCAGCGCTAGTGCCATTGACGAGATTTTCAAGTCGGATAATTGGAGGCAGCGACGCATGTTTGAACGAAAAAGAAGCATTACCAACAGCTACTTGATTCAAATTCCCATTGGCATCATTTGACCGGTTTTGCTTTTGTTGACTCTTAGGTCCCGTAGGAACAGATTTGGGCAGATTGCCGACTGATGACCTGGATTTCTCCCTGATCTTCTCCGCTACATTGTTTTTGGCCTGTAGCTTTCTTAACGAACTAAGGACATCGTCTTTCTTGATTGAACCAGGTTTGCCAGCTTGAGACTTCTTCGTGGACCCTCGAATGGCATCTGCCAGTGTTAGAATTTCACCCTTCTTTGCTTTGGGTCCTGTAGGAATGCTCTTCAAAGATGCTTTTGGACCCGTAGGCACCTTTTGTGCACTAGCAGTCCGTTTACCAGGCTTGCTGATCCGCGAGGCTAGAGAACCAGTGGGATGCGGGTTCTTTTTGGCAGCAGGGGGTTTCGCTTGAGGCTTCGCCATGGTGATTTAAACAATAATGCGTCTATACCTCGGGGAATCAATTCAATCGACCTGCGATGGCTGGAGTTGTTAGCAGACGGGCGTACTTTGGCAGGTGGTGGGTCCAGGTATTCCTGAGAGGGTAACACCTAGTACTCGCTTCTGGTGTGGAAATTTAAACAGACTATTTACCTATTTCACTTATTCAGATTTAACCAGGGTAGGAGCGACTCTTCTCTTTTTCTTCTCTGCTCCCGGCTGAGTTTCTTCTGGCCGTTTGGGGGGTGATCCATGGCTTTGTGGGGTCTCCGGTGGGGAGCTCAACGACCCTCCATGCGTAGCCAATAATGGAACACTAGAGACTATGGGAATCAATGGTGGCCCAGGTGCAGTATCAACAGACGCTGTACTACTGGCTGGTGTTGAGACGGGGGACGACCATAGCTCTGCATATGCAGCGGCGGGTGAAGCCTGAGCAGAGACTCCACCTGCGGGACCAGGCAGCGGCATGAAAGCTGCTGGAGGGGATAAAGCCGATAATCCTGCATTAGGTAATGCTGGAGATGCTGTAGGAGGCATAGGTCCAGTATATTTCTCTCCTAACTCGTTCTCCTCGAATGTAATCACCGAACAAAATCCATCAGTGGAGGTCATCAACAAAGTATTGCCATTAGGAGACCACGTCAGATCGGTGAATGTCGCATAATGTAGATTACTGGCAATGCAAAGAGGTGTCTTTTGTTGTGTGTCATACACAATGACGGAATCCTGAGTAGCTACAGCGTAAATAACACGATAGTTCAGCTTAAACACCGGTGAATTCATTTCTGGCGTAAAGCTATCAGGTGGCACAGATTCCGTTGGTACTACTTCCGATGCTGCGGATGACTCCAGATCGAAATGTTTGGTAGACTTGGCTGCTTCTTCTTCCTCCCGTAGTTTGTAAAGAATCGGCGAACATTTAACAGCCAGTGAAGGTTTCTTCAACCCCGGTAGATGTGCAACTGGCGAACGGTTAAGACCTGCTCGAGTATAAATATAAACAGTATTCGTAATCTCCTCAGACTCTGTTCCACTATACTTGAAGATGCCCGAAGGAGTGAGGAGCAGAGAACCGTCGGGTGTGAAGGATAGCCTTCGGAAAAAGGACGTAAAGGTTTCATTGTGATACAGAGCACTATTGGTGCTCTGGGCAGTGGTTGCTGCTAGTCCCCCATTATTGGATATAGACGTGACAGCCAGTGGTGGAGCAGATATAGGGATAATACTAGGAGCCATCGAGGGAGATCCAATGGACCTCACAGCAGGTAGGGGCAACGAAGGAGAGGGGGATTCACTTCTGTTTGAAAAAGATGATTTCCTGGAATGTGTTTTGCTTGGAGGAGGGTTCATCGAGCGGGGCGTGCCCGGAGCAGACAAAGGAACAGCTCCGGCAGTTGTGCCGGAGTTGCTTGCATCAGAGACTCTTCTATGAGGAGCAATGGATGGAAAATCGGCCTTTGCAATTTTGTAAGGAGTGCTGAGGCTGAACTGACCATTTTTCGTCTTAAGAGTGTAAATATGCACCGACCGATCCGAGGATTGTGTAGCAATATACTCATTTAGCGGATCCCATGAAACACCCTGAACATAATGTTGATGTTCCGCCAACTGACGGATACATTGTCCATTGTTGGCATTGTAGATGCGAGCGACATTATCCATCGAACCGGCAAGGATGTATTGCGAATCGGGCGACCAGGCCAGATCGTAAACTTCGGACGATGAAACACGACAAGCATGCCTCAGTTTCCATGATTCCTTGTCATAGGCAGTATCTTCACTACCGAATTCTTTTTGTACAGTATCGGATAAGGTCCACAGAAGAATGGTTCCATCATCTCCTGCGGAGGCCAGAACCAGGCCCTTTGGATCGAACCGAACCACATTCACGGCCTGAGTATGCCTCATGAGCGTCGACAGATAAGTCACGTTGGAAACCTCCGTGTGGGCCCCCGATTCTGATTGTCTGGTCTCGGTTTCTATTCTCCAGGTCCGGACATTGTTATCCCCACCGGCCGTAGCCAGGCGCGTTATGCTATGTTTCCCGGGCTGAAAGTGCGCCGAGTAGATGGGCTGGTTATCCAGATGCCAATGCACTGTCAGCGCCTTAGCATGCATGATTTCAGTAGTCCAACAAGCCAGTTATTGTTTGAAGATCACCAACAAATAGATCACAATGGTCGGCTTGGCAAGGTGTTTATTGCTAACCCGCCAACATGAACGTGGGGCTGGAACCAACCAAACAAACCCAAATTCAATCACGGGGTTGGAGTGGAACTAAAAAGGCTGTAATCACTCAGGGTGATTGGCACAATTGAATTGGATTGGAGCAGGATATTCTAATATTAGCAGTAGAGAAAAGCCGATTTTTAATTATAGAAGTTAGCCACCGGTTCTATATCGAATATTTTCCGCAAAACCGATTCGGTTTCAAATGCAAGGTCCGGGGTTTCGCAGTGGCTCCAATGGACGGCCTGCTCATATTGGTGCGGATCTGCAGGAGCCCCGGACTTTGGAGCTGCCAACACCATATCGCGGGTTTCCCGGCTGTTTTCTGGCAAACATTTGAGAATTATTGTGGAGTCGTCAATCTTGCCGATATCCGATACTTTCCAGGCCAATTTACTCGATTCTTTGACACTGGGTTGCTCGTCGCTGCTTCGTAGCATATTGCCATAGTATCTAGGGTTCTTATTAGAAGCTGCAGTAAGTTCCTGCGCTTTCAATGCTAGTGGGCCCCACCATTGAGGGAGAATCTCATCAAAATATGAACTGCTATGCTTAGGTTTAAAGATGCGTCGGTTCCGAAATTTGACTTCATGCTTATGAACAATCTTTGCACTGACTTCATTGTGTCTGCTGAAAGACTCAGCCAGCAGCTTCCATTCCAAAATTGGGTCCAAGTTACAGTATTCATGTACCACAGGGGTTACAATAATATTGACGGGAGCTAGACCGCTTTTGAAATAATCATCGTACTTCGACCTGAGCTGGTCGTAGGAATTCAACTGAGTGAAACCAATCGGTAACTCTACCCCGCACTCGTAAATCCTCACTTCATCAGCCTGGGGATATTCTAGCAATAAATCTTTAAATATTCTCCACTTGAGTTTTTTGGTTCGGCCTTTCTTCAGGCCATCATTATCCCTCAGGTACATAAGGTCAAACAGATATGAATCGGCCTGACTTTTCATCATTTCTAGCAGCAAAGTAGAAAAAGCAGATTTTCTCCTACCCGAAACAATTACACATATTGTATTAGCATCGGACACAGAGTTACTTGCCAGATCAACCAAATCATCGCACCAATAAGGCTTCCATTTTAATCTGTCAAACTCGTCTCCGGCACCGTGCCCAGTGAATCGAAGAAATTCAGGAAGTTCATACCACCGCCTATCATAATTAAAACTTCCTTCCGTAACGGCTCGCAGACTACGTTGTGACATGATCTCCCTATTTGGTATCGGTGTCTTGAACAAGCAGCCGTCAAACTCATAAATGTGAATCTTTTTGATATCTCCTGGAGGCTTTGGAACACCTGAATGGTGTGCAGCTAAAATATACCTTTCATTGGTGAATTCCGACGGCAAGTGGCTCAGAGACCTACCTACAACGCCTTTCCCGGCCGGATTGCGATATTGCATGGCTGGAAGGTACTTAGAATCAAAAGGATCATGATCAAATAAAGCGTCAGCCGTGCGATGGGCGGTGGATAAGGAATTGACTAAAGATAATGAATGCAATTATTAAATAAAACAAAAATATGCCAGAAAACTATCTAATCATAATCGGTGAATCTACCTGGCATATATCTATTGCGATAGGGGCTGGCACTAGCACTGCGTCCTCGATGTAAGCTCAGAGAATGTCTGAGAGAATTCCTCCCCCTGAGCATATCAACTTCGCGCTCTATTGCCGGAACCAACGGAGCCTGTTGTTGCATTGCTGGTTGACCCATTAGTCCCATTCCTCCCATTCCTCCTCCGCCGCCGGCCATCCCATCCCCTGCCCCTGCTGTATCTACAAGAGTCTCGTTGTTGAGCAGCGTAGAATATAGCCATGCAGTTATTAGACCTAGGATTACCAGGTTTGCCCAACCCAAACCCGCTACAGCGACCCCCGGTCGAGCAGATATGGACTGTTGAGATAATACTTTTACGACCATAGAGACGGTATTTCCAAACGACTGTTGCCACACCATACCTAAGAGGCTGAACAGGAATGCTAGAGTACAGAGCAGAAGAATGATTCTGAATCCTATTGTTCGAACTCCGTCAATTGCAATTAGCATAAAAGCTGTTACAAAAGAGAAAATCATGCTGACAATTATCAGCCATGGGCTTATCTCCGATAGGCGTAGCTGGTTAGCCAGGTACAGAGCATTCAGGGGGTCTGAAGTAGCATGGCCAATTTTGGTAGCTAAAGAGCTGATATTTGTAGAACATGTCCAAGACGAGGACGAAGTTCCGTTAATGCAGATGGAAAAGTATCCTGAGCGGATTTTAATGTTCGAGTTGGCGGTGTACGACTCCAAAGCAGAATACGCAGCAGTATTCAACACAGCATTAGAGGATGGAGCAGGACTACCCCCAGAATCGTAATGAAATTCCACAATGAACAAGTTTGGACTTGATATTGAGCTGGTTGTGCACCCTGATATTACAATGACGCTAAAAAATGCGCTGAGAATCAAAAGCAGAGCAATGAAATGTCGATTTCTTATGGGTTGTCCTCTCCATCTATTGACGAAGTTGGATTGGTATCCCCAACCATTCCAGTTCATCATTGTGAGAAAAATCTAGACTCAGTAAGTGACTATCGACCGCGTGGTATAAGATGACGAACCAATATTTCTATGATGGATTATGGACAAGCAGAGTAGAAAAGTTTTGAGAGAAAACACTGATTTACAATTCAAGCCGCCATGCAGTAGTCTGCATAATAAACACCAGATCTATCATACCCCCCTGTTTGCCTCATATGCAGATAGTGTGGGTCCCTGAAATGTTTCAACACTTTTGAGCACCAGAACTACGTTTAAAGTAAGATCTGTAGAATTAGAGTGGAGATCTCGTAATGTCCTGTCCTAATTGGGCAATACATAAACAACATAAGTCAACCAAATCTGTCCAGCTGCCGTTCCCACAGTCTAGCAAAAACAAATACCTAACCACTTTTCTTATTTGAAAAGGCCAGCATATTTATACTTTTCGCTGCTCTTTCGTACTTGCTGCTGCTGTCTGGCCTTATCAAGGGCATTTGTTATCAAGGCATCTCCAGGCGAATACTTCAGTGCTTCCTGTAGACTACTGATAGCACCGTCTTCGTTCTTCACTGCTAGCTGAGCACTTGCTTTTCTATAGTATGCCTTAGCCAAATTTACCATTACCTTTGATTGGTCTATTGCTGCAGGCAAAGCGGTAGCTCGCTCGATAATTCCATCCGCCCAGACTATAGATGTGTTGAGCAAACTAGGCGAGGCTATATCTGGAACTACTTCAGACAGCTTGAAATAAGCAAGCGTAATGTTTAAGCTGATACTCATCCGCGTAAGAAAGTAGCTTTCATACAATTCAGGGCTGTTTGTTTCATCCGGCTCTCCAAAATGTACATATCTCATGGCCTTTGCATATTTGGTGATTGCAAAGCTGTACTCTTTCATCTTCAGCAGCTTATTTCCAATGTCTTTGAGTTTGGTAACAACCTTTAGGTTCCTTTCGTAGAAATCGGGTCCATCATTCATTCCCTGCAATGGCTTGAAGTCCTCGGGGAGGGCAGGATAACTGTCTTCGTCTAGTCCGATATTTTTGATTGATGGGCTCGGTTGGCTCAGCATACTGTTGTTGATGAAATCTTCGAAATTGGCACAATCGGTCATCAGTTGGCCCTGATCTACTAACCCTGAGGTTTTTCCTATAACCTGGCCGTCACCAGCCGATTCTTTTGTAGCTATACAAATACTACTTTCTATAGCCACAAGGTCAAAAGGCTGGTAAGGTGCCGCGGATGGTTTGACAAAATCCAGTTCGATGGGAAATAGTTGGAGCAGACTTGATTTGACATCGGGAACAATGGCTGGCGATGCTTCGTTTGTCTTTAAACTATTGGTAATAAGAGCCTTTCCTACATCATTCAAAGTAAATAAGAGAGTTCCAATTTGCTTGGACCGGCTGTTTGTGACGGAAATAGCCCAAGTGACCATTACGGAGAAATGAAGGGGGAAATAGGGTGAAAATGTGAAATTGTGAAATCATCTATTGCTACAACGAAAGACCGGGAGAATAGCTAGCTTTTATATGCGGATATTAATATTATACTAAAGCAGAAGATGTTGCGAACGGCAAAGACAAATAACTAATGGTAATCATAAATAAAGGAGTGACTTGCGGCTAGGCGGATGAGTGGGATGGCGGTGAGGAAATGACCAAGTAAAAAGGAAGGGTTCGCTTGGAGTAAAAATGCGATAAGACTAGACGGGTACCTGTAGGAATCAGATGCAAAAATATCACATGCTGTAAGACCAGATATTTTAGAGTATCACGCAGCACTTAGACGGTTCGTCTTCTCCTATGGCGAGCAGGCTCGCTCGGGTAGCGACTTCCAGAACATCGTCGACTCCTTCACCAGTCAAGGCAGAGCATTCAACATAACGTCTGGCGCCAATTTGGCGAGAGATTGCTTCTGCTTCATGGAAGTCTACAAAATGAGACGACTTCTTGCGTACCTCCTCGATTGCAGCAGGATCTGTTCGCAGGTCCTTTTTCAGACCTACCAGTATAATTGGAACTCTGGGGCAAAGTTCGTTGACCTCTTCTGCCCATTTTGTTCCAGCATTATCTAGGGAGTCCGGGGAGTCCACAGCAAACCCAATGAGAATGGCATTGGCTTTCGAATATGAAAGTGGTCGCAATCGTTCGTATTCTTCTTGTCCTCTATGCCCAGGAGTTAGTTAAAAACGTCACCTCGCAACCGAATTCATCCTCACTTACGCTGTATCCCATAATGCCAATTGCACCGATTTGCCGTCTACTCGGCAGTCTGTTACATAGTTATCAAATACTGTCGGGTGGTATTCCTGGACAATTAGCACATAGACCTCTATAGCTTGAGGAGATCCAATACTACTCACCTTCGGAAACTCGCCCAGTGTAAATACACATAGAAGGGATGTTTTTCCACAGGCTCCATCGCCTACTATGACTATCTTCCTACGACTGGTTAGCCCTATGCAGCTTATAATATACAAGGCACCAGCTTTGGCGGCGCCCCGCAGGGGGATTTCAAACGATTTAACTAACCTTTTTATTGTCTCTCTGTTGGACATTTCTACTTGGATGCTCCAGCTGGGGTACTACTATATCTCCAAAAGAATAGTTTACAAATGTGGTGAGCTGAGAGATTTATTGCCCAGAAAATGCAAGATATGGATGGAGGAGAGATTGGCTGGGACACGCCTCGTGGAAATAATATTCAGGAACAACAGAGCCGGATCTGGCAACAGATTTGGCAAAATTCATTACAAACTCGTAAAATATCTCTGCGACGAACCGGTCGAAAATCCAATCCGACAAATCCGCCTTTTTCGTTCGGATTATCTCTCCGGTAATGGCCGAAATCTTCTTAGACATGGAAGGCGGTGCAGATCCAATCAACCAACCAGCAAAATTCATAACCTTGTGCTATAACCATTGGTGGAACTCGAAAAAACACTCCGAAAATATGGTATTGCGAAGATATCAAAAGCCACCACACGCATATGGGCATATACGAATAGACAACCATTAAAACGTATCCCTCTTTCCTATTTTTTGTACTTATAGTATATCCCATCTCCCTGTAATGATATACATAGTCCCCCGCTTTTATAGCTTGGGCCTCGTCCTAAGCCCTGATGAATTTCTCACGCTCTAGTCCTTCTCCCCTCCTCAAGTCACTAATGTACATTGCGCTCCATTGTAAAATAGACCTATTACCCCTGTGATTGCTCTCTCGGATGAGGTCTAGCTGCCCCTTAAACTATATTATCGTGCTGCCTCTGAGGGGGGGGGGGGGACAGTTTTGATCCCCGGATCCACGTGACCTCTGGGCCACCCGAAAAAAATGAATACTTCACCCAACTACGTTTACAGTCAACGCTGCAAATAACCACTACAGTAGAACCGGCCCGCCTGTTTCCCACAGGATAACAAACTAAAAATTGGCCATAATCGATTGTACATACACTCTAACGCTGGACACAGTGCATTTTTTTGGCAGCTCACTAGCCTGGATAAACTTTCAAAGCTCTGTCAGCGGCCATACAATCCCGATTCAGAACTCCTTAAGTTCAGGACTTCAGTACCAGTCTAACCGTTTCATTTGGAAGGATTGTTTGGAGGAAAATACAGGCAAACACAGGTGAAACGTAGTATTTGCTTGTTGGGGTGCGTCAGTGATATGTCGCAGAAGATGGCAACCAAGATATCTTCAGAAGAAGAACCCGACCATTTGACGATACCGAATAACCCAGACGGAAGGAGACTGTCTTCGAGAGGAGTACGAGTCTATTCTAGAGACGGGTCCAAGATTATAACCCTTCCTGCGTCGAAAGGCGCTCCGTCACAAGACCATAACCATGCTGACGATCAGTACGACGAGGACGGAATCAAGTTCATTGCAGGTGACGGTGTAGATTTCGAGTATTCTCCATCGGCAGGAACTGAATTCTCTGGTGAGCTACCTGGAGATGAATCTAATAAGAAGGCCAAGAAGAAGAAGAAGAAGAAACGAGCTGTTCAGCAACAAACTCAGAATGTTCAAATCCATGACGATGGCAACGGAGTCACTATCAATAATGTTGATTTATCTTCTCCTCATATGCTGGCCGATGTGGCCGCAGTTGCTGCGAATACCCTGGGTGGTGTTCCTGCCAACTCGGATACCACAATGTCGTCCAAAAAGAAGAAGAAGGCTAAAGATAAGATCTGGGATACCAGCACTGAGGAGGAGCGGCAAAGAATTAAGCAGTTCTGGGTTAGTCTGGGAGAAGATGATCGGAAAAGTCTCATCAGGATAGAAAAAGAAACTGTCCTTCAGAAGATGAAGGAGCAACAGCGGCATTCTTGCAGCTGCTCCGTTTGTGGAAGAAAGAGACTTGCCATCGAAGAAGAGCTGGAGTTTTTATATGATACATATTATTCCGAGCTCGACGTTTATGCTGATAATAGTGGCTTTGCCCACAATCTCGAGCTAGCTGGGTCGAACTTACCTCCTTTACCCCCACCACCCCCTCATCACACTGGCTCACCAGCTATATCATTAAGTGCAGAATACTACTCTGAATATGAAGAAGATGAAGAGGACGAAGAAGATGGTGACTACTCCGATTATGGCGATGATGAAGAAGAGTACGAGAATTCTACTCCCCATGACTGCTATCATCAAGACCATGAAGAAGCAGAAGACAAGCATCATCATCATAGCCATCATCACCACCACCATCATCATAAGGACGATGTACATCATGGCCATTACCATGATCATGACCATGGGCATTCTCATGGCGCGGTGGATACAGCGGACAGGCATGATTTTTCTAGATCTGCCGTCCCAGACGCTCCTGCATTTGATCTTTTTAACTTTGGAAGTAGTCTTTCTCTGAATGGCGGAATCTTGACTGTTGCTGATGACTTGCTGAAAAACGATGGCAAGAAGTTCATCGACATGATGGAGCAACTAGCCGAGAGGCGCATGGCAAGGGATGAGGAAACATTGGCCAGCGGTCGTTCCGTCAGATATTATGACCCTGAGTACGATAATGAAGAAGGTCTAAACAAGGAAAGTGAATATAATGAAGAAGAAGAAGGAGACTTTGGCGAAGTACAATATGAGGATGAATACGATGAAAATGGCAATCCAACGTCTGTCCGAAGTGACGAAGATGAGTACGAAGATGAGTACGATGAGGAAGAAGAAGACTACGAAGATGATGAGGACGGTGTTACAACTGAGCAACGAATTGCTGAGGGACGCCGTATGCTACAGATTATCGCCGCCCGAATGTTTGAGCAGAGAGTTTTGACTGCTTATAGAGAATCTGTAGCGCAAGAACGTCAACGAAAACTTCTGGAGGAACTAGAAGAGGAAGAAAGGTTGAAGGAAGAGCGAGAGCAGAAGAAGTTGAAGGATAAAGAGAAGAAGAAAGATAAAAAGCGGGCCATCAAGCTAGCCAAGGAGGAAGAGCGTGCTCGTAAGGAGGCTGAGCGTTTGCAACTCGAAGCTGCGGCTAAAGCTGAACAGGAGAAGAAGAACGAGGAAAAGCGAAAGCGCCAGCTTGAGCTGAAAGCGAAGAAAGATGCTGAAAAGAAGAAGAAAGAAGAGGAAGAGCGAAAGCGTGAAGAGCGAAGACGAAAGGAACGTGAGGAACAAGAAGCGCGAAGAACACATAAGGAGCTAGAAGCCAAGAAAGAAAGGGAACGCAAACTACTAGAACAAAAACAAAAGGAGGATGAGGAAGAGCGACTGCGAAAACTTGCTGAAGCACATGATGCTGCTCTGAAAGTAGAACAAGAAGCTCTAGCCTTACAAGCACAACAAGAGGCGCAGACTTTTCAAACCCAGCAAGCTCACCAGCAACAGCAAATACAACAAGCTGTTGAAACTGAACGACTTAGGCAGCTGCAGAAGATTGAACTGCTTCATGAATTGCAACGCCGCACGGTGTCTAGCCCGCCCTCAGCAATATCTTCACCTTTGCCTGCTCCAAATGGTCTTTCATATTCTCAGCATCTTCCTCACCAGGCTCCATCGTCTTCTACTAGTCCACAGTATTCTCAAGCGATGCTCAACGGGGGCAATGGCTACATGCCGATGCAAGTCAACCAATCCTCCGTGCCCCTTTCACCTTTCAGTCTAGCTTCCTCTACTCCTCAGCAGACTCTGCAGCAAAAGCCACTTTCTCAGGGACAGGGTTCTTTCCCCGAGACAGCTGCTGCTCCAAATTCCTATCGACGTACTGCCTTTGAGATGGATTACAACCCAATTGATGAACTGAATCGTATCATGGGCAGTAGCTCACTTATCGCAGACGACGAGGAGCCAGATCTTCCTAGTAGTTTAAGGCAGAGAGCTGTCCCGATAATCCCAACATATCAGGGTGTCGCTCCTAAGCCATTCCCTAGTATTCAGCCTCTTTTTGGATCGTCAGGTGGAGTTCAGAGTACTTCTTTAGCTTCTCCCGGTGGTTCTGTTGCGCCCCAAATTGGGGCAAATGGCTCTACCACTAGCATGTGGGCCACCAATGGCTCAACTGGTACATCCTCTTTATGGGGTCCAAGCCCTGCTGCAGCCAGTACTCCTACAATTTCTGACCAGGTTCGCCGGGCCGCCGTTCGGGCATACACTTCACTGACTAAGGATGGTTGGGCCACGCCGGATGGGTATATATCTTCACCTGTTCTGTATCAGGCCACAATGAAGCTTTTAGGATCTGAAGCAGTAATGAATCAGACAGAGTTTCATAATGCCTGTGGTGTATTTGATGCTATGCTACCCGAACGTTTTGAGTCTAGAAGGGATAATATTGGCATTGTAACTCACCTAAAGTACAGCCCGTCACCTACAATGCATATTCCAAAAGAAAGGCTATGGCCCATTGGATTGACAGGAGTTCTTTAAATTTACATAAGCATATATTCGCAATATACGTTAATTACGATATTTTCGTTCATATATACATTGACTTAGTCTAACGACAGGTTGTCAATAATTGTAGTGCCATTCCCGGGCTCACTTAGAATCAAGGCATCATCAAGCTCTTCCTGCGTGATATTGGGGAAATGTTTCTTATAGTAACCATCTATGAGTGCTTGTTTCAGTTTCTCGGCCTCCGGAGCAGCAACGAGATGGACAGCGCAGCCGCCAAAGCCTGCACCGGTGACTCGTGAGCCGTAAGATCCATTTTTGACGGCGAGATTACAAATTTCATCCAACTGAGGGCACGAATTCATGAATAAGTCCCGAGCAGAAGCATGGCTCGCATTCATCAGAGATCCAAGTTTCTCAAATACTTCTTGGGCTTCACTGCTTTCGCTACAGGTGAGAACAGAAAGGAAGTCAAGTACTCTTTTCGTTTCCAGGTAGACGTGTTTGGCTCGCTTGTATAGCTGGAGCTTTTTATAACGCACTGGAAAGCTAGACATGTATTTTTCCTTGATCTGGTCCACTGATTCACCGAGCTCAGCAGAAACCTGCTCTATGGTGTAACCTTCCTTTTCTACAAGGAGTTCTTCCACAAATTCAGCCATTGTGGATAGCTTTTGTCTTGAATCTTCAATCTGGTCGCCAAACTTCGGTCCCGATTCAGTGAAGTAGAGATCCAGAACATCACGGAGAGTGCCAGCTTGAAGGTTTCCAGAAGAAGGAAGTGCAAGGTTCATTTTCTTGGCCAAGATGTTAGCTGCTAACGTTACTTCGACCACCCTAAGGTTATAATTGACTGGGCCCGTCTCTTGTTTGTTGGAGACAACCAAGGAATTTGAAATAAGGAACGATATCTTTGGCTCGATATCCGGAAAAGCAAATCGCTCTGCCTTAAGTTCCGGGAAGAAGGATACATAAAGAGCCGATCCTGCGTCGCCAAAGATGGATGCAGATTGATCTAGTCCCCCACTATTGACTCCAACATGCTGCTCACAGGTGATAGAAAGGCTGGTGAGAAGTTCCTTGGTGATATGTTTGAATTCGTTGGCTAGTAGGTCTACCAATGTAGCGCAGACGACAAAGGCAGCAGATGAAGAAAGACCAGAGCCAGTAGGGACGTTGCCATCAACAAGAACTCTCAAACCAGCACCTCGGATATGGCCCTTTTGGGTCTTTAGGTAGTCATCAGCAACAACTACACCACACTTGAAGTAGTTGACCCAATCGGACTTGGTGGGATCGATTTCGCAGATTTCCTTTTCATTATGACTGTCAAGCGGGAAAACCTCCTGGTGAAATTGTGGGCTGGTATTGGCAATCTTAACTTGAGAATCTCGCGTAACTGACGCTACTATAACCATATCATTCTCTACAGCCATGGGCAAACAGGGGAACAGAGAGTAATCGATATGGTCCCCAATAAGATTGACTCGGCCAGGGGAGCGGATCACCAGATCAGGTGAGATGTACTCCGGACCGAATGTTTCGGCAAATTGGGTTAAAATATTTCTATATCTTTCAAGCTGTGGGCCTGGCTTGGTATAGACAGCTGAAAGATGTGATTTATGGGGTATTGAAGACATTATTTCCAAATACTGCAGGTGAAGGGTGGAAGTGTTCTTGTTGCAAAGTATAATTGTGGGGGGATTATAACTGGCCGACTCGCCGCTTGGTGGTGCGGCAAGCTTGGGGGGCCGATGGGGCATTTATCCGGTGAGACGGGACGGTTCATACCAGACAGACTCATTGACGAGCATTAGCCAAAGAAATTTCAAAATCAATTCATAAGCTGCTAAACATATACGAGTTACTAAATTTGTCTGTTAATGTTTTTCCCAGGTTCGCTGGTAGGTGCCAGTAACATGGCCCTTGGCAATGCCATGCTTTTTTAAAATAGCCATAGCCTCATCCCATCCTAGAGCGTCTTCAATTGGCCCCTCAGTATTTAGGGCAAATACTTGATAAAAGTACCTATGAGGATGATCATCGACAATAGGGCAAGGTGCAATATACTGTCGCCTTCCGAAAGCACCCTTACCAATCGTATATTCGGGGTCGGTTACATCCTTGTTCAGATATCCTTCGGGGAACTTTGTGGTTGAAGGGTTGATGTTATAGAATATTCCGTGAATAATGGGCTTCCAGATAGGAACATCCAGATCCTGAACTACAATAGCAAGAGATTGAGTACCAGCCGGGAGAGAATCACGGCTTACTTCAAGAGGAGGAGATTGCTCGGTTCCACCCTTAACTCGGAGACCACCATACTTCCAAGACATTGGCTCTCCATAGCTGAAATCTGGGCTTGTCACAGCCAGGCTATCAGGTATTTTTGATAATTCAGGTGTGTTGATAGCCAGTTGGTGTTCCTGGCCGCCTTTGAACAAAAAACCGCAGATGACCTTGAAAGCTCTTTCTGCGTAGAGGGAAAATGTCATTGTAAAACCTATGGGTTTTCTGACGGTGGGCAAGACGCTATTTATAATCTCAGCAAACCCTTTTCAAGCTCACAACAAGGGGATCTAGCAATTACGCGGGTCGTTCACGGACTTATGATAAAATCGGAGCTTGTTCCGATGATTACCCGGTTTCGAACCCCGTCACCGTAGCAACTAATTCCGAACATCTATCAACTCCAAAAGGGATGAGAGGGGAACACGTAAGAGTTACGCTCAGTAGCAGCCATGTCGTCCAAGAAATTGCTTTCTTTTGATGCATTCGCCAAAACCGTCGAAGATGCTCGGATCAGAACTGCATCTGGAGGTCTGGTGACTCTTATATCGATGGCTGTCATTATTTGGTTGACGTTATCTGAGTGGATCGATTATCGGCATGTCGAATTTCAACCAAGTCTTGTAGTCGACAAAGACCGGGGCCAAAGACTGGATATCAACCTCAATATATCATTTCCTCATATACCATGCGCGTTATTAACTATGGATATTATGGATGCTTCGGGAGAAGTCCAATCAGAAGTTAGTCACGGAATCATGAAGACTCGATTGGGATCTGATGGTGAGGCTATCTCAACTACTCAATTAAGGCTGGAGAGTGAAAAGGCCAAAGAGGCCGAAAATGCAAAAGGACCTGATTACTGTGGCACATGCTGGGGTGCAAAGCCCGATGGTGAGTGTTGCAATTCGTGCGAGGAAGTCAAAGCAGCATATGACAAGATCGGATGGGCATTCCACGATGGTGCAGGAATTGAACAATGTGAAGAGGAGCATTATCAGGAGCGTATACAGAACACTAAAGAAGAAGGATGCAATATAGCTGGTCATGTCAGTGTGAACAAGGTTGCTGGAAACTTCCATTTTGCACCAGGCAGTTCATTGACAGCACCTACTGGTGAGCATATGCACGACACAACATTATTTTTCAAGAAAGATATGCCGTTTACCTTCAGCCACCATATTCATCACCTGTCGTTTGGACCCCAAGTTACGAATGCCGTGGACAATGAATTTAGCAGAAACCCGTTGGACGGGCTTGAAAAAGATACATCTGTTAAGGCTTTCCATTTCCAATACTTTATTAAAGTTGTTGCCACTAGATTTGAGTCACTGGCTGGCAAACAAACGGAAACAAATCAATATTCTGTTACTAGCCACGAACGGCCCCTGCAAGGTGGAAGAGATGAAGATCATCCCCATACAGTACATGCTAGGGGCGGTATTCCTGGGGCTTTTTTTGCCTACGACATTTCACCTATGAAAGTAATCAACAAGGAGCAGAGAAGGAAGAGTTTTGGTGTTTTCCTGACTGGAGTGTGCGCGGTGGTTGGAGGGGTGCTAACCGTTGCTGCCATGGTTGACCGAGGAGTGTGGGAAGCTGACAAGGCATTGAAAAGAAGAAAGGAAGTGTAAAATAAAAGGGAAGGAAAAGTCCCCTCCCTCTCCTATTATTGGAAAGAATGACATTTCTATTACTATCCATATGAAAAATATGATTCCAAAACGTAATGTTGATGGTGTTAATATGATCATCGAGAAAAGTGGTGTTTGGATCCGTATAGAGCCCGATCTAGAGTATAATCGTTGAAAAAGCAATAGGTCCGGTGTGATCGACA
Organism: Zygoascus flipseniorum; assembly: GCA_030565365.1. Taxonomy (NCBI): domain Eukaryota; kingdom Fungi; phylum Ascomycota; class Dipodascomycetes; order Dipodascales; family Trichomonascaceae; genus Zygoascus; species Zygoascus flipseniorum. The sequence continues at coordinate 70,207 of JAJMBR010000014.1, forward strand.
TAAACGTTCCAGTGGAAGCCGTGGAAAGGAACGGGGCTGTCGGTCTACCGTTTGGTATATGGAATGAAAAATAAATAAATTCACCCCTTTTCTACGACGATCTAAATAAATTAAAAAACGGCCGTTCCAATAGGATATCCGGCAAATTGGCTATCTTGGTCGCTTTGGGGACTGGGCGGGTTCGCTGATGCCGATTGTGTGCTGTCTTCATATAGCATGTCTTGTGTAATTTGCTCCCTTCTGGCAACGACCCCTTTTTCCAATATTCCAATATCCCAAGCCTTGTAACGAAGCAACGACCTATCCGCCAACAACTGTCCACAGTTTACCATAGTACCTACACCTACAGTTACTGAAGGTTCTTCTAGGATCTTTAATTGCCCTGGTAACGTCACACGCTCCCCGTGTCTCACACTGTTCTTTAGTGGCAGTTTGTTACCATCATCGTCACGTTGGCGTATCAGCCTGCGAACTTCGGCAATACCATAACCCGAGGAAACAACCTTCGCCGTTCTTTTTATTTATTTCACCGTTACGTTCCACTGCTAATTCTTGTTCATTCCTCCAGATGATGGGTCCCGCCGATCTCTCTTCTCCTCCCTATCGGTCATTGTCGACCTCTGCTGTCTCGTTGAATGGGGCTAAATCGGGTTCGTATTCAACAACGCAGGTCAACTCCCAGAACTCCGAGATAAGTGTGCCGTCCTCTAGGCAGGGATCCGTTTCTTCTATTTCGGCTGCTCCGAATAAGATGGTTCGTGTGCTGACCCAGACGCATTTTTCTACCAAAATAGAGGCGTCGTTATATCCTACCTGTTACACCATATTATCGCGTTTGCGCAAGATACCCCAGCTTCAGAATCATTTGAATGCTTGTGTGACTGCTTACGACAATTTCAGAAACTCGGCGATTAGTATTTGTCCAAACTTGCATTCGGCTGCTACCATTTCTACTGCTATTGCCGCTGTTGCAAATGCAAATGCCCTTTCTAATACACCCTCGACTTTCCCTGGAGGCTCCAGTCCGACTACCCATCAAGCTCTGGATGTAAAACCCTACCTGGCTACTATCGGCTCCATACCACTGAATATGGATCTTGATCCTGTGTCTCATGTCTGGAGCTTTTTTAGAATGGGCTCTTCTCTATGCGCTCTCTTCAACATTCTGGATCCCAAAGCCCCACTGAATAGCTCGATAAAGGATGACCTCAAGGTTGCCAAAAGAGCTGTCTATGACTTCGTACATGCATGCAAACAAGAATTGTCTCTCCCTGATAGCGATCTCTTTACCATTTCAAATGTTTTCAGCGATAACACTACGGACCTCCTTAAAGTAAGTACCCTTTTTTTTTCTCGAAACGCTGCCGCCAGTATGGAGTTTTTTTATGGTTTGTCGCCCTTTCTTCGGGGTCACTCCGCTGACCAATAATACCCAAAACGGGCATCGGCTGTTTGCGCTGATGTCTCAAAGCATCTCTTTGTTGCACATGAGAGGTGCATATGTTGCCTTACGGCTTCGGGGCCAATTGGCTCTGTAAAAAGTTAATTGTCAGCTGAAATCTGGTGCGATGAGGTGTTGGCCAGACCCCGCAAGCCAACAGATTGACCTGCAGCAGCACTCTATTTTTAACATATCCCTTTTTGGATGCCCATATATCAGCAATGAAGGCTGCTACTATCTCCTAAAGTGCCTGATAATTAATGATGCGCAAGATCATGGGAATGCAGCGCGCAGAACACCAACTCTGGAGCAGTTTTCGGGGCATGCAGTAAATTTACTAACTATTTCAGGTTATCAAGACTGTCCAGCTTCTGTTGGAAACTTTAGAAATGAGGGGACGCATCCCCCCTCAAGTTGATGAGGACGTTATGCAGGATGCTGAACTATCAGACCGGCGTTCCAAAATAGTCGAAGAACTGGTCCAAACCGAACGTAGATACGTTCAGGATATGGAAGAACTTTGTCGGTACCAAAATGTCTTGCAGTCAAAGTCAAACGTGTCTCAGGACGTTGTACATGGACTCTTCCCTAACCTCAGTCAACTGATGGACTTCCAAAGACGAATACTCGTTGCATTTGAATACCATGCCCAGCTTCCTGCAGAGAAGCAGAGGTTTGGTTCAGTTTTTGAAATTTTACAGGACGGTTTTGCAGTTTATGAAGGATATGCGTTGAACCAAAAAAATGCGTGCGACATAGCATTAAGTGAAATTGACCGGCTCCGGCTGCAACCTGTTTACTTCGATTTCTCGTTTGATTTGGGATCTACACTGATCAAACCTATTCAGCGTATCTGCAAATATCCCCTACTATTGCAATCACTCCTTAAGAATACCCCAACTGAGTGGCTTTCAACCTACGGAGAACTGGGCGAAGGACTAGAGACCATAAAGTATATTACCACCGAGGTCAATGAGACACAACGAAGAGTTGAGAACTCTGAGATAGTGAAAGACTTGATTGATCAGGTGCGGGACTGGCGAGGACACCGCATAGAGGACTTCGGAGAGCTTCTTCATGACGGTAAATTCACGGTAGTCAAGACGGATATTGAAAGGGAATATCACTTGTATCTCTTTGAAAATATCATTCTGTGTTGCAAACCAGCGCCCTTGTCAAAAAAGCCGGTCTTGAAGAAAGGCTCATCATCTGCATCTTTCAGCGCATCCCAAATGTACCTCAACGGTCCTGCTTCGCGTAAGCGAGAATCGTTGGTTCTCAAGGGACGGATATACATGGCATATATCACGGATGTTGTTGCTTCTAGATCAGGCGGCTACATGTTGCATATTTCATGGGGCAAAGACAATGCAACTGACACCGGTTACTTTGATATCAAATTTCGCCACGAAGAGGCATTAAATCAGTGGGAGTCCACAATAAAGAGAATGCTCGCGCGTTATCAAGAATCCGCATACTACCAATACGGAATGGATCCGCAAATAAGCCAAGGAACGCTCTCCTATCAGAGTACTACATATGCATCGACAATAATGGAGTCTAATGGCAATGTCCAAAATAATGGTTCTCGGCAATCCTATACAGAATCGGATGATGACTTGGGAAGCGCTGGTGAATCTTATTTTGCTCCTGCGCCGGAATTTGATAATGGAAACGGTCGCTCCATGTATACTTCATCTCAGTATGCAGCTGCCTTCAACAGTCTGTCTGAAGAGGTGGGGGGGCTTAAGATTGGAGGTAGTAAGAAGCAGGAGAGTAGCTCTACGGTCTCTCTAGCCTCTACGACTTCTTCTGTCACAAATGGTTTCAATGCACCCAAGGGTGATAATGAACCTTTGACCGCTGTAAATATGACTACTCCTTTCAACACCAGAAATAGGTCTGTCAGCTCGCCAAATAACCCAGTACCGAACGGCGCACCTACGGTTGGTCTTCAGCAGCAGCAGCAAGTTTCTTCCGATGCGACAGCAGCAAATCGTGTTAGAAGCGAAGGAGCTGGCTTGCCCGGGGTATATGCTCTGCGGGGCCCATCAGTGCCTGCTCTATCGAACCAAGCACAGCGAGAGAGAATCTCTAATTCCCAGGATAGCTCTAGCTCATCTTCTAGCTCCATGGCGTCGAGGTCGATCAGTGGCTCATTCAGTAGTCTCACAGGAGCCACATCTGTCTCTAGTAGCGGTGGGCCTGGTGTATCTTCAAACCCAATGTCATACATTTCCTCCGCATCTACGGTAGTCGGTGGATCCACCACCTCTGTAAATTCGATGGGTGCTGTAACAGCAGTCATTTCTAATGGGTTGGCGACTCAGATGAAGGTTAAGCTGCACTTCCAGGATGATACATTTTTGCTAATTGTTCCTACTAATATTCATTATACACAGCTTCTTGAGCGAGTTGAGCGAAAAATCCGATTGTGCGGAAGACAGATGGCAACTCCTTTGCGAATGAGATATAAGGATGAAGATGAGGATTTTGTGACGATTCACAACGACGAAGACATCCAAATGGCCCTCGAACTGAGCCAGCTGGAAAATCAACAAGTACCTGGAAATGGCAAGGGGTTTAATGACACGCTGACGATCTGGGCTGCATGAATGATAGCATCGGGTATCGAGGAGACAAGCAGGAATATAATGTGTCTTTAGAATGAATATAATGTGATTTTTACTAGATGTTATGACATGTAGTATTTGGGGCCATCTCCTCCTTCAGGAACTGTCCAATTAATATCCTGGGCAGGAATCTTGATATCGCAAGTTTTGCAATGAATACAGTTTTGCGAATTGATTTGGAATCTGACACCGAGCTCCTTGGATTCATCAGGAACGTATTCGTAGACGCCAGCAGGGCAGAATCGCTGCTCAACCCCCTTAAACTTCGGGTAGCTCTTCTGAGCATGTTCATCCATATTTTCATCGGGAACACGTAAATGACAGGGCTCGTCTTCGTCATGATAAGTGCCTGTTCTTGAAACGGAAGTCATGAGATCAAAAGTCAGCACACCATCAGGCTTAGGGTATTCAATTGGTTTGAATTTATCAGCAGGTTTTGTTGCAGCAGCATCTGTCCCCTTATGGTGAAAGGTCCAAGGGGTTCTTCCCTTGAGTATCATTGTATCCAATCCAGCGTAAGCAATACCGCCCCAGAGCTTCAGTGGGTTATGGAATGAAGGCCGGACATTTCTAATTTCATGGAGTTCTTTCCACACCCATGAATTCTTGATATTGTCTTCGTATGCTGCGATATCGTAAAATTTCTTCTCCTCGCCGTTGATCTGTTCGAAAGCAGCTTCAGCTGCAAGCATACCAGACTTCATTGCAGTATGTGTACCTTTGATTTTGGGGACATTGAGGAAGCCCGCAGAACAGCCAATGATTCCACCGCCTGGAAATGTGAGCTTAGGAATAGACTGAAGGCCACCTTCATTAAGAGCTCGAGCACCATAAGTCAGGCACTTACCACCTTTCAAGGCATTGGCATAAAATGGATGGGTTTTCATTTTCTGAAATTCTTGGTAGGGAGAAATGTAAGGATTCTCGTAATCCAGGCCAAGAACAATTCCCACAGAAACTAGATTGTCGCCGAAGTGGTATTGGAAGCCACCGCCGTAGACATCGTAAGAGAGCGGCCAGCCCATTGTGTGACCAGCAAACCCCTTTTTGAAGTTTTCTTCTGGAACTTCCCATATTTCTTTGATGCCAATACCGTAGGTCTGGGGATCGCAATTTTCCCGGAGATTGAACTTTTTCATAACGTGCTTGGAAAGGGAACCGTGACAGCCTTCAGCGAGAAGGGTAAGCTTGGCGTGAAACTCCATTCCCCGTTGGAAGGTGTCTTTTGCTTTAAAATCGCGGCTCACACCCATATCATTGGTCGCGATGCCCTTGACAGAACCGTTTTCGTCGTAGACAAGCTCGGAAACAGAAAACCCAGGATAAACCTCTACTCCTATTTCTTCAGCTTTTTCAGCAAGCCACTTAACCACCTGGTTCAAAGAGACAATATAATTGCCTTTATTATGCATTTGTGGTGGTTCTGGGATCGGAATAGCGGTCGATTTGGTGAGAAATCTCATTGCTTCCGAGGTAACTGGAGTCGCGGATAAGGGGGGATCGTCTCTCCATTCAGGAAACAGCTCATCCAGGGCTCGAGGCTCGAGAACAGCACCAGACAGAATGTGTGCACCCATATCAGAGGCCTTCTCGAGAACAATAACTCTCAGTTCGCCGGATCCATGTTCCAAATCAAGTTGCTTGAATCTGATAGCAGCCGCAAGACCAGCCGGGCCACCACCAACGATACACAAATCTACTTCGTCTGCTTCTCTCGGTTCGAGCAGAGGGTTTTCATCCTCTTGTGCAGATGTACTTGAATATAGTCGAACGTGGTGGGGTCGGCCATTTAAAGCTGTTGATATTTTGCAGTGTCTTGTAGCCAATCGCGATGAGCCCGATAGTAATCCTCGGCCAGTGGTCGATGACACATTAATACCCGACAAAAGCCTGGCAGATCGAGGTGATTTCTTCGAACCCAGAACAAATGCACGCCGTGAACACAGTCGGAGAGCACTGGACATGTTTGGAGCGAATTTACGAAGCAGTCAATCTTGGTCGATGTTTAATGTTGCTCAGCGATCTTATAGTGTTTTTGGCAACTGTAAAAACTGGAGGTGAGGAGGGGTAGCTGGGCCAAAGCCGGCAAACACCACGGGAATATTTCACCGAACAGACCTGAAAAAAAAGTACTTGCTCGGAAAAAGCCCATCCGAAAAGAGAAATCCGGGGTAAGTTACCAGGCATATGCCAATATTACCCCTGGAACACAAAAGCGAGCTTCATAAGTTGGGCAAATGGAATCATTATCGGACGAATCGATATCGGTTGGTGCCGTGTTTTCAGAAATGCCTAAAATTCGGCTCAAGGTTACTCATTTGCACTTGGCTTTTATTCTTATTGAGTTGGTTATATTGAAACTATCAGTTGGGGCGTTTCCTACAAACGGGCCAGAATTCGACAAGGGGCAGCAGGCACCCACGCACGCACGCCTCGCTTAATCCACGCATTTTTTTTCCGAGGTACTTGGGTTCCTGTCATCTCCTTTTGTTGTTAATATGGAGGATGCTCCATTGATTCCCGTATCGGGAAAGCATGTCCTGAAAATCGCACTGCGTGTCAAGAAGCTCATTGATACTATTATCCCCATCCAGTTTGAGCAATCGTTGATATCACGTCCTGATTCTCCCATTTTGACCAATCGTGTATTTGAACTTCTTCTTCAAGCAGCCGGAGGCAAAGGAAATGGAGAGCCAGGTACGTCGTCGCGGAGATATAGGGCTACTCTGGCGTTCGCGTTGCTGGTTGTTCGACGATGGAATCGGGCCTCGTCGGTGAGTGTTCTTTATGACTCGGAGTTATACGAGACTCGAGCCCTCGCAGCGGAATATCTTGCATTCAAATTGATTGACGCTGAAAAAGATGAATATTATTTGTTCAAAGAAATTCTTTGCCAGCGGTATACCGTCACTCTTCACGGAAAGGACATTCGGCCCATCAATGTCTTGGAACTTGCCGTACACCTGCATGCTACTACTGTTATAGGGGCAGCAGGGTTCCAACGATGCATCCAGTGGTTGTGGAGAGGATGGATTGTTCAATCAGAAGAAGATCCTTCCATTTATGCCTTCAACAGTCATGTTAGTGATACACGGTTCAGCAAACACTTTGACCCCGATCGAATCAAGACTCCAATGTATCAGAACTATATGCAGCTTTTTATATCCGTTATTTATTTGGCCATTTACACTCTCTGCATTAACACCATATCTGGTGAGGGCCATCCAATTGAGATACTGGAAGCATTATTTTATATTTGCACGCTTGGATTCATCTGGGATGAGTTTATAAAGTTCTACAGTATTGGTTGGGATTATTTTGGATTCTGGAATGCTTTCAACGACACTCTCTATGTTCTTGTAACCGCTGCGTTTGTACTGAGATGGACTGCACTGTCATATCCTGATCAAGCTCCTCAGCGACTGCACTGGGATACCATTGCTTACCGAACGTTTGCGTGCGCTGCACCACTTATCTGGGGACGAATATTATTGTATCTTGACTCAATTCGATTTTTTGGAGCCATGCTTGTCGTTCTAAAGGAGCTAATGAAGGAGAGCATTATCTTCTTTGTTCTTTTGATAATTATTTCCGGTGGTTTCCTTCAAGCATTTGTTGGCCTGGATACTGCCGATGATGCTGTGAGAAACTTCACCTCTCAAGTCATCAGGGTGATGACTAGAACAGTAATCGATTCCCCGGATTTTGCGCTCTTTGATGACTTTGCGCCGCCTTATGGCGAGGTTCTCTACTGCCTGTTCACTTTCTTGATATCTACCCTTCTATTGAACATTCTAGTTGCTTTATTCAACTCTGCCTACGAGAAGATTTACGACAATGCTACAAGTGAATACATGGCTCTTGTGGCTCAAAAGACCCTGAGGTTTGTTCGAGCACCAGATGAAAATGTATTTGTACCCCCTTTTAATCTTATTGAAATAATCTTTCTGGTTCTACCCTTTGAATGGTGGATGGATAATGAGCTCTACCAGCAAGTGAATAGTGCTATCATGATGGTGATCTATTCGCCAGTTTTGTTATTCATTGCGTGGAAAGAGGTGAAGACAGCAAGGCGCGTTAATTATAATCGGTCTAAGGGATACCATGACGATGCAAATGAAGTCGACGAAGAGTGGGATTTATTCGATGGCTATAGGGATGATGACGGTCACCATAACTTCAATCGTGAGCATGATCAGATGGAGCGTGTAATTGCTGCCGGTGACCCCGAGTTTGCCATTGACGATGATGCCTGGTTTGGTCAGGTTGAACAAGCAGCTCCTAAGCTCGAGAAGGGAGATACCACCGGGGTAGGCTGGGAAGGTTATGCTTTATATGAGAAGATCGAAAGGCTAACCTCCATGATTGAAGACCTTCAAAGACAAGTGGGGGAGTCTAGGAGTGGAAAACTGGCTGTGTCCGAAACTCCTGAGCAGATTGATTGAGCGGAAGATCAATAAGATGACAATAGAATAAAATAACGAAATAACATTTTATTGGAGAATATTACCTGTGTGAGCATATATTTCACCATGTCAAGTAGATTTGATGATACGAACATGCCGAGAGAAGTCCGCAGTCTTAATCCTTCTGTACCTTGATGCCAAAAAATAATAACTTGACAGCAAAAGCCAGAACAGTATGCAATAGAACGGAACCCAATAAAATGGCCACTGCCGGCTTCTTATTGACTTCTACTGACTCTGCAGTTGGCTGAGGAACAATGGCTTTGTAGACATTTTTTGCCACAAAAGACCCCGAAAGTGCATAGCCTAGGCCAATGACTATCCATCTGATGATATTTGACAATGTAGGAGCACCAACAATAGGCGAAATTGAAAACACCGCAACAGGAATCCAAACAACATTGGAGTAGCCATATAGACAGACGAATTGCAATAGAGTCACACTGGGGGCAATATTGGTGTATCTCACCACGAGCCAAAGAGCTGTTGGCACAATGAACGTATAACCGTACATCAGGCCTGCAGCACCGGTCAAAAGATTGAACTGGTACTCATATCGAACACCTTGCCAACTAGAGAATAGGAGTCCAGCCAAAGTCGATGCGAAAAATAGTGCAAATACCACGGTAGTGCAAATCCAGAACGGTCCGTACAAGTCTGGGTATCCGCCAGCAATTAACCCGCCGTCTCGGCCGTCCATTGACTCGGCGGTCAAACCAAACCCGTCATCATGTTCAATAAAAGGAACTTGGTTAAAAGGATTCAACGCCAAAAGACATCTTCTAGCAACATCTGATGTGTCAACGTCAAAAAACCATGAGTAGAAAGCAAATGAAAATATTCCACCTTTCTGAGCTGTTCGCGAGGATGTTGACATGTTTCCCGTCACCGCTGGCCCAGGCCCAGAGCTGGAGGCCCCTGTGGGATCAAAATCACCGGGATTATATACTTGAGCAGACATGCCCTTGATAGGGGTGGTCTACAAGAGAGTTAGCTCCTGGGCAGTACCGGAATAAACTGTAATACGTGTTTTCCTACCTCAATGTCTGGTTCAATCTGGTCACTCATGTTTGGTGTAGTTGTCAGGTTGGGTAATAGACTGGGCATTTAGTAGACATAAAACAACTACGATATTGAACTGTACTCATACGTCCAAAAACACACCGATTCGTGGCACTTTAACACGACAATATGCATTCGATATATCAACGACTACAAAACGGATTCGGGCTCTTCGTTTATGCCAATGTTGCCCTCACAATTCTCATAAGCATTGCTGCGTACTCTAATTTATTTTTTGAGGGTGCTTTTGACTCCATCAGTGCTTCTACTGGAAGATATCAACCGTAAGCTCCTTGTAGATATCCCATCTGTTACGAATCTAACTCTGATAATCCAGTTCTCTTAAAATGAGCAGAATGGCAGCCTATGGCCAGTTCAACAAGGTTTCGGCAGAATCTTTGAAGGTGCGATTCGACCTGGATTTCGATGTGACTCCTCTGTTCAATTGGAATACCAAGCAAGTTTTCTTGTATGCTGTTGCAGAATGGCCAGGAAAGAGGCCCGATATCAACAATAGGGCTGTATTCTGGGACAGAATCATTACCGATAAGTCGGATGCCAAAAAATCTTTCAAGAAGATTGAAGGAGCATACAAGTTCTGGGACCCTGCGCGAAAGTTCAACCAGCAAAATGTCACTGTAAAACTAGAATACAACATCCAGCCCAGGACAGGAATGCTTCAATTTGGTGAGGTTCCAATCAAAGGTGACAACTGGTTTGTTTTCCCCGATGGAGTCTAGGTGCAATTGATGGGTAGTAGTCATATATGCTTATTATACATCTATTTACATGCTTTAGGTGCTTTATTTACATTAAACCGCCAGGGGCCTATCAATTTCCAGATGCCGCCCCATAACTTCTAGAGGCCCTTTTCTTTTGTATAGCTGTCTGTTTCATCCTCAAGTTATGCAGCTTGTTCATCAACCTGGGATAGTGCCGCTTCAGCATATCGTATCCTTCTTCAGTGGAACATTGCACTCCAATTGCTTGTCTTTCTACTGCTTTAGCTAACTTAGCAAAAACTTGCTTCAATGTGCTGTCCGACAAGTACATCTTCCCTGTGGAATCCCCCAGTATTTGACTCTCCACTACTCCCCAGCCCTGGAGAATAGTAAAATCGTCTTGGATTAATCCCTTGACCAACGTGTTATAATTGATACTACTCAGCTGGAGCCCTTCATCCTGGATGGCGTGGACAAAGCTGAGCATACTTTTCTGACGTTCGTAGAAGACCATCTCATTTAGCTTTGCATCTATCTGCTTCCAATAATCTTTTCGGTAGCGTTTAGGCAGTTTCATTATCTCAGAGCCAGTAGAAGATGCCATCGGCACGTAACAGCGCGTCCGAAGTGCGTCGAGGAACAGCTGCCAAGTACTAGCAATTTCAGCCCAGAAGCCCCCCTTAGCGAATACTTCCAATAACAAGCCAAAAAGTTTATAGTCTTCCTGATAATTACCAGAATTTTGATGTACTTGTTGGAACTGAGCCGTCAATAACCGCGCTGCCACAAAATCTCTCTTTTTGATTAGTTCGCGGACCACTTTTACTAGCATCTCAGCAGGGATGCTATTTCGAGGGACAACAGTTGAAGTAAGATCAATTAACGATTCCGCCTGATGGAGGAAGTCTTCGAGGAACTCTTCCAAGTCTCGATTGCCTTTCTTCTGAGGTCTATTTCTAGCCTGAAGTGCCAAGTACCCAGATTGAATCTTGAATGTTGGCACGATATTCCTTTCAGTGAGCTCACTGTAAAGCAACTCAGCCTCCTCGAGTTTTCTAAACTTTGTGTAGAGATCAATCATTATCCCGTAATGGCGGGCATTCAGCTTTTGATTTTTGTTGGCATTGGAGTCGTTAATATCGCGTAGCTCAGCAAAAACTTTCGTAGCTTCATCGACCTGGCCAGTCTGGCTAAGGTAAAACAGCACCGCAGCGTACCATTTTGAGTCTTTCCCAACGTCGTGCTTTTCAATCTCATTGTTAGCCCATTCGAACAAGTTATGTTTCTTCATTCTACCCGCGTAGAATAAAATCACATTGAGAGTAGATATTGCAGGTCTGATCCCGGAGTCAATCATTTGTTGATAAACATTCAAAGCGTCGTTAATCCTGCCAGAATTGGCATAACAGCTCATCAGCGTAGTATACAACACAGTATCTGGTAGTATTCCGCAGCTCTTCTTAGACCAAGCCCAGATTTTCTCTGCTGACGAAGGGTCCCTGCGCTTTGCACAAAGAGACAGTAAAATACTCGCTTCCTTATTGGTTATAGGCAAACTTTTTTCGAGCATTTGCTTTACAACCTTCATAGCTGCGTTCAAATCTTTACTATCTCTGTAAGTCATCAGAAGAATGTCATATGTCAATTGGTTCGGAACGATATTAAAGTCCTCCATCTTCTCGAAAATTGCTTCCGCAAGGCTGTAGGATCCAAATGCAAACCGAGTATAGATCATTGAGTTGAATATCTCTGTTGTAGGCTTAAAATCTCTCGAAACTAAGCCATCGAACAGCAAATCAACAATGTCAACTTTACCAAGATCAGACAAAGCAGCCATGACAATTTTGTAATGCTCCAAGTTGGGCAAATCCCCCTTTCCAAAAAGCGATTCGAAGCATCGCTGCATTCCTGCCCAGTTCTTCATCGATGCATAACACTTCAACACTACGTCAAACTGCCAGTCTCGCTGTAAGGTAGGCGACCCATCATACTCTTTCAACGCATCGGAAGATTGGTTTGACGTGTAAAGAATTGTCATGATATAACTGAGATCTACCGGCGAAGCCAGTTGGTAGTCTCTCTTCAAGTTCCAGATAGCCAATGCTTCGCTGACTGGACTCTCGCATGTGACGAGACCATGTGAAAGAATGTAAAGAATGGTTGTTGCTAGAGATCCACCAAAATGATCCTGATTTTCATTGATAAAGGATCTAATTAGGGATGAAGGTGACTGGCTGTTTAAGACCGATATTAAAATTCCTCGCTCCTGATCATGGATGACATCTTTGGTATACTGTAGGTAGCCGTCCTGCTTAAGCAACACAGATGCAAATAATTTAATGCAGAAAATGTGCTTGTCATGGATATCCAATTCAAGCAATGCAAGAATAGTGCTTTCCAGGAGATCAACGACATCTCTTCTAGAAATGACATTTATAGCCTCAAAGAACAGCTCCAAAAGTTTTTCATTCTGCCCATCATGAATGTAACAAGATATTCTAAACTGATAGTCTTGTTTGTTCAGCTGAGATTTAGGGATTCTTCGGATTACCTCGTCTGCTATCTCTCGGAAATTTGCTTGCAACTCTTTCGGCGACTGGAGAATGTATTCGTAAAAGTCTGACCTCATATCCAATGTTGGGGACAAAAGATTAACGGAATGAAGCCCCGCGGCAATCGGAGGTTTCACTATTCTCGGCTCTTCTATTGAATCAATCATACCAGATTTGTCCTGAATCGGGAGCTTAGTGTAAAGCCCACATACGCGCTTCCACTGCGAATAATCCTTTGATTCAAATATATGGGCCAGTTCAGAGTTCTGGGAAGCTGTAGAAAGAGATGAAATACATCGCACTTTAGGAAAGAGAGCGCTGTTAAAGTCGGAGTGTTTTGGAATGATCTGATTACTCGGCACTGGCATCAGCATTTCAGTCACCATTCTACCCTTGTTTCGAAATCTGGACAACCAGGGATTGTGAAACATGCTGTCATACAAGAGTGCGTGTCTTATTGACCATAATATTGACTCTGCTTGTTTCCCACTAGCAACAGCAGCAGCTGAGGATGAAGTTAACCTCGTGCAGCTGCCGACTATGGAATATGCTGACCCCATACGAGTTATAGCCAATGGACAGGATGAAGCTATTCGTAAAAATAGAATAAGTGTGTTCGTCCAAATCAGCGTTTCCACAACCAGCCATAAGCACGAATCGATCCGCCGATCTGTTCAGTTGTATAACAGGTAAGAAATAGCTCAAAGTTGTCCTTCCGTATAAAAACTTCCAAATTCTCGAGCAGGCCCACGTTCACAGAGCCAGTCTACTGCCTCTTGTAGTTCTGTTTGACGCAGGTCGCAGTGAATCTGCAATGGCCTTATTTTGGTGCTGAAAAGTTGAAATTTGGAGTGCTTATGTTATATAGTGGCACGGCTATGCCGGTTGTGAAATTTCACTGAACCATCGAAAAATATATTTTTTTGTCGAATGAAGCTTCATCAAAAATATTAAGATATAAAATGCCCCCATCACACCCACAATACAAACCAAGGCATCATAATGCTAGTAATAGATATCAGAAGAAAAGTAGGCATATGCTACTATATTTATTTGTTTGAGTATTCTGCTAACCACACAGCTGCTGAAATTCAAAAGTCACTGATCCATCGAGCCAGACTAAGAAAAGCTTACTTCAAAATACTTGAAAAAGACGGCGAAACCGTACCGGTGAAAAAGCAAAATACGCCTGCTGAAGCGAATAACTTTGAAGTTGAGCATCATGGAGAAGAATTAGCTAGTTCCGATGAAGAAAACTTCTTTGTAGGGGACAAAAAGATTGAAAGGCCGGATTTTAAAACGGCTCAGACCTATGCCGAGAGAAAAAAGATCATAAAAGAGCGAAAAAGAGCGAAAAAGAGCGAAATAGAGGAGAATTTGAGAGTAAGAGCTGAGGAAAAGGCGAAAAAAGGCGAACTGAGGGAAAAGCACCGGAAGCAAATGAGAAAGTATACTAAAAAGGGCCAACCTGTGTTGGGATCAAGAATCGATCGATTACTGGATAAGATTAAAGATAATGAGAAAAAGTGACATTTCTTTCGTTAGTATGCTAAAATAACCTATGCTTCTGGCTTGAGCCCTACAACTCAAACGCTAGCAGCTCTCTGACCCACGGATCGGCTCCTGCTAAGCTCTGGAGGCGATCCCCATTCACAACATTCGAACTAGAAGCGTTGTCATCCCAGCACCATTTGAATTCTTCGCTCATGAGCATGCTCAATGATGTTATGGACTGCTGACGACTCCCCTTAGCCGGAATTCGCCTCTTAATCTCCTTTAATACTCCTTCTGATAACAATGTCAGCCCATAAACAGCGCCATCAGTGCTGATGGCAACTATGCGACGGAAATGATCTTCTCCGGTATCTATTCCTTTGGAAAATTGACCCTCTCTCATTCGGCTGACCAGAGAGGGCATTTTCGCCTGAAACACCGTACGAAATGTGTTAGAGCAATTGCCTTCTTCTGTATCAGATTCGAATAGCACTACCCAGCTACTTTTGTCGCTCATCAATATCTGGTTCGTGCCCAGCCGGAGACAGCTGACTGAAGATCTGGAAACTGCATCTGCCTTGGTCAGAGCAAACTCCTCTCCCGGGAACTGCTCTACCATCACACCCGAGTCTCTTAGAGTAGCTACAAAAATGTCTTTTGAGTCGCTCTGGTCAATGGCTATATCGACTGCAGGACTTCGAAGCTTATAAACCTCCTTTACGTCCATGCGAAAAGACGGTTGATTATCGTCTGAGCAGAGAATAGCCTTGTATAGCTTATCGTTTACCCCGTAAAACATTGACATATCAGAAAGTTGAACAATACAACTAACTCTTCCTTGTGTGTTCCAACTGTACTGATGCTTCACTTCAACAACCCCCCCACTGGTTCGC
The DNA here is from genome assembly GCA_030565365.1 of Zygoascus flipseniorum. Taxonomy (NCBI): domain Eukaryota; kingdom Fungi; phylum Ascomycota; class Dipodascomycetes; order Dipodascales; family Trichomonascaceae; genus Zygoascus; species Zygoascus flipseniorum. The sequence goes on from JAJMBR010000014.1 coordinate 85,470, forward strand.
TTTAGTCTGAGTATTCGGACCCGTCCGGATGGGTTAAATTTTCCAGCTGGCCTAGTGCCAACAACCAAGTACCGATATTCTTTACCATTTAAAGATATCTTCCATTCGCAGCAGGCAGTGATTTCTTCTTCGCGCCCGAATTCGGCATCTTTGCTGAACTGCGTCCGCAGCTGTTTATATTTATGGGGATCCACAAAACTCAGCTTGCTTTTACCACCAGAAATAACAGCATATGCCTTTAAATGTTCCATGTAAATAAGCCTTCTTGGTGATCGGCCAGTTGGCACTTTTAATATTATTGGCTCTGGGGTTTTACTCAACGAAACAATTTTGAGCTGATCATCCACCACAACTACCAAAAACTGCTGACAAAGTTGCTTGTTCGTTCTGCTCATTAAGAAGGAACAAGCCGCTGAGACGTTTCCTTTGACGGAGCTGACATCAATCCCCCCGGATTCTTTGGCACAGTCTAATACAACTTTTACCGGCGTATCGAAATACTTGGAATCAACGCAAGCCAGCTCTCCAAACAAACCCATCACAGATCCATCATATAGTGACAGCCAGTTAATAGGGGCATCGCCTAGCTTGTTTAACGATGATATTCTTTCGCTACCTTGGATATTCATGCGAGATTTCTCGGTAATTTCCTTCAAACTAAACTTACCCCCTACAACAAAATTCCAGCGGTAATAAGCGTAAGATCCATCACGGAGACTGATCAGAACCTCAGGATCCCCTACAGAGGGTGTAATTATATCATGTGGAATGATGCCTCGGGGGAATATTCCTGAAAGCTCATCAATGCATCTTACCTCGTCTTGTGATGATTCAAGAACAAGTACAGTTCCTTCATAGGTACCGGCAAGGCACAAACCATTGTATCCAACAAAATGAAGAAAACATACTTCTGAATGACATTGGAGACTGTTACCGAGCTGCTTTATCCACGGGCCGTTATTCATCAGGGCGTCGCCAATTGATCCGAGTTGAATATCGAAAGCCGAGATAAAAGTCACACTGTTTTCATAGTGTACAATGAGTATATGTTGTTGCTCAATATCAGCTCTTACTATTCGCCCCGTTACATCAGCACTTCTATAGTGTCCTTCCATATCCGTAATGCGAATTTCAGACGTTGTTATCTGGATGATGTATGAGGAATGGTGACTGTCAGGTGAAGAATTATGAAGTGAAGCAACGCGAATGGTTTCTTGGTTCTGCTGGATCCCAGAAGAATCTGGTATCTCTTCAAACAATGGTAAGAAGTCCGTTTCTTCATTGTTCACTATCATGTAAGCGGCAGTCATCCAGGGGTAGGACACAAATAAATATTGGAAGCCGTCTTCATCAACGACTGAAAATAAGCTTGAAACGCTTTTAAGCGGTGGCCCATCCAGTAGAACGGTTGCCTTTATACCATGTGAGATATGACAAACAGCACCCTTCTTGTATGTTCCCGAACAACAGAACAAATCCGACCGCTTTCGTGGGTCTTCGTTAGGCAGAACTTGGCAGTCAACTAACAAGGAGACGATATCAGAGTCAGATGTACCTTCATACTCCAAGTAAATCGGCCTACCCTCTTCATCTAATTGTCTGCTGAAAATAAGAGACTCCTCGGAGACCATGTCACCTCCGCAAACAATGCGAACGTATTCCGCCTCCTCAACAGGTCCATCGACAATGCCATGTGTACTCTCAAAAGCTTGAAGAGTAAAAGAAGATCCAAGGTTACGGCTCAAGTCTGCAAACAGCGAGAAGGAGATTGATGCCTTGTCTACCTCTACCAAATACAACTGTCCGTCTTCAGTTGCCAAGTAGAATCCATCGGAATCATCGCCCCCATGTTCTCTGTCATAAAAGTAAGTGACGGCACTGCCATTAAACTTACAGCGAGGTGTTTCATTGTTGCCAGATATTATATCACCTAAGCGGATGTAGAGGAGATGATCTACCGTGACGATAACAACTCCACTCTGACAGGCTACCGGGACCATAAATAATACAGAAACACCACTTCCCAAGGTCAGTCCTGTTGAGGTAAGCTCAGGTGATGGCGTCTGGAGCTCGCCAGCTATAGTCGACTGGCGTGCCCATTCATAGTAAGTCAGTCGGGTGAACATCGAGCTAGGAAAACGAGTATGCAGAACCACAAAGTAGACATTATCCACGTTGTCTTGATTTTCAAGATACAAGAAACATGTTCCAAGTATCAGAGAATCCTTGGCTACTATTTTCAATATTGGGTGCTCCGGCATCAGATTCTCACCCCGGGACGATCCAGCCATCAGCTCAGTATCACAGCTGAAAATTGCAGTATCCTCGTCCATAGCTGAGACGGCCAAGTAGCTACCTTTGGAATCAGATGATAAATAATGCCCCAGTAACTCCACTCCGGCTCTTGCACCAGGTTGTCTTAGTCGAGAATAGCCGAGAACCAGTGGATCGCGATCACTATCAAATACTCTTAGTTGCAACAGCAGCCCCGATTCCAACATTAACACTAAAATGTCTTCAAACTCTAGTGGGTGAATTGCAACCGATAAAATAAAAGAAGGGGTTGGAACAATTCTTGAACCGATCTTTATCGATCTTTCTCTTATGACCACTGTGCATTTCTTCCCCGATGAGCAGCGAAATAGCAGTATCTGTTTCACGTACGGAGATTCCACCAGCGTTTGGGTCAGCACTCCTGCAATACCACCTTCAACACCAAAAGCATCATCATTTACCATGTCGATATCGGTGTCGACTTCCGCGTCGACCGACATGATGCACTATTACTGTCGATAAGAATCGCTTTCAAACCCGATTTGGTGAAACCAATTTTGGGTGGTTAGGGTAAACCCAGATCGAACCACCGCCGAAAAACTTGAAATTTGAAATTTCCTCACCACTTTGGACAACGGGCAACGATGCTGCTTTCTAAAGCGAAGATATGGAACAAAGGAGCCGAAAAGATTAAGCCGGCGATAATTTCGCGGATAGATACCGTTGGAGTGGTTTCACGTGGGTTTAAAACATGCAGAGCTTTGCGATCTGATGGTGGATACGCAGCCGAAAAGGCTATTCTGGACGAAAATTCCACGACAATTCTTGATTCCGAAAGAGCTAAGCTTGAAAAGATGAGAAATATCGGTATTTCTGCTCATATAGACTCAGGTAAAACCACCTTCACTGAGCGTGTTTTATATTATACTGGTCGAATCAAAGCTATTCATGAAGTTCGAGGTAGAGACAATGTCGGAGCTAAGATGGATTCAATGGACCTTGAAAGAGAAAAAGGTATTACTATTCAGTCAGCCGCTACATTTTGTGACTGGAATAAGAAAGAGAAGGACGGCTCTGACTCTGACTATCACTTCAACTTGATTGATACCCCTGGTCATATTGATTTCACCATTGAAGTCGAGCGAGCGCTTAGGGTTTTGGACGGTGCTGTTCTGGTTGTATGTGCTGTATCTGGAGTACAGTCTCAGACTATGACTGTCGATAGACAAATGCGACGATACAATGTTCCTAGAGTTACATTTATCAACAAAATGGATCGAATGGGTGCTAACCCTTGGAAGGCTATTGATCAGCTCAATGCTAAGTTGAAGCTGCCCGCTGCAGCTGTCCAAGTTCCCATTGGAAGTGAGGATAACTTGGAAGGTGTCGTTGATCTGGTTTATGAAAGAGCTCTGAGGAATAAGGGAGATCAGGGTGAAACTATCGAAGAGGGACCGGTTCCTGAAGCACTAAAAGAGCTAGTTGCTGAGAAGCGAGCTCTTTTGATCGAAACTCTGGCGGACGTTGATGATGAAATTGCTGAGTTATTCCTAGAAGAGCAAATGCCTACCCCAGAGCAGATCGTTGCCGGAATCCGACGAGCTACCATTGCGCGAAAGTTCACCCCAGTTTTGATGGGTTCTGCTTTGGCTAACCGCGGTGTGCAGCCTGTTTTGGACGCTGTTTGTGACTACCTGCCAGATCCTTCCGAAGTTTTGAATCGTGGTCTGGATACCAGTGATGGTGAAAAGCCTGTTTATCTTTCAGCATCCGATACACAGCCCTTTGTTGGCCTTGCTTTCAAGCTTGAAGAAGGAAAGTACGGCCAGCTTACCTATATTCGTGTTTACCAGGGCAAGATGAAGAAGGGTATGAATATTACCAATGTTCGAACTGGTAAGAGAGTCAAGCTTGCTAGGTTGGCTCGAATGCACTCTGAGGAAATGGAAGAAGTTGAAGAAATTGGCGCAGGTGAAATTTGTGCTACCTTTGGTATTGATTGTTCTTCAGGAGATTCTTTTACTGATGGTACTACCAAGATTGCTATGAGCTCAATGTTTGTTCCTGATCCTGTTATTCATTTGTCTATTCATCCTAAGAGCAAAGAATCTACCAACTTTTCTAAAGCTATCAATCGATTTCAAAAAGAAGACCCTACGTTTAGAGTTCGGTTCGATCAGGAATCCAAAGAAACTGTTATTTCTGGAATGGGTGAATTGCATCTCGAAATATACGTCGAGCGAATGAAGCGAGAGTATGGCGTCGAATGTACTACCGGCAAACCCCAGGTCGCTTATAGAGAGACGATTGCAAACCAGGCTAATTTTGATTACACGCACAAGAAGCAGTCTGGTGGTGCTGGTCAGTATGGTAAGGTTATGGGTGTTTTGTCTGTTGCTGAAAAGAAAAGCGAGAATGAGTTTCAAACGGCCATTGTCGGAGGTAAGATTCCTGAGAAATTCCTTTTTGCTTGTCAGAAGGGGTTCGAGGAAGCCTGTGAGAAGGGTCCCTTGATCGGCCATAAGGTTCTGGGTATTAAGATGTTGATTAATGATGGTCAGGTCCACGTTGTGGACTCCAGTGAATTGGCTTTCCGCTCAGCAACAATTGGAGCATTCAAAGAAGGATTCATGAGCTCGCAGCCAATGATTTTGGAACCCATTATGAATGTTTCTATTACGGCGCCTGCAGAGTTCCAGTCGAACATCATTGGACTGTTGAACAAGCGCAGTGCCATGATTAACGACACCGAGATTGGAACCGATGAATTCACCATCTATGCCGAATGCTCGCTCAACTCTATGTTTGGATTTGCTACGCACCTGCGAGCAGCTACACAGGGAAAAGGCGAATTTTCACTTGAGTTTAAGGAATACGCTCCTGCTCCCCCTCAGCTCCAGAAACAGCTGATTGACGAGCACAAAAAGAAGCAGGCTGAGAAGAATAAGTGAAACAAACGTGTATATATATATATTAGAATGTAAATAACAAAAGTACCTTTTTAACATAATTCCGACACCACAAGCTAACACTTGTCGTGCCAACCCACCCCTGGCGGCAGTAGGAGGTAGAAGTCCCACTACAAAAAAACTTTTTGCCAAAAATTTTCTTCACACACACTAACACAGAATGTCAAATTTGGATCTAAAATTTGGGTCTGTTAGTAATTCCCCTGCTAATCAGCAGCAACAACCTCGAACGGGAACCGACAGTAAGGAGTAAGTATTTACTTTGCAAGGGTGTTGACGGACCGCTCGCTTGCACTGCGATGTGGGCATTGTTATGCCAACCAATGGGTTGATGGATGTTGAGCTGGAGCTCAGTTTGCTAACGGGAATTATAGGTCGCCCGTCGTTATTCGATCTGGAGCCATGTCAGGTGGCCCAACGCCTCCGAAGAATCTTGGGCATAATGTGCCGGAGATGACGTTTGGTGATATTGAGGTGAAGGCCGAGACTTCACCCAAGCAAGAGGTGAGTATTTTGTTGTAATTGGCGATGCATGGGTTGCTCATTAATTTACTGGATGGGGTTTGTTGGCGGGCGATATATGGCTTTGACAAATATTCAATTTAGACTGGGGACAATCACAACACCATGCAATACAAATCGATAGGCTAGGATTATTTGAGCTTGCTCTATTTGAATTAGTTTGCTCGCTAGCCTGTTATTTACCAGTCTGTTTGTGCTGGTGATTTTAGTCTCATGCTGCTTGATCGCTACCTGTTGATGGACGACTCAGTATTTCTCAGTCTCCTTGCCAAAAGTAGCATGGACATGCTAGTTTCACTTTACGGGAAACTACCACTTTGTGTGAAAAAAACCCCTCTCTGTTAAAAAAATGACCATCGCCGGCAAGCCTTTGCCGAAGGAAGCGTATGATGCGAATAGTGATACTAATTCTCAGAAACCCGTAACTCCTGCTCGTCACAACGGAGGAACCTTCACGCCTAATCAGGCCTCGTCTAATGGTGGAAACAATAACTACTATCGTGGAAATCACAACTACGAGCATAGGCAGCACAGAAACTCCCCCGGTAGTGGTTACATTAATAATAATGTTCACTACAACCAGCGCGGGCCCAAAGGAGGTGCCGCAGCTCAGCAGCAGCAACAACCCTACTTGCAGCCAAATCCCCAGGTGATGTCGCCTTACAACGTCTATCCTACGGTCAATCCTTTTTATTATGCTGCTCCTCCGATGATGAATCAGTACTATCCGCAGATGGGCGGTGCTACTCCATACTCTCCACAGCAGCATCCTGGTGGTTTGGGAGATAGTTCGCCAAAGCTACCTGGCTCTCCCTCTGTGCATAACGCTCCCCTTCAGCAGCGAACCCCTAGCAAAGTTCACACTCCCATCAAGCTGTCTGATCCCGTCACTCATCAGCCCATTAATCTGAAGCCCGCTTCCGCCAATCGAACGCCCTCAGCTACCACTTCTCCGGCTTTTGGAGGACTTGCTGTTCCTGTTGCTACTGCCAACTCCCCCATACCAAGTCCAGCGACCCAAAATGTAACAATTGTGTCAGGCTCCAGCACTGGCTCTACAAATTCTCCGAAGCCAACTCCCGCTGCTGTGTCTGTTGCCCCGGCTAGCCAATCTAGCATTGATGTGCGAAACCAGCTCAAGGAAAAGATCAGATTGAGATTGGAGGAAGAGAGGAAGCAACGTGAACATGAGGAGGCCAAAAAAGCTGAAGCCCTCCAAAAGGAGGAGAATGAGAAGAAGCAGCGTGAGAATGAAGAAGCCAAAAAAGCTGAAGCTCTCCAAAAGGAAGTGGACGATAAAGAGCGAATCGAAAAGGAGAAGGCTGAAAAGGAAAAGGCTGAAAAGGAACGGCTAGAACAAGAGAAGATCCAAAAAGAGAAAGAAGAGCGTGAAAAGGAAGTACAACAGGCTAAAGAAAAGGCTGAAGAAGACGAAAAGTCCTCTATTGCTGCAGCTGTTGGCGCCACTGTTAATCAGGGTGATACTGAAGAGAAAATTGCGGCAGCTTTGGCTTCTGTCAACTCTCAACTCAAGGATTCTGCTCTGACCGCTTCTCAGCATGCCCAGCCTGCCACTGAAAAGACTGCTCCCGAAGTTGTCGCTCCCAAGCGACCCCATCCTGCTAGAAACTTCGCTACGGCTAGTAGACCCTCCTCTGAAGAGTTGGAGGAACTCGTTTACCCCGAAAATATCCACAAACCCAAGACCACATCTTCTCAGAATAGATACCGATATGACAATGATTTCCTATTCCAGTTTCAACCTGTTGTCCAGTTTCCTCCTCGAGAAAACTGGGACTTGGTTCGATCTGTGATGGATTCAAAATCATCCTTTGGCGGGCCCGGAAAAGGCTTCCCTAGAACTCCCTCGGTTAAGAATCTTAACGCCCACAACCAGCCCGCGATGGGATCTTTTGGAAGCGGTCCCGGCTATAGAGACCGTTCAGTATCTGGTGGCCCTGGAGGTTATCATATGGGCCCCGGTGGACATGGTGGTAAAGGGTTGAACCGAATTAATTCTTCTAATAACCTTGGTGGACGAGATGCCATGGGATCTCGAAGTGGCCGACAGGGCTCTCGACGTGGAAAGCCTGGTAATGAACGATCTGGCTCTAACAGAGACCATCATGATGATCATAATAGCACTGCTGCTGGTAGAAACCCCGACATCGTGGCCGCTGCAGCGGCTGCTCCTTTGAAGAGAGCTGACAATGCATGGGTTCCCAGGGTCCGAACAAAGCCAGGGGAGAAACCCCAAGAAGCTGCTGAAGGTGAAGAAAATGAGGGCGATGGTACAGGTATTACCTCTACTTCTGATCCTGCTGAAATATCGGAGACCGTTCGAATGCCTCCGGATATTGTTCAGCGAAAGGTGAAGTCTTTACTGAACAAGATGACTTTAGATAATTTTGACAGAATCACAGTCAGAATCATGGAGGTTGCTGCTCAGTCCAAGTTTGAAAAGGATGGTAGAACGCTTCGACAGATTATTGAGCTTACGTTTGCCAAGGCTGTTGATGAAGCCCACTGGTCTTCAATGTACGCTAAGTTCTGTTATGAGATGACAAACAGGGTCGATCCCGAAATTGAAGATGAGAATGTCCCCGATAAGAAGGGCGGACCCTTATTCCGAAAGTACCTGCTCAGCAGATGTCAAGAGGAATTCGAACTGGGCTGGAGCGACAAGCTACCAACTAATGCTGACGGATCTGCTATCGATGCCGATCTGATGTCTGACGAGTACTATCTAGCTGTCACTGCTAAGCGACGAGGCCTCGGTTTGATCAAATTCATTGGTGAACTTTACATGCTTGGTTTGCTGTCTGATAAAATTATTAACTCTTGTATTATTAAGCTATGCACACCTGAGGACCCTAGTGAGGAAGTCATCGAATCTTTGTGTAAATTGATGAGCACTGTTGGTCGACGATTGGACTCCAATCCTCAGTTCCGACGATTTGTTGATCGATATATGGATAGAATGATGGAGATTCAGTCGAAGCCTGAAATGCCTAGTCGATTGAAATTTATGCTCATGGATGTTCAAGACCTTCGTAAGAATAAGTGGGTTGACAAGAATGCCGACAAGGGCCCTAAGACTCTGCAAGAGATCCATGATGAAGCTCAGAAGAAAGAGCAAGAGTCCGCTGCTAGAAACAGTGCTCGAGGTCGATCTTTCATGGGTCGATCTGAGGGAAACAAATCTAACAGCTTTAACATGGCCGGTGATCTGAGTAAAATTGGCCGAATTCGATCTCAGGGTGTTGGACAGCCGACGCTCGGACCTACTTCCCTCAACAGAGACTTGAGTGGAAGCAATGGCTCTAGAAAATCTTCATCTCCCGGCGTTCCTTTGTCGAAGGAACCGTCTCTTTCATCTCGAACTCCTAGTCAGAATACTCGAGCTAACATATTTGAGCATTTGAATGATGACGACGCATCCGAAAAGAAGCCTGAGTCTGAAGAGCATGAATCTAAGGACGAATAGGTCTACTGCGACAGATTTAGTGTACTGTAGATAATACATGTGTGTTAATACTCTGATTATACTTTGAGAAGATGTACTGCTTATTTGGGGTTCTGGCTCTTTTTCAGCAACGATGCAGACCGATTGTAGAGCCGGCGAGCGGAATGACGACTTCTAGAGTCGGAAATAGAGCGTTTCAGAAAGCTATCTGCTGGAATTGACGTTGTCATCGTCTCCGTTAACCTCTGAGGGAGGTTCATGGGATCAAAGCTGATATTACGATTTTGAGATGGAACATGAACTTCATCAGATTCAGTAGCAGTTTGAGAATGGCCCTCGAAGAAACGATTTTGAATGTGTGGGATTATGGTGGAAAATACGTCTCTTCTCGAGGAGTATGCAGGAGCGTCGTTCGGTGGAGGAGGATATCGGGTTGACGGAATGACGGGGTAGTTTGCAGACGTTTGAGCCAGTGCTACAGGATATTCGGAAGTTTTACCCCAGCTCTTTGTAACATTCGGTATCACTCTATCATTGGGAAGAGAATTGCGGACTATGACAGTTTGTGGAGGCCGCAGCGAAGATAGGTTTTTTCCTACGGTTATGGCAGAGCCATTCCAGAAGAGCCGGCGTACAACGTTCAAGTCAGCAAATCTGCCACGATCTACTACTCCTACACCAATAGTATGATCGTGGGTGAACGATGCAAGGAGGTACAATACGGTCATAATGAGATCAAGTGGAGTTAAGACCAGCCAGAATGCCGCGTTTAGCAAGGCGACGATTAAATCGCGGCTCCAGAATATAATTTTTATGCCAAGAATGAAGTAGGAGCGCACTACACGAAGGCACAAGCGCTTGAATTTGGCACTCCACGTGCCACGGAAACGTTTTTCAGCTGCAATTAACAGGTTCTGGAGCTCCTCGTCCATATTGGAGAAATTGCGGGAATGAGATGGTCACATCTGACAGATAGCATTTGGAACATATTAGACAGGTCGACAAGCATCACAATAAAATTATATTTATATTCAACTTCTACCATGCGAATTGGTCATTCCAGATTGTTAGTAAGGTTTAGTTAGTTTACCTAGTAAAATAATAAACCAAGGGTCTCTCAACTCTGATTCTGCTAGCCGGTTAGTACTGATAGTCCCGAACAGATGAAAATAACAGAGCCTAGGATATACCTACCCTTAAGAATGAAGGAAGATGAGGATACAAGGCAGCATATATCAATAAAATAGAGGTAACTGCCACAAATGAATAAATAACGACCTGGTCTTTGACTGATTCTCGCTCTAAACCGATTAGATCTTCGCCTAGCACACTCTCACATAAGTAATACTCACGAAAACAAGCCGTAGATATAACAATATCTTCACTATTTGTACAATGATCAGATAGGTCTATGCAGAAGCTCTTAGTGCAGTTGTTGCAAGTAAGTTCTTCACCAGCAGGACTGAGCAAAGGAAACACCGTACTATTTGACCCACAGAAACATTTACACAACTGCACATAGCCATGTACAGAAGCTCCAAACAGTAATGCCATTATGCAAAAATGAAAAGTAGTTATTTTCATTTTCGCCTGGTAGTCTCTGTGATCATAATTATCGGTGCTGTCTGGCTCTTTTGACCCGATGCCTGCCTCGGCGGTGTCACCCTACTTAACAGCCCAAGTAGTATACCATCGTATTGAGATACCTGTAAGCCACCACCTAACCAACGACATACAAATACTCAATCGATCGTGACAATTCGAAGATGACTACGGCAGTTGCATCAGAGAATGGCATAGTTCCTGTAAGTCTGCAGCTGTAAATCTTGTAGCCATTTGATCTCACTTACTAATTCAATAGTTTTTTGCTCAGCAGATTGAAGAGGCTGAATTTCAAATCAACGAGAAGACGCAGAACCTCCGGCGACTAGAGGCACAAAGAAACGCTCTCAATGCCAAGGTTCGCCTTCTCAAGGAGGAACTACAGCTACTGCAGGAACCTGGTTCTTATGTTGGTGAAGTTGTAAAAGTAATGGGTAAAGAGAAGGTTCTAGTCAAGGTGCACCCGGAAGGCAAATATGTGGTTGATATTGCCAGCGATATCGATATCAAGAAGGTCACTCCATCTTTACGAGTATGTCTGCGATCAGACTCTTATCAGCTACATCAGATTCTTCTCAATAAAGTTGATCCTCTCGTATCTCTGATGATGGTTGAGAAAGTCCCCGATTCCACTTTCGATATGGTGGGTGGCTTGGATAAGCAGATCAAGGAGATCAAAGAAGTTATCGAACTACCTGTCAAACATCCTGAGCTGTTTGAATCTTTAGGTATTGCTCAGCCCAAGGGTGTCATTTTATACGGTCCTCCCGGTACTGGCAAGACTCTTCTGGCTAGGGCAGTTGCTCACCACACAGAATGCAAATTTATTCGAGTATCCGGCTCAGAACTGGTTCAGAAATATATTGGTGAGGGTAGTAGGATGGTCCGAGAATTGTTTATTATGGCGCGAGAACATGCGCCTAGTATTATTTTTATGGACGAAATCGATTCCATTGGCTCAAGCCGTGTCGAAGGTAACAGCGGAGGTGACTCCGAAGTACAAAGAACAATGTTGGAACTTCTTAACCAATTAGACGGATTTGAATCTTCAAAGAATATTAAAATCATCATGGCTACTAATCGTCTGGATATACTGGACCCTGCATTGCTTCGACCGGGTCGAATTGATCGAAAGATAGAGTTTCCTCCTCCCACTGTCGAAGCTAGAACTGATATCTTGCGAATTCATTCAAGATCTATGAATTTGACCCGAGGTATAAACCTCAAGAAGATAGCTGAGAAAATGAATGGCTGCTCCGGTGCCGAAGTCAAAGGTGTCTGTACTGAAGCCGGTATGTACGCTTTACGAGAACGTCGAATCCACGTTACTCAGGAGGATTTCGAGCTGGCTGTTGCCAAGGTTATGTCTAAAAATGAGGAGGGCCAGATTGCCCTCGCCAAGTTTTTCAAGTAAAAGATGTACATGAATGAATCCATTATAAGTATACAACTCCTCCATTACAGGGCCCCACATAACTAATGCAAATTTATTTTATAAAACACACAAAATATTTGGTATATTACACAGTAAGCAGTTCAGACTCCTTGACAGCATGGAATTGAAGCCATTTTCTGGCCTCCTGTTCATTTCCCTTGGCTTCTTCAATAGCCTTCGCTAGCCATGCGCGAGAATAATCAGATTGTTCACCCTCAAATTCAATAAATAAGTTTCTCCTTGTAGCAGTTTCATCAACACAGAAGTGAAAAACTGTTTCTTGTTGATCCTTCAGTCTTTGGCAGATCTCCATAATCTTAGGCATCTTTTCACGCTTCATTTCCGTATTTCCTGTCGCACAATACTTGTTCATACACCACCGCTTACCACATCCTCTTGTCAGCTGAATAACGTAGCGCCTTTCAATACGTTGCTCGAGCTTTACACCTGTAGGATCATTGACCGTAGAATGAAGCGGCCCAAAACAAATTGAACACAGGCCAGCTTGCCTTTGAAAGCCGCTCGCCTCAATGGTTCGGGGACAATTATTGTTAAGGCAAGAGAGAGGCGTCGACTTAGTCAGTCTCTCTCTGTCATGGAAGTCCATATGAGCTCGGAGTTCGCGCAGTCTAACAACCCGTCGGCAGATGTCACAATCGGTTGTTCGATTACCGCAATAGGACTCATGCCCTGTGAAGCCTTGAATTCTATCTTGTGGAGAAGCCGTCTCCTGCGGAAGCTTCAGATGACAGAATTGACATATAATTAGCCTATGAGGGCATGTAGTTGCCCGGTGAAGTCCTAGAGTGACCAAATTAGGGAATTCTCCGCCACAGGAGCAGGCTTTCGGAGTATGAACTGAGGCATTGTGGGCATCAAGCAGTAGAGGTGAGTTACCGTATACAGTTGATGAGAGACAATTCTGACAGTGCCAGTGTTCATGTGGTATCCCTTCCCTTCGAGAAAATACCTGTCCACATCCTTTGTCGCAAAGAATGTTATTTCTCTGACAGAAAGCAGAGTGTAGCGTATATGATTGTTCTGAGACAGTTTGGTGGCAGTTGTCACAGTACTTCAATCCGACAGGAGCAGTCTTATTGCTCGGCTGACTAGATTGTTCAGCAATGCGGGATCCATATTGAACAGTTAGTTCTACTCTCTTCGCCAATGGCCTTAAAACTATGCAGAGTTCATTCGCAGAAATCAGTGAAAGGTCTTGATGAGAGATGACAAGCTTTGAATCAGTCGAGCCATCGACGTTTGTCCACAAGAAGGATTCAGAGCCAGTAGCGTCTTTGTCAGTACCAATAAAAACTTCGGCGCATGATCCAGAAACCAGAAATTCAATATCCTTGGATTCAGCCCAGTCTTTTATTCGGGCATATACAACAGATCCAGGTAACATATCATCTGCCACTAGAGGTTCACCGATCACCAAATCAATGGCATTTGAGCCATTAGACGGTACTTTTCTAGGGACAATCTTACCACCTTCAATAACTGGCAAGATATCAAGGGATAGATCGGTATCAACAATGCAAACACCATCTGTAGGCCCTAGTTTATTCACAACCAGCCGATGCACTCGTGAGGTATCCGCCGGATCAACCACTCTAATCTCCCTACCAGTACGAAGAGTTGTATAGCTAGAGTGAAGCCTATGTTCCAACAGTACCTTCCAGTCATCGATTGATCCGTCGTCTTCCAAAGGCTGAAATGAAACACTTGTGCCGCTAGGTAATGATTGGAACTCCACTGCAACTTCATTGTTAGGCTCCAAGCCAATTTCGTCAAAGACAATCTGAGGAATGACAATTGTTCCTTCCAAGGCAGAGAACTCGCGTACACCGACAAAAGTGTATTCACCCGATCGAGTGTTGGTCAATTTGAAAGTAAGAGGAGAAGGCAAAGGTACAGAACCAGCGAGTTGTTGGCTTATAAGCTTGTCCAGCGCTGACGGAGGCAAATTCACCTTATCAGTGTACACAAGTCTGTAGTCGACGTGCGAATCAGCAGCGGCAAAAGAAGAGCTTATGAGACGAGAAGACCATCGGAAACGGCTGTTAACCTCCTCTATTGAATCACTATCAATATCCATGGCTGAAGAGACAAAATGCATTATATGTAGATTTCTAGTTGTAGTTCTCAGTCGTGCTTAAAGATATATAAGCAAAGCCGTTAAAGCCGCTCCAGAAAGTTCTATGCCAGGTTTACAAGTCGGGGAATTCTGGAGATGACATAAAAGTCATGTGACTTTGGTTGAAAACCCTCTGGAAGTGAAATCTAGTATGAGCCCGTCCGAATATATCATCGATGCCCATCGCTCACATAGTAAAAAAAGTTATATACAATTATTTATAACGTCTCGGCTTCCATGTGCCATAGGTACCTGTCCTACCCTGGTGCTTACCTTATCCCCAGCATGTATAATTCCGGGGTAAAGTGAGAACATGTACGCTTTACCGAGCCTCGGCTCAAACAGGATACTTCTCCCCACAAATTGCTAGCCCTCGGTAGCACAACTCCACACAACATATATATATCCCCGGATTCTCCAAAATTAACATTTTCTTCTTCACCTCTAGTAACTGCCGTAACGTGCAATCACTAGAATCCTCTTGATAAGTTAACATACACAAACACATACAAAATGAGTGAATTGCGCTTTGATGGAAAAGTCGTTATCGTCACCGGTGCCGGCGGAGGACTCGGAAAGGCTTATGCTGTGTTCTTTGCTTCCCGGGGCGCTTCGGTGGTCGTCAATGATCTTGGTGGTTCAGTGACTGGTGAAGCCACTGGTGGAGCTCGAGTTGCTGATACCGTTGTCAACGAGATTGTCAAAGCTGGCGGCAAGGCTGTTGCCAATTATGATTCTGTCGAAAATGGAGACAAGATTGTCGAAACTGCTGTCAAGGCATTTGGTACTGTCCACATTGTTATCAACAATGCTGGAATATTGCGAGATATTTCATTTAAAAAGATTACCGACAAGGACTGGAATTTGATCCAACAAGTGCACGTCTTTGGTTCCTACAAGGTTGCTGTCGCTGCTTGGCCCTATATGAGAAAACAGAAGTACGGCCGAATTATTAACACAAGTTCTGCTGCCGGTCTCTACGGTAATTTTGGCCAGACCAATTATTCCGCTGCCAAGCTTGCTCTTGTTGGTTTCACTGAGACCCTTGCTAAAGAAGGTGCCAAGTACAACATCAATGCTAATGTCATTGTTCCTTTGGCAGCTTCGCGAATGACCGAAACTGTCTTACCTGCTGAAATCCTTGAACAGCTTAAACCAGAATACATCGTTGCTGTTGTTGGCTACTTGACACATGAGAATACTAAGGACAGTAATGGCATTTATGAAGCTGGAGCGGGAGCTGTTACGAAGGTCAGATGGGAACGTGCCCAAGGTGCGTCTTTTAAGGCTGATTCTAGCTTCACTCCCTCGGCTGTTCTCGCCAAGTGGAAGCAGATCAATGACTTCACTGGTGCTGAACATCCCACCGAGCCCAAAGATTTATTACCTATTGCTGAGAGTAACTCTAAGCTTGCTGCTAACACTCAAGGTCCTCCCGTTGACTTGAAAGACAAGGTTG
Organism: Zygoascus flipseniorum; assembly: GCA_030565365.1. Lineage (NCBI taxonomy): Eukaryota > Fungi > Ascomycota > Dipodascomycetes > Dipodascales > Trichomonascaceae > Zygoascus > Zygoascus flipseniorum. The sequence continues at coordinate 101,334 of JAJMBR010000014.1, forward strand.
TCATTGTCACTGGTGGCGGAGCTGGTATTGGTCGACAATACTCTCTTCTTGCAGCCAAGCTCGGCGCCAAAGTCGTTGTGAACGATTTAGGAAACGCCGAGGAAACTGTAGAGCTCATTAAGAAGGCAGGCGGCATTGCCGTTGCTGACAAGCATAATGTCACTGACGGTGCTGCCGTCGTCAAGACTGCTGTTGACAATTTCGGAACTGTTCACGTCGTTCTTAACAATGCTGGAATTATTCGGGACAAGTCCTTTGCAAAGATGACTGATGAGTTGTGGAATGTTATTCAGCAGGTTCACTTGTTTGGTACCTACTCTGTTACGAAGGCTGCGTGGCCCTATTTCCTTCAGCAGAAGTATGGCCGAGTCATTAACACCACTTCTACTTCTGGTATCTATGGTAACTTTGGCCAAGCCAATTATGCAGCAGCTAAGTGCGGTATTCTTGGTTTCTCTCAGGCTCTCGCACGAGAAGGTGAAAAGTACAATATTTTTGTCAACACCATTGCCCCTACTGCTGGAACCGGCATGACTGAAGGTGTTTTCACGGAGGAAATGCTTGCACTGTTCAAGCCGGACTTTATTGCTCCTCTTACTATTCTACTGGCTTCTGATAAAGCACCGGTTACGGGCAAAGTGTTTGAACTTGGTGCTTCTTGGATCAGTCGAACCCGATTTCAGCGAACAAAGGGCCATGCTTTTTCTCTTGCCAAAGGTTTCAGCTCTGAGGACGTTGCTGCCAAGTGGAGTGAAATTACGGACTTCTCAAAGTCCTCTTACCCTTCTACTCCAAATGAGTCGACTATGGAACTCTTTGAGCTGGTGAAGAATGCCAACGCTCCTGCTAAGACTTCCAATGACGTTGACTTTACTCCTCCTACCGAGGAGATCAGTGCCACAGGCTCTTATGAGTTGGATCAGAACAAGATTATCCTATATAATCTTGGTATTGGTGCTGGAGCAAAGGATCTACAGTTCACATACGAGAGCAATGCCAACTTTGGCCCCGTCCCCACTATCGGTGTTATTCCTGCCTTCTTTTGCAGCCCTGATATTTCTCGTGCTGTTCCGAATTTCAGCCCAATGATGCTGTTACATGGTGAACAGTATTTGGAAATTAGAAAATGGCCTCTCCCCACTGAGGCTACCATTGAAACGGTCGCTAAGGTTGGTGAGGTTGTCGACAAGGGAAAAGCTGCTGTTGTTGGCATCGAAAGTATCTCCAAGGACAAAAAGACTGGCGAGGAACTTTTTTACAATGTCAGCAGTAACTTCATTCGAGGCTCTGGAGGATTTGGTGGCCCATCCAAAGGTAAGGATCGTGGTCCTATTACCGCTGCTAACAAGCCTCCTGCCCGAGCGCCTGATTTCGAGTCTAGTTTCAAAACAACCCCCGATCAAGCTGCTATCTACCGACTTTCTGGAGACTTTAATCCTTTGCATATCGATCCCGAGTTTGCCGCTGTTGGTAGGTTCCCTCAACCTATTTTGCACGGGCTTTGCACAATGGGAATCTCTGCTAGAATTTTGTACGAGAAGTTCGGCCAGTTCAAAAATATCAAGGTTAGATTTACTGGACATGTTTTCCCTGGTGAAACATTGAAGATTGTCGCCTGGAAGGAGGGCAATAAGGTTATCTTTGAAGCTCGAGATGTCGATCGAAATACCACTGTCATCTCTGCAGCAGCTCTTGAGCTTGCCACCAATGGTAACTCTAAGCTATAAGTATTAGAAGATCTAAGTAGTTTTACAGAATATTCATGGTAATCACTGAATTATAAATCCGATTTATCAAATAATGCGCGTAATGTATTCTCCGAACAATATTTTTTATGATGCATGATAGGCCGTGCCGATATAATGCTGTATAACGCAGATTGATTTTACTGATCTGAATAAGAAAAAATAAATTCCTTATACTGTGCTATGGCGACAATTTGTGTCTGAAGAGGATCAGCTAGAATGGGTCTACATGTACATGGATAGCGCTCCTCTCACCGAAACTAACATCAACCAAATATATCTTGGCATTACAAGTGGACAAAAATGAATTCCTACTAAATAATGCGTTAATTCATGGGATGACTTCATATAACCACAATTGGTTCTTTAAATATTATTTGGCTCAGCCAGCAAAATGGTAGCCAAAGAGAAAAGCAGCAAGCCAGAATAGACCAGCAGATGGCTGTAAAACTGTCCAAGTAACTCCAGGTCCAGGACATATTCCCGAAATGCCCCAGCCAACACCAAAAATACAGCTACCAACAATTAACTTCCAAGTTATTTTGCTAGAAGTTGGGAGGCTCATTTCAGACACAGCAGGAGAAGGCGCCAGATTTTGGCCGCGATAAGCATACTCCATAGCATTGGGTAGTATTCCAAAGGCTACCACCATGAGCAAAGATGGATTGAAATTCTCCAATGTTGGCAATGCAAGGAACCCAAGTGTAGTAGCGGGATTGGCCAGACCTGAAATCAACAGACCAGCTGAGAATAAGAATCCGGAACAGAATGAGTTGATTGCCTGATACACCCTATTAGGTTTAGAAATATATTTGAGAGCACAATGTAGCAATATTGCACCTATGAGAACCGGCAGAAGTGTTCGAATCTCCCAGGTAGTAGGATGCTGCACTGTCGCACAACTGCCATCACACGAGATAGCTGACCCACTGTAATAGGTAGCAATCATACCAGTAAGAGAAAAGCACACAGTTGCAACAATAGATCGACCGCTCAGACGGGATACTCCGCAGAGCATGTGGCCAGAAGTGCATCCGGATCCCCATCTGGTGCCTACACCTGTAAGAAGACCTGCTATTATGCCGGTATAGATTCCAAACGGAGCAGCAGATGCTAACAAGGAGTAATCAGGTAAATATTGGGGCAACAGCTCCTTAATGGTCAGCGCCCCTCCAGCCATGCCTAGCACCACAGGCACGTTGAATACCGAAGGTTTGACAAAAGAGCCATACAGAGTAGACGAGCACCCAAGCACTTTTCCATTAACATAAAGAAATTGAGATGTTGCTAAATGGAGTAGTAATGCACCTGCTGCGCTATTGAAGTAGGTGAACATTGCTACAGCCACTGATGGGATGGACGTTCGTCAGCTACAAATGACAAAACGGCTCAAATTTCGGCTTAATTAAGCCGTGCCAAATGCGGCGTGAGGGATCACAGTAGTCAGAACCTTTATTTCGAATTGGATCACGACTGATTTCCTGCTCAGCCGATTATAATTAGTAAAGGTTGATATTCTGGAGTGTGACCCACTAGGAGAGCTTCTGATTAGATTGATATGCGCCTACAATTTCAGGCTGTTGGGTGCTGGTAGATATCGCTTCGCAAATACATGGAGATTGTGATATCCTCACATAGATCATGATATACTTGTCAATAATCTCTCATAGGGAGTCGTACTGAAAAAAGCTGCTATGTAATAATTATCAGATACTCTTCTAGATACAATAGCACGGCTGCAGACAGGTGATTTGGCCTGCGACACTCTGTATTCTATTAACCGTATGCGGCATGTGAGCCTGAATCTCTGCCAATTTATCTATAAAACTTTCTGCGTTCACGAGTGTCTGGTTAATTCTTCTTCAAGCCTTCAGCAACCGTATATTCAGCATCATCGTTTACAGCAATCTCCTCCAACGTCACTCTGGGCTGCAATTCCTCGAGCTTCAAAGGAGCACCACGTACCACATCGAAAACAGCAAGATCAGGCGATGGTACGAGAAACGCATTCAGCTCCTGTGAGCGGATAGTAGCACCTCTCCAAAGTTTTGGCTTGCCGTGCTCGTCAACATCGGTGAAGACAACCCCCTTAGTCCTAGAGTATTTTATATATCTGCTGCTCAGGTATCGCCTGACAACAAGAAAATATGCAAAATTCGTGTGAACTACAACAAAGATTCAACGATATACGGTAATGTGCTAACATGTTGCTAATGCTAATAACTATTAATGCTACAGACCAACATTCCGGTGTCAATGAGACTAGTCAGGTACAGTTTTTCGTTGGTGGCATCATAAGCAGAGCCGGTAACCCCGCCATATACTTCTCCAGCATCCCAAAACAGTAGGTGGGGAGTGCTGTAATCCTCGGAAACTTTAAGGATAACTACCGCTACTGGCGAAGCATTCCCGACATCCAAAGGATTCTGCGCCTTATTATCGAAAGCAGCTATATCTGGGATAGTTGTGATGATTAAGTCGTCATTAGGAGCGAAGGCAATATTGTCGGGGACGGTACCAAGAGTAACTGTCTTCTCCAGGTTCAAGGTATTATGCTTCTGATCTCGCGAAAATATCTTTATTTCACCCATTCTGGAGTCGGCAACAAAAATCCTATCATTGCGTTTGTTATAGGTAATGCCATTGGCATAGGAGAGCCCGTGAGCGGCAGGCCGACATCTTGGGAAGTGATGATGAATGGAAGCATACAATTCTGTATCATCCTCGAATTCTCCATCGTCATCAAATTCAAAGCTGCAGTAAACAATGTTAGACCACTTCCATGGGCCGTACCGTTCTTCCACTTGACGAAGGTAGCCGGTTCTAAACAGATGGTCGTTGGTGATATAGAACGAATTTTCGTTAAGAGTAGTCACGGAATTAGGAGTGCAAATAAGCTGATGCGCAACATCATACACATGTCTGGCCAAATCAGTACCAATCGTATGGTTAAAAATTGAGACCACGCTGCCGCTCTCAAGATGGTTGACAATATATAAGAGCCGAGAGTTAGAGTTCCCCGTATCTACTCGGATATCAAATCCGTGAGCAACCAGCTCTTTCTCATAGCCTACGGTTTTTAGTTTCTGAAGCTCATTGCTATGAAGATCGTAGAAAACAATTTGTTCATCGTAAAAGCCGTTAGAGGTATTATGGCGATCTCCTGGAGGGAAGTATGATCGTCTGGCAAGAACATTACCAGCTACAGAATATAAGTACTTTCCAGTAGGATCAACTTTAACATCCTCGCTACTTTCAAAGTCTTTGAGTATTTCACATTTGCCATTGTTCTTGCTTGAAAGATTGGCAAGGTCTGCCAAATTGGCCGATCCTGGCCGGCTCACAAAGTGGCTAGGTCGGACTAGTGCAATATACTTCTGGGCAACAGAGACATTCAATATATATAATGTACACAGTCCAAGTGCGATACCAAACCACATATTGAAAAAAGATATCCCTGCTATACAATCAGAAGATTTTCAATGGGTAGGTGAAGATAGAAAGCTGTTAACGGGTTTCACTTGCAAGTTGCGGCTCACTTAAAGGCGTGGGCATTCTTAGTCGCGTGAGTGGGTATAGCTGTGAAGTGCGGCTAGCACTTTTCGAACTCCAAGCCCGGAAAAATGAGAAGCCCTTTTTCATTAGGATCGCATATCGAGTTTGGAGAAAAGAGGCGTACGGTCAGCCGTTTCAGTCTTCGGAGAGCGCTTCCGACCGGCAACACATGGAAAATAATTGCCGCAGGGGCAAGCAATGTATCCTCCATGCACTAAAGCGACGATGGCCCGTAGCGATACCTGCAAAGCAAGCGAAAGTAGGAACCCGGGATTCCTCAGCTATGGATACCCGTTCAGATATAATATGCGAAGTCAGGGAGCGATGCCAACGGTATGAACCGATCACGGAGGGTCTCATCCCTATGTGGTGAGGCTTCTGGAAACTTTCTGCGGACCCCGATAGGCGGGTCGCCGAATGCCCGATCCGAAGTTAATCTGTCAGTTTGCGTCTGGATGCAAACCAGTTCCGATAATCGGGGCATTGTCTGTGTCTAATTAGGAACATTTGTAGAGAAACCCTGAGATATTTTTGGTGAATTACTCGTCTCGCAGGGTAAAGTTGTAACCTATACCAGTGTCACCATTGTATATATATTAATGGTTATTGTCTTGCACTTTTGATTTAAGTGCGAACTGTTTACCAATCGGGAAATCCCTACACTAAATTTTTTTTCGGGATTAAATACTCATAAGCACAAGAATCATTCTTGGATAGCAACCACCACCATTTCCCATCAGGACTCTGCCAGAAGCTTTTACATCATGGATAGCGAGTCTACTCATACTCATACTGGAGAAGAACCTTCGCAACTAGAGAGGTATCCTACTGTTGAAGCTGTGAAGCCTCCAGAATCGTTACGAGCTTCCTCAACGTTCAGCCGCATGAACAGGCCTCCGACAGAGCAGGATTTCGAAGATCATGCCCGAGAAGACCAGGTTAGCCACCAAGAAGAAAAGATAATAGAGCCAGATGATGAGTTCAAGTTTCTGGTGACATATGATATGGATGATCCGGAGAGACCTATTAACTGGCCGCGTAATAAGAAGCTTCTCCATACCTGTTTGTATGGTATCGCTACTTTTTCAGCCCAGTTTGGATCTTCTATGATGGCACCGCTAACTTCACATTTGGAGGACTATTTTGAAATAGGAGAAGAGGTAGCTCTGCTGCCCACTACCTTTTATATTCTCGGCATTGCATTTGGACCCATGTTTTTTGCGCCTATATCAGAAATGTATGGCAGAAAGATTGGTGTCTTTGTACCGCTATTTATTTCTATTTTGATGACAGTTGGAACTGCAAGCTCATATACAGTGGCTTCTCTAATGTGCACTCGATTTTTTGGTGGATTTTTTGCGGGTGCCCCTGTTGTTTCATCTGGTGGTGTTTTGGCTGATATATGGCACCCTGCGGTACGAGGATCTTATCTAGTACTCTATGCAAGTTTTGTTGTATGCGGTGCTGTTTACGGACCAGTATTTGCTAGCCTGATTACGCGGTTCCATGACAACGACTGGAGATGGGCTGCATGGCTGTGTGTTATTCTGCAGAGTGTCATATTCGTTGCTTGTGTCTCCACATTGTCGGAGAGCTATGTTCCAGTATTGCTGAAACGCAAAGCCAGAGAATTGCGTCTACAGACCCGCAACTGGGCCTATCATGCCAAACACGACGAATGGCAGCTAGATTTCCATGAATTTGTCAGTGTTCATTGCGTGAGGCCGTTTGCAATGCTAGCTACGCCCATCGTGGCTGTTGTTGCGATGTTTGCCAGCTATGTCTTTGCTGTACTATATCTCATGATTACTGGCATCTCCTATACGTTTTCAGAAGTTTATGGATGGGGCTATGTCAGCAGTAATCTTCCTTTGATATCGTTGTTCTTTGGAACTGCGGTCGGTAGTGTAATCAATGCCTTGATGGGAAGGAGATACACTCGACTGGTAATGGCAAATGGAGGTAAGCCACTACCGGAGCAGCGGTTAGTGCCACTGATGTTTTTTGCTTGGATGATGCCGGCAGGTATTTTCATCTTTGCTTGGGCGTCGTCCAAGAATGTACATTGGATTGGACCGTGCATTGGCATAGCAGTAATGGGCTGCGGGTTTATCATCATATTTCAGGGATGTCTCAACTATTTGGTAGATACATTCACGAAATATGCGGCTTCAGCCATTGCGGCCAATACGTTTACTAGATCAGTACTTGCCTCTGTTTTCCCATTGTTCGGAAGAATGATGTTCAAGAATCTCGGAGTGCATTGGGGTGGATCGTTGCTCGCATTTATTTCTCTCGGCATGATCCCGATCCCGTATGTCTTTTTCTTCTATGGAAAACAGATTAGAGCCAGAAACCCATATGCCAAGCTAGTATGTTGATGGTGCGTGAACTTATCCCGCTCAGAAAGTAGTACTCTCTTAAAAGGACCATACATGGATTTCGATTGGGCAGCTTGGACCCTTGAGCAGGAATTGTTCACCCATAATGTTGGGCGCTGTGTAACAATGATATGTAATATGATTATAGATAATATAGTTATTTTTATTGCATTACTATTGGACTATTATCGGAAACCCAACTTCTGGGCACGATGAGTATAGGTGAGTCACGTTCTCCCTTAGTTCGTATCCTTATCGCAGGCCCATGCGGCTGTTCGATATCGTTGGTGCCGTTCGTTTCTCGGTTCCTTCTTTAAACTGCACCGCAATATCTTACCTATTTCTAGCATCCTACCAACATCTCTTACTGAAATTGCTGGGATGCCTGGTCATACTTTCTCTGACGGCATTCTTGCCTTCAAGGATATGGTGAAAACACGGTTAGATTATGGCGGTTATTTTCTTCTTCAGGGCACTGCTAACAGTTCCCCAATGCGAGCAGAAATCTTGGCCACTAGTCTTTTCGAGCAGACCACAGTGGATTGTCTCTGTCGGACACCTTCGAAGAAAGTTTTGGTCTTCGTAGATTTGAAATTCCTGAGTTGGTGCTTCATCAACCAATACCTTATTTTACTTCCTCAAGCTATTTTTGTGCTGTTCTTATTGAAAAGGTTAATCCAGCTGAAATACTCACAAAAGATAAATAAGGATCCTTTGCGGTGGGATTTTTTTGCTAAGAACGGATTGATTCTCGTCCAACTTGTGCTCCTTTTTTCTTCCGAATATCTAAAGAATTTTTATCACTTGTTTCATACTGATGTTCTCACGTCATCGGTGACCGTGGTTGGGTTAATTTTGGCTGGGGCTGTTCAAGCCTCCGAGATTAACAAGACTATCATTCCTAGCGATGTGGTTCTCTGGTATTGGTTTACATTTATCCTCAGCTATGGGGTTAAAATTGCTCATATTGCCTACCTCGGTTACTTTGTATCAAACCTGAATATAGCCCTTCTTGAGACGTTCATTTATGTCAACGGCCTAGCCATCTTCTTGCGTAAGTGTCACAATAGCGGTCTCCGAGTTTTAACTCCGTCGGCCGGTGAACTGAACCTGTTTTGTTTTTTACTAACTTCAACTAGTGGAATGGGTTATTCCCAAATTCCGGCTACCAGAAAATAAAAGAGCCGGCGTAGAAGAGGCAGATGCGTTCTCTAGAGCTTGTATTACTTGGATAAATGACTTAATGACGACGGCTATTCGGCGTCCCATCACTGAAAAAGACTTACCTAGTCTTCACCATGATTTCCATGCGGAATACCTCGCGACCGATTTTAATCGGCAATGGCAAGCTATTGGTGGAAAGGGTGGAGCTTGGGCATTGGCAAAAATTATCTTCAAGCTCAACTCGTTGAAATTGGCAGCAGTATTGTTTGCTCAGGCTGCTGAGAATATTCTTGGACTCCTATCTCCTGTGTTCCTCAGCATGCTGATCCGATTTGTCGCCATATATGGAACAGAAGAAGGTCAGCCGGCGATTTTTGGCGTATATATTGCGATAATGCTTTTCCTAGTACAGATCGCTCGGACTTTCCTGTTGAATATCACCACCTTCAATGAAATCAGTGTGCTTATGGGAATCAAAGGCCTTGCCTATGGCATTCTCTTCCGAAAAGCCCTGAAGTTCTCTCCTAAATCCAGGGAAGACTATCCTACTTCGCAGATAATGAACGTTTTGTCTGTCGACGTCAGTTTCCTCATGGAGGCTTTGATTCAAGTGCAAAATTTCGTTACTGCTCCAATTCAACTTGTTCTGTGCTTTTTCACCCTTTATCAGTTCCTTGGAAATGCAGTTTGGGTCGGTGCTGGTATTCTCCTGATTCTTTCACCAGTGACTGCTTACGTCTCTAATCTCTTTAATAGCATGTATCGAGCGCAGATGGCCGCAAAGGATAAGAGAGTTAAGCTCACAAGCAGTATCCTTTCTAATGCCAAGAGTTTGAAACTCTATGCTTGGGAAAAACCCTTCTTAGAACGCCTGGATGATGCCAGGAATAATATAGAGCTTCGAATCTGGAGAAGAGTCATCCTCACGTGGGCAGGTTTCCAGAGTATCTGGTTGATTATCCCTTATGCTGTCGCTACTTCTGCATTCTTTGTATTTCTGAAGACTCAAGACAAGCCTTTGACCGCAGATATTGTGTTTCCCTGTTTGACTCTGTTTAACTATTTGTCGAAGCCCCTCTCTATTCTCCCTGACGCTGTTATGTCTACTGTGCAATCCAAGGTTTCCTTTGATCGTATTTCCAAAATTCTCTCTGCTCCTGAGAAGGATGATTCTAGATTCGAATATCTGCATCCAGCAAAGGCTTATGATGAGGCCGCCGTTGTTGTTGACTGTAAGCGAGTTTTATGGAACGAAGGCGAAGACGCTACATTGGCATTGGAAAATATCAAGTTCTCCGCGAATAAAGGTGACCTAAACTGCATCGTGGGAAAAGTAGGTGCTGGGAAAACTGCATTTTTGCTTACTCTTTGTAGCTTGACGCATCTGTCTGAAGACTCAAAAATTACTTTCCGGGGAAGTTTGGCGTATGTACCGCAAGAACCTTGGTTGTTGAATCAGTCTGTGAAAGAGAATATCCTATTTGGTAACAAATTAGACCCTGTGTTCTACCACCGAACCCTAGAGGCCTGTTGCTTGCTTGCAGATATCGAAAATTTCCCTGATGGTGATGAGACTGAAATTGGCGAAAAGGGTGTCAGTTTGTCTGGTGGACAGAAAGCTAGAGTCTCTCTTGCTCGAGCTGTCTATTCCCGGGCTGATGTATACGTCATGGATGATGTTCTATCAGCTGTGGATGAACATGTTGGCAGGCATTTGATTGATAATGTGCTTGGGCACGAAGGTATCCTGCAGTCTAAGACTAGAATCTTAGCAACCAATAACATAAAGATCTTAACTGAGTCTACAAGTCTATATATGATCGAAGATAAGACATTTGTTGAACACGGCTCTGTTAAGGATGTCTTGCTGAAGAAGGAAAAGATTTACAAGCTGATCAAAGAATTCGGTAGTCAAGATTCAAATGCGCAGGATGATATTGACCTGCTGACTGATGAAATCACGGACGAAAAACTAACTGCTCTTAAGCAGCGGCGTGTGAGCACTAATACCATTAGAAGAGCGAGCGTTACTAGTTTGATCGAAGGTGAGGATGATGGATCTGCAGCAAAGGTTTTTAAGAGGACTGCGAAGATTAAGGAGGGGGTTGAAGTTGGAAGTGTTAAAAAGGAAGTGTTTTTCCGGTACTTTCAGACGAGTGGTCTATTCTTAGTGGCTATCTCTCTGACTGCCGTAATGCTTAGTTGTGCTATTCAGATGGCTGCCAATGTTTGGTTGAAGTATGTTTCACAGCAAGATTTGACCGGCGATTCAAATGATATCGAGTATTTCTTGGTCGTGTATTTTCTCATCGGTCTTGGTGTTGCTGTTTTCAATATTCTTGCATTCACCTGTATGAATGTGCTCACTGCGCTGGCAGCTTCGAAGAAGCTCCATAACCAGATGATGTGGGCTGTACTTCGATCTCCTATGACATTTTTTGAGACCACTCCCATGGGACAGATATTAAACAGGTTTACCAACGACGTTGGTGAGTTGGATATTATGATTCCTGATACGGTTTTTGAATTTTTCATGTCAATTGGAAAGCTTGTGTGTTCTTTAGTAATTGTCGTTGCTGCCACGCCAGTTGTTCTCTTATTTGCAGCTCCGTTGAGTATTCTCTATCTCTCCTACCAGAAGTTCTACATTCCTTGTACGAGACAGATGAAGCGCATTGCGTCATCTTCCAGATCTCCTTTGCTCTCGCATATGGAAGAAAGCTTGAAAGGATCGCCCATCATTGTCGCATTTGAACAGAATAACAAGTTCATTAGAGGAAACGACCTACATGCCGACTTAAATTTGTCCACAGTTTTTTTCTGTCAAACAATTGATCGGTGGCTTGCTATGCGTCTCAATTTTATTGGTGACCTCATTGCTTTATTTGCTGCATTCTGTGGAGTAATATTAACTACTAGGGGACGAATGACAGCTGGCCTTATGGGTCTGGTAATGGCCAATGCGCTAGAAGTTTCTGGATTTTTGTCTTCTATTGTCCAATGGCTAGTTCGAATAGAGCTACGAGGTGTAACACTGGAGCGAATCATGGAGTACGTTGACTTGCCCAGCGAAGCTCCATATATTATTGACGATCATCGTCCGCCAGCTAGTTGGCCGACTGAGGGCAGAATTGAGTTCAAAAATTATAGCGCTCGATATCGAGAGAATCTCGATTTGGTATTGAAAGGTGTTGATTTGAAGGTCGAACCAACTGAGAAAATTGGCATTGTTGGCAGAACTGGAGCTGGTAAGAGTACTCTTACTCTCGCCCTGTTCCGTATTATTGAAGCTGCAGGTGGCGAGATTAGTATTGATGGAATCGCAACAAAAGATATCGGCCTTACAGATTTGAGATCCCATTTATCAATCATTCCCCAGGACGCCCAAATTTTTGAAGGGTCTGTCCGAGACAATATCGATCCTAATAAGGAATATGATGATACACGGTTGTGGCAAGTGTTGGAGATTTGTCACTTGAAGGAACACGTGAAAGGAATGGGCGAGGGATTAGATTCTCATCTTACAGAAGGAGGAAGCAATCTTAGTCGTGGTCAGGCACAGCTAATATGCCTAGGAAGGGCTCTGTTACACTCGTCCAACATTCTTATTTTAGATGAGGCTACAGCCTCAGTTGATGTCGAGACTGATGCCATCATTCAACAGACTATCCGAAGCGAGTTTAACCACAAGACAATTATTACTATTGCTCATCGTTTGAATACCATTATGGATAGTGATCGCATTGCTGTCCTTGATTTTGGAAAGGTTGTAGAATTCGATAGCCCCGCCAAGTTGCTAGAGAATGATCAGTCTCTCTTCTATAGCTTATGCGAGAAAGGGGGGTTCCTAGATTCTTCTACTGCTCCCGGCTCGTCGGCTGCTTCTTCGCACTCATCCACCACAAAATAGATATTTAGCTGGGCAATAAATGTGATCTCAGAAATCAAATAAAATAGATTGGGTGGATAGCTTTGATATTCTCGGGTAGCTGCATAGGTCGCTTGCTCTACTGGGCAGTACTACGCCGATCCAAAAATTAAAAGGGGGTAGATCTGCTTTACTTTGGGGCGGGGGAACTCACGCAATCTTACGGATCTGCAACGAGCAAGCATAACCATGCCTGTAGTTAGGCCACATTTCCCAATGAACACTGAGCATAGAGGTTACATTGGCTGCAATACAAACTTTTGGAGTTACCTAAAACAGAAAAATTGGAGACCCACCTAGCAACCACATAATGGCCGGTTGGGAAATAGACTGCCTCGCATAATGGGGACAGCATGCATAGATTGCCAGGTTCATAGGAAAGTGCCAATCTAGACGCGAACCCTCTTAGCAGGGCTAGCCTTTCAGTCGGTACTTCCAGGTAGGGATGCTGAATAGTGATACATACAAGGGAATAGTAGCCGAGCTTACAATGAATTGGAGCAGGATTTACATTACTCAACCTGAAAGCCAAATGGCCTTTCAATTTATGAGAGTTCCGCAGAATTACTCGTTACTGCTATACCACTTGCTGCTGCAGCCAATGAGCACTCGCAAGGAGGGAACCCTAAAAGGCAAGGGGGACGGCAATAGCACAAGGGGTATCGCTGTATCCAGGTTAAATGATCAGCATCGGTATCTGCGGAAACTGGGTCGTAGAATTGCCATGTTATTTTACCTTGATCAATGTCAAACTGGTACTAACGCCTTACCGCTTAAGAGCCCAAGGCGGCTCTCTTCTCAGCAGCTTCGCCTGCCTGTTTGTATGTGGCCCAGGTAGTTTTGCTTTTAACTCTCGCTAAATTGCTTTTTAAGCCTTATATTTGCTTCTTTAAAAAAGATCTGCCTAAGCCGCATCTCCACTAAAGTATATCTCTCGTTCTATCCGCTGAAAATAAGAGGGATGTCGACGTCGTGAGAAACTCTGGACTGGAAAGTAATAGTAGCTCTACCTATAATTAGGCATACCGCATGATTTGCGCAAGGCGGAATAGAGCGTTTTCAGGCTAAAGAACCTGTATAGTGGGTCCGGCGAAAAACTTTCCTCTGCAGCTAGTCCCAAGTTAACTCACAATGAGACGCCCACCTACTGAGATCCACAGCATCGGAAATACTTAACCAAAACAGGACAACATGGATAGCGAAGAGCGAACGGCCCGGCCTGGCATCCCTAACTTACAGGGACTGTGCATCTGCTGAGTTGACCACGAAACTGCGCTGGCAGCTTCTGTTTCAAAAAGTACAAATGCAGAGTCGTGGGCTTCCCTGCGGAGTTGAGAGTTGGTGGTGGTAAGCGGGAAAAGCAAAGGTGGAAATACTTGCTTTTGCTAGGTTAGTTTACTGTAGGTGATTTGGTGCAGATGCTAGGTGAAAATGACCTGAGATGGAGTGCGGGCTATATAGCAGTATATATAAAAAGTATAATTCTCTCTTTGGCCGTGCTTGTCTTTTTGGGTATTGCATTGTTGTATTATAGTGATCATAATCACCACAGCAGAGCTTCTATTTACATAATTAGATCAGATCCAATCTCTAATCTCATCGAGGCGGTAGTCCCGATCTAATCGACGATCTAACTTGCGCGATCACGGAAGACAGAAACTCTGTCTCCACTAATTCGGCTTTTCCTGTTCATTTTTTGTGGCGGCTTTGTGTGGCTATCCCGCTGTTGGTCAATATACATTCGTTTGGATCGCTAAATCCGTCTTCCCGACCCACTGTTGTTTATCAAGAATCGGCACGCCTCAACCAATTTGGCATTTTTCATTCGATCGGCTGCCCGCTGCCAGGTGACGGTACTGCGATTTTATTTAAGTAGACAGACAACACTTGTCTCAACATCCCGCACTTCTGATCAAAACTATTTGCAAGTGCTGCAATACTCCACTGATAAACACGCTTCTGGTAAGTTCAGGGCAACTGATTATTTTGAAGGGCCCCTAACTAACGCCCTAGTAGTGTTAAGCAGCATATAATATCGCTTAGAACCCTGAATTATTATTTGCTATCCTATTAGGTACGTACGGGCAAAGAGAAAATCTTCTGGAAGTGTATTTCGAGAATCGTTATAGATCCCAGCTATAATTCTATTCACTGGGTATAGCTTTCGATAGTCTGTGATATTTCTACTAACAAGTTGCTCAGCGTGATTGAAAGCGAATTGGTTGCTATTATTCCTATCTTTCAGTAGTCATATTGGTGGTAAGTTTTCTAATATTCATAAATCTTGTCTTGTACGAAGTCGCTTTGCAGGTTTTAGCTTTGGCATTGTTCCACGTTTGTGGTAGGTAGGTGGGAAGACCCTTTGTCTACTAAGGTATTACCGGCACGAGAAGATATTACTTGTTCGGCCTGCCAATGTCACTCCGAACCGAATTGGAGGGCATGCATATCAAAGCATCGAATAGCATCCATTGCTTGATATATATCGTTGGGCGTTGTTCGCTTGTTACTGACTTCTTCCTGGGCACGCTACTCCTCCACTCTGATACTTGCTTGGCATCTAGCTCAAGCCGCGAAGTAAAGACAATATTGCGTAAGTTGGAATAGCCGGTTGTGTTTAGCGGATGGTGAGAATTTGCTGGTCTTTATAGGCACTCATCTCTCGTTTTGCATTACCGTCTTACCTCTGCTTGTCTGATGCATACTAGCAGTAATAATAGCCTACTCAATGGCTTGCCCAGATGGAGTATTGTTCCTACTGCCTAAGCAATTTAACACCTGCAGATGACCAGTTTTAGACGTTTGCATTGTCCTCGCTAATTTTTCATCAGCTGCTAATTATTTCGGTTGGAAAGCTTTTTTATCTCCGGTTGCATCGTTAACTGTCTGCTTTCGTCAGATCGTGTTTGTTTACCCCCTGAGACTGTGCCCCACCGCTAGCTAACGCCGCAATCCACCGAAGAATCTACGGCAGGTTAAAGGAGAGCGAAATAAACCGGTATTTGTATTTAATCTGGTATTTGTTTCCTTATTGGAGATACAAGTAATCTGGTTAATCACCGTTACTGTTTGCAACTTTTGGCGCGATAGTATATGGCATAGTTTGTTTTTCATAAAGAGGCTTTCCCAGATCTTGTTTTCCTCCTCTCTATTCGAAAGTGAAGCACTATCTTCAACAAGTTTTGTCGACAGCTAAAACAGCTTTGGCTACTGTCTATCTCTTCTCATGACTTTTGGATATTCGATAACGAAGAACGACGCAAAATATTACATTTTTTTTACTATTGACAGGCGGCTGATCGTTGAGTGTAGTAGCTGTATCAGGACGATCTCTTCTAAAATTAGCTCAACATAATCTAGATTCAGTTCTCGCCTAAGTTGCCGGTCGAACGATACCTATTAACCTTCGCGCCTGGCGTTTCAAATCAACTCGAGGTAGCGAGCAGGAAACGAAAGGTTTAGTCTCGGTCTCTGAGTCCTTGGACTTTTATCTTGTGATCGCAAATAGGGGCTTTTCCTGTGGTATATTTCAAGTGTTCCTTCCAGATCAGGGCCAAAACCCGTCTGCCAACTGCCAACTGATAAGTGAGATCAGAAAAATTTCATACGGTTGTCTTCGGCTCCTGCAACTAACCGCGGACCGGCGATCTCAGCTCCGTTTTTGTACGCTCCTTTACAATTTCTTATTTTGCAAGTGGGTATTTGTTTGTGTTCTTGGCTCACCCGTCGTTTTCATCACGGGCAGACCAAAGTTCGCCTCATCTCAAAAACAAACATCCAACCCAGATCTGAATACGGCAAATCACCCAAAAACCCAGAACACGGTCCTACTCCTTCAACCGCGTTGAGTTTCTTCGCATCCTCCCCTCATTCATATTCCTCTCCATCCCCCAGGCATGTCGGATCAACCACCCGATGATGAGTCTCTGCTTGCGTTCACCAACTTTCGTTACGATGGAAGCAACTCCACTAGCACCTCGATCCCCCCTGCAACTTCTATCCCAACAACAGCACAGTCAGCGGCCCAGATATCAACCCCTATGTCGACTGGGCAGCAGCCGTTTTTTCATCAGGATATGATGTCTACTGGCTACTACGATCAAATGTACAAACAGCCTCCGCAGCAGCAGCAGCAGCAGCCTGTGTTTCAGGGGTCGGCTGGTAGCATGGGGTATCCTTATACTCCGATTGATCTTGGCCCTGTTCCTGTATCTGGCGGTCAAGGAACGACTGTTTTCAGTGGACTGCCGATTCAACAACAACCTCAGAACCTCCAGCAACAGCAGCAGCAGCATCATCCTTACAACCCAAATTACGCTAGATACCCTTCAACACATCACCTAGTGAACTCTCCGCCTTTGATAAATCCACAGCAACAGCAGCAGCAGCAGCAGCAACAACAACATCATCATCATCAACAACAACAACAGCATAGGTTCTTGCCTGGTTCTTATTCTCATGAGCAGCCTTTGGCCTATTCTGGCGGACAGTCTGCCGATCCACCAGGAGACCTCTCCAGGCAATTTCAGTTCCCCCCTGCAGCTGATAACCATCATCGAATACCTCAGGATCAGCATCAAGCTCCACCTTCGCCTCCCAGTTCGCAGTCCCAGTCGGAAGGGGGAACCACTGTAACGGGTGGTTCTGCACCGTTTCGGCAACAGCCCTCGCAACAGGTAAATAGGCCCCCATCACAACAGCCCTTTTCTTATGTACCAACAATTGCATCTACAGCTCCAGTCCATGGGGGAAATACTCGTTCCAGGGGTCCACGGAGGAGGCGTACGGGCTCTAAGCGCTCGCTGGAGGACATGATTTTGGACTCCATCATCCCCACGATAACCACCACTGACCTTGGCACGAATGCTGAACGAAAGGGCCCTGCTATAGGACTCTTAACAGGCTCAACTTCGGAAGGTTTGATATCCCCTTCTATTCAGGGCATGCCACAGGGAGCTACAGCAGGCCCTATTCTGCCCTTGACCCTCACCGATCCTCCATTTTCGACTGCTACGCCTATCAATCCTAATGCCCTTAACTCGGACCCGCAGCAACGTCCCAAGAAAAAGTCGAAGTATACTCCTGAACAGGATGCTATTATTTTGCAAATGAAGAAAGACGGCAAGACATGGTCAGAAATATCACAGGCCGCTCAGTGTGGTAATTCTCTAGCAGCTCGAAATAGATACCAGGTGCTTATTGGTCAGCAGGGTGGAGGAGCAGTAATGTGGGATTATCAGGACACTTTAACACTCAAAGAGCTCTTGGAAGATGGTGAGAGAGCCAAATGGGATTTTATTGCTTCTGAATTGAGTAAGTTAAGGTCGGTCCGTGTTTCTGACGAAATGTGCAGACACAAGATAAAAGAACTTTTTGACGAAGACCCTACTTATTTTGGTGTAACTCTGGGCGTATCAGCTGATGCCACTGGTCAATATGAAAGTTTCATGGGTCCTGCTCCAAATATAGCTGGATCTTCTGCAATGTTAGGACCTGCTAGAGTTCTTCAGGACATGAAACCTCCAATGGCTTACGGCCAGCTCTCTCAGCCTCATGATTCTCAACAGCAAAATGCGGGACCATCCTCATCCTCTTCTGTGCAAATTCCGGAATATTCTCGCGCGGATTTTGACTTCTCTATGGAGAAAGATTGATACATTTTCTCCTTTGCCCTGACTGCGCGCTCAATGTACTATTTTATGTGCTGTTACAACCATCGTCTTTTGGCTGTTTATGATCTCTCCAGAAGTTTAATTATATGACGAGCGTAAATATTATCGAAAACGGAGAACTGTTCAATTCCGAAATGTGTACTACTAGATCCCTCGTTATTTATCAGTGCTCAAAGCATTCAGTCGCGTCTCGTTTCTTGTCTTATTATACAATACATATACACTGGTAATAAAATATATACTGCCGTCTAGTTATAGTTCATCATAGCATACCTACCGCCACCAAGAATTTATGCATCTACATCTGCTTAAGCAGAAATGTCATTAAGATCGTACTGCAACAGTTCCTTTGCCTTGTTTCTGAGCTGTGCTACACTTTTCACAAAGATTTCTTCGGGTGACATAGCGCCTGTAGACTCGACATTAAAAATGAAGTGATCTCTTCTTCGGCCAAGCTTGACTCGATCTTTGAATTCTTCATGCCGAAGAACTTCTCGAGAAACAGTGTCTTTTCTTGTATCGGCCACGACAGCCTGACCACTTTCATCAATCTCGATGACTCCTTTGGGAAAGCATGCTTGAAATTTTTTAGCTTCCTCACCCGAGATGCGTTCTCCAACGATATCAATAGTAGGAAGTAGCCTATAAGATGCAGTGGCGACCGGGCTAAACTTGGCATGATCTGAGCCAATTCCAAGAATAGCATAGCCATCTAATTGGATTTCTTGACCAGGCCTAAGCTTTGCAATCAAAATATCGCCGTTAACCACAGTAGGAGCAGGGCTCATCCATTCCTCTTGTCCGCCAAATGCAATGTATTTCAAATCTCTAGAATATACATTAGAGTTGATGTAGAGCTCATCGGGATTGCTAGATTCTTTAGGTGCGTTCGGGTTTCTAACGCATTTAACATTAAGAGAAAACTGGACAGTGTTGGTCGAGTTATGAGCGCTTCCAGCTTCACCACCGGGGCCTGCTTCCACGGGAGCAGCTGGATCATACCACGTCAGCCAGTCAGGGTCAACTTTCAGAGGCACCAGGCCAAGTCGCTGAGCAAGAATTTCGTCTTGAATTATAGATGTGTTGTTGTAGATGTTGATAGTTTCAAGAGCCACCGTGGGGATTTCAGCAATCATGATACGTCGGAAGGCATTAGCAATGGAAGTATCGATTCCAATCAGATCAAAGTTGGCAGAGTCATCTGTCAGATGTGATATTTTTATGTTGAAAGATTTCTTTAATTCTTCGAGATTCCATGAATTGTCTACGCCAGGATAATGTCCAGGGAAGTCCGTAGAGGTGGTCTGCAATATTAGAAAATCTGCATGGGTAAGTGAAAAAATACATTAATACTAACATTTGAAACCCGATCATGGTGAATCTGTACAATCTTGTCGCTGTCAATCGCCATCTTTGTTCGTCGACAAAAATCTTTTTGCTGCCTGAAAAAATATATTCTGATGTTCATTTGTAATAATACTGCTTTAAGATGTCACGTGCCTGTAATCACGTGGAACGTTTTCCTGGGCGTTCCTGAGCTACGGAAAGTCCACCAATGTTTCTGATCACTTACCAATATCCCACGACAGCACTTGAGCAAGAGACTTAATCACAATGGGAAAACTTTTGCGTGTCACGTCCCAATCGGTGCTGGATAACCTACTGATCAGTAACCCACTATTACTGCTGAAGTTCACGGCTGCATGGTGTGGTAAGTGCATGTTACTTTGTGGCGAGCGAATTTGAATCTTAGGGCGACTTTCTAACTGCAGGACCGTGCAAAGTGATTGCACCTGTACTGGAGAAACTGGAGGACCAATTCTCCTCAGTACAGTTTGTGGAAGTTGATGTCGACGAGTCTCAGGCTATCGCTAGCAAGTACTCTATTTCCAGCATGCCTACCTTTGTATTTTTCCACAACAAGAAAGAAGTTAAGCGGTTCAGCGGCGCGAATGTTGAAGGTGTCACTAATGGACTGGTTGAGCTTCAAAAACTTGATCCCTCCGCTAGGCGGACTGGTTCTGGAGATGCGGGGGCACCTTCGACGAGTGGATCGAAGGCACTTCCAAAAGAGATAACTGATCGGCTTCCCAAAGGGTTTGAACCTCTTAATGACATTGTATATTTTGGAGAAGCTGAATTATTGAACGTTTCTGCGGTAGGCATCGATACAATTCGAGGCTTGTTGAATGCAGATCAGGCTAATATTGCGGTTAGATCCGAAGCTGATTCGCAACTTTTGCTCTATCTGCCTTTCCAAAACAAAGCTAAACTGCATTCAATATTTGTGAAATCATCGAAAACAGGTCTAAAAGATGATGAAGACGAGGACGAGCTTCAGGAGACATCCAAGATCAAGGTATGGGCCAATACGATTGGTCCTATTTCATTCGAAGATGCATCTGATGGAGTCAATGCACTTCACGATGAAGATATAAGCGAAAATGACCTTGGAGACGGATGGAGAGAAGTCAGGCTAAGATATGTCCGTTTCCAGAATATCACTTCTGTGCTGATTTTCTTAGATGGCGAGAATGAAGATAGCTACACCATATTAGAGAAGATCATTCTAATTGGTAGCAAGGGCGACAGTCGCGAACAAGGCAAGCTGGAAAGACCTGAATCAGACTAACCTCCCAATAGTCAGCTAGCTATATAATTAGACAACAATTGCGAGTGATCTTGCGGATTTCCGATATTATTTCTATTCTACCCCTGGGGCAGGGTAACTTCCCATTTGAGCATGATGAAATTTTTGGTTTTGAACTCACGTTTAAAAAAAATTTTCTGCCACCAACCAACAAGTATCTATTTGTTATCTTTGTATTTCATAAGTAGGGAGGAAACAAGAATACAGCAATTTTTGATTTCCCTTTAGTGAAGTGCATATTTAGTTGAAGAAAAACCAAGTCAAGAGATAAATTTATTGTTCTCTAAATCCAAAATGTCTGCAGGTCTTGAGGAAATTGATTCTACCCAGATCGTCACCAACTACGATGAAGTCGTCGACTCTTTCGATGCTTTAAACTTGAAGGAGGATTTGCTGCGAGGTAAGTGGTAATAAGCTTGGATGATGGGGTTGATAGGCCGGGCGTTCTTTAGCGTGTTGAAGATATGCAGCTTATAAGCACGTTGCCGCATAATTGCTCTGTAATGCTCACAGCCTAATTGGCCCCCGACATTAATGTTTAACTTCACATACTAACGATAGGTATCTATGCCCACGGTTTTGAGCACCCTTCTACTATCCAGCAACGAGCTATTCTCCCTGTTATCAAGGGACACGATGTTTTGGCTCAGTCCCAGTCTGGTACTGGTAAAACTGCCACTTTCTCTATCTCTGTCCTGCAAAACATTGATACCACTGTCCGACAGACACAGGCTTTGATTCTTGCGCCCACTAGAGAATTGGCTCTTCAGATCCAGAAGGTTGTTCTTGGTCTGGGTGACAATCTCAACGTCCAGTGCCATGCCTGCATTGGTGGCACCAATGTTCAGGACGATATTTCCATTCTGCGAGACGGTGTCCATGTTGTTGTCGGTACCCCCGGCCGAGTTCAGGATATGATTCAGCGACGACATTTGCGAACTGACAAGATCAAGATGTTCGTTCTTGACGAAGCCGATGAGATGCTTTCCCGAGGATTCAAGGCTCAGATCTACGATATTTTCCAGCTGCTCCCTGAACGAACGCAGGTTGTACTGTTGTCTGCCACCATGCCCAACACTGTTCTGGAGGTCACCACCAAGTTCATGCGAGATCCTATTCGAATTTTGGTCAAGAAGGACGAATTGACCCTGGAAGGTATCAAGCAGTTCTACATTGATGTCGGTGAAGAGGAGTTCAAGATCGAGGTTTTGATCGATTTGTATGAGACTATTGCCGTTACCCAGGCTGTTATCTTCTGCAACACTCGAAGAAAGGTCGAATTTGTTCAGGCTCGACTCCAGAAGGAGGAGTTCACTGTTTCCGCTATGCATGGTGATATGGATCAGGCTCAGAGAGACACTATTATGAAGGAGTTCCGAACTGGATCCTCCCGAATCTTGATCTGCACTGACTTGTTGGCTCGAGGTATCGATGTCCAGCAGGTGTCTCTTGTTATCAATTATGACTTGCCCACCAACTTGGAGAACTATATTCACCGAATTGGTCGAGGTGGCCGATTCGGCCGAAAGGGTGTAGCCATCAATTTTGTTGCCAAGGACGACCTGAACGTCATGCGAGAAATTGAGGTCTTCTACAGCACTGAAATTGCTGAGATGCCCGTCAACATTGCTGATTTGATTTAAGCACTTCGGATGAACCCGAAAAAAAGCCCCCTCACCACCAACCCCATACTGTAGAAGCCATTTACATGAATTGACAGAAAATTTATACGGATGAAAGGAATTAGATGATATTTTTAATGAAGTAAGTTTAGCCTGCGTTGAGCCCTGTAAACCATGATGCTGTAGTTGATGTCCTGAACTCCATACCTCGTGACACTAATGGAGGGTAAAGAGGTCTGCCAAGCAGAAAAAGTCTTGGCACGATCGCTGGGTACAAAAATTTCGGCTTACAGGCAACTAGGACACATACCGACAAGCTTAGATAACCAAGACCTTTCATACTCCTGAGCTCTTGTCACTTGTTCACCCATACTCATCTGTCATATCCTTTTTTAGAAAGGAGATCGATTCTGATTCACGCCCAAAGTTATTTTTTGGCCGCTCTTCGGTTACGTCAGCCTTATCTTCGGGGCTTAGGGAGGTGTCGGGAAAACCTACATATTTATTTCGAATCTGGCCCACTACCTTTTATCCGCCCACGCAGACGGAGCTTAACTGAGAATAGAGCAGCTAACTGGCGAAAGTTGAAGCCCGTTGTTATTCCTGACACCCTACGAGCTCGTTTAGTAGATCACAAAAAAGGCTTGTGCCAAATTCGCGTTCTAGTTGGAGGCATCTGTCACGAATCGGGCAAATACCATCCTTTGAGCGTGCTGCATAGCTAAATTTGTTATCTAACCGCAGTATAGTTGCACACTATACGCAACCACTTTTTTAGTCTCTTTCGAAAACTCTCTGTTTATGATCACACAGGTGTTTCCTTCTGTTTCTCTCGATAAAGGCTAACCAAAGCCCTAAAATCTTGCTGACTACTAAATTTTTTTCCTGCCCCTGGTCTACCCTAACTTGATCATGGCATGGAGTCAGCTGTGGATTGACAAGGCACACTTGTCGTACGCTCTTATCGGAGGGTTCGTCAGTGTGTTTAGTCTTATATCTCTGTTCATTAAGGAGAGGTTATATATCGGTGAAGCTACTGTTGCCACAATATACGGCGTTATTATAGGTCCTCACTGTTTAAACTGGTTCTCTCCGGTCACATGGGGTAATACGGATTATATCACAATCGAGGTCTCGCGAATTGTACTGGTTGTACAGATCTTCGCTGTAGCCGTCGAATTACCCAAGAAATATATGCTGAAACATTGGTTGTCGGTATCTATTTTGTTGGTCCCTGTCATGACGTTTGGATGGCTCATATCCTCCGTTTTCATCTGGAAACTTGTCCCCACTCTCACCTGGGTTCAAGGACTGGTTCTGGCAGCCTGTGTAACTGCTACTGATCCAGTTTTGGCTTCAGCTGTTGTTGGTAAAGGTAAGTTCGCCAGACGTGTTCCGGGTCATTTGAGAAATATTCTTTCGGCTGAGTCAGGCTGCAACGATGGTATGGCCTTTCCGTTTGCTTATTTGGCTCTGTACCTTATCCAGTACAAGGGACATCACCAAGAAATTGCTAAGAATTTCATCGTCATTACCGTTCTTTATGAGTGCGTATTCGGCTGTATCGTCGGTGCTGTTATTGGCTATTGTGGAAGACACATGATTAAGTATTGTGAGAAGAAAAATCTCATTGATAGAGAATCCTTCTTGGTATTCTACTTTGTTCTTGCACTTCTTTGCACTGGTGTCGGTACAATTATTGGTGTAGACGACCTACTGGTCTCATTCGCGGCCGGTACTGCGTTTGCCTGGGATGGTTGGTTTGCCAAGAAAACCGAAGAATCGCACGTATCTAACGTCATTGACCTGTTGCTTAATATGGCATACTTTGTTTATTTGGGAGCAATTGTGCCGTGGGAAAAATTCAATTCCAAGGAGATAGGCCTTTCTGCCTGGAAATTGGTCCTGTTGGCTATTATTCTTCTAATTATTAGAAGAATTCCTATCATGCTGGCGATGAAACCTTTTGTTCCCGATATCCGTACTTGGCGGGAAGCCCTCTTTTGTGGTCATTTCGGTCCTATCGGTGTAGGTGCTATTTTCATTTCTATACTGGCCAGAGCAGAGCTTGAACACGATGAACCTACTCCGCTCGCCGAACTACCTCCGGAAGGAGTTCCAAATTATTATGCTATTGCGACTATTTGGCCAGTTACAACTTTTCTTGTAATAGCTTCAATTGTGGTTCATGGTTCTTCTATTGCTGTCTTTACCTTAGGTAAACGTCTCAACAACATGACCATCACTATGACTTATACCCAGAATACAACTCAACCTTCTTGGTTACAACGGCTGCCGCCTATTGGAGGTGGCCGATCTTTTTCGTTTTCTAAGAATGAGAAGACTTCTGATGGTCCGAAAGCCAAGCCTGCCGGTGGTATGAAGAGAAGAAGGAAGAGGAGAGGCGTCAACTCCGAGTATATTCCGGAGAATAAGCCGATTGATCTCAGTGCTAAGCCAGTTTCTGATGAGGAATATGTCTCTTTGGAGCGTAGGTCTTCGTCTGAGCCGTTTGAGCAGCCGTACGATGAAAAAGACAATGAAGGTGTTGGAATTAACGGTGAAATTGCAGCTTACCAAGAGGGTGATAACATTATCGTTGAAAGCCCTGATGGTGAAGTTCTTGCACAGATTGAATCGAGAAGTCCAGATTCTGAAGCTCGCATTATGGCGAACTTGGATAGTGCCTTGGAAGGTGTACAAGGTTCTTCTTCGTCTACGGAAGTCAGTGCGGTATCGGATAATAGAGAGGGAGGACGTTTGGCTGCTAAGAAGACTAGGGATTCTTCTCTGTCGCCGACTGTATCTCCTCGCGACAGGTCGCACAGATCTGGTAGAAGGGTTATTGCCTATCAGCTGGATGATGATGTCATTGTCGAGAATGAGGATGGTGAGGTCATTAAACGGTACAAGATTAATAGGAAAAAGGGTAGGAGTGGTAATGCTACGGTGTTATCTAACGGTGAGTCTAGTAAACCAGGTACTTCCCTCATGGATAAGACTCTTTCTTTGGTTGGATTGAAAAGAGCGGGAACAGGTAATGACACGGATGTGGCACTTGCGCCGAAGCTTGCAATGTCCGCAACTCGTCAAACACTTGATCTTGAGGACAATCCTGACAGACGTGTGCTAGCACCAAAAGAGCAAACAGCTAACGATCATCGGTACAATGATGAAGCGATGAAGAAGAGATTGAAGGAGATGCTTTCCGTGAATAAGGGCCGTCTTCCAGTAAAGAAATCTGTTGATTCTGAACTATCGGATGATGGGGAAGACAGTGATGAGGATCTTTACGAGCAGCCTGTCCGTAGGTCCTCTGTTGCACCATCGGGACGAAGACAATCAACAGCCGCCGCCCGACGACCATCGGCCGCGCCTGCCCATGCGGACTCGGGTGACCTTGCCACAGCTCAACAACTTATTAGCCAGTCGGCTGATAGCTATGACGAAGATGAGGAAGAGGATGATGAGGAGGAGGAGGAGGAGGAGGAGAATTCTATGCATATTCCCGACGAAACCCCGGCAGAACGTAAGAGACGAATGGCAGCTCTTGGTCTATTAGATGACGACGATGACGATGACGATGAGGAGCCGGGCGCACTACCTCGTCGTTCGACAAGGCGCGACGAAGATGACGAAGAGGATGGTGCGAAGATTCGTTTTGCGGTGAAAAAATAACGTATCTGCTTCGTGTTCTGTAATAAAAAGTATTATAACTCTTGACGTAATTTTGACTACCGTGTTATGCTCATTCTACTTATAGTTTCGGCAAAACTTCAACTAAAACAGTCTCAATTAAAATACAGATCATATTACACTCATAGCTATTCATACCACGCAGGAGAATCTGGTATATGACACTTAAACAGTAGTGAATACTCGTTTCTTCATAGTTTGATCCTGTTGGTTTCTATGCGCTTCTTCATCAGTGAATTCCTTCTTGTGGCTATAATCCCAAGATTGTCTGATAAATTTCAGGCCGGCTAAATTGAAGCCTATTTGATCTTTCTGTTGTTGGAGCTGTGCTCGAAGATTTTTTTTGAGTCCTTGGATCGTTGGCCTCAGAGTATCTCTGGTAGCGACGATCTGCTTATGATGGACATTCAAAGTGAAGGCCAGAACTTTGCAGACAAGACTTATATTCCAGCCTTTACTAGTCCAAATTTCAATAAACCGAAAAAGCGCAACAGACTTATCAAAGGGGAGAACAAGCATTGCATCTTCCATGTGACTTGGCTTGATTTTCTCAATAACGCTTAGGACGTACTGCTCAGCAGAGACGTTGAGAGTAGCTAGGATAACATTTCTAGTAGGCGGTGCCAGCTTTGCATCAATCTTTTTCTGCTCTTGGTAAGCACTGATATCATCTAAATCTTTGATTCCAATGTCTAGTGCTTCCATCAGCCTTTCACCTGCTTTAAGGGTTTCCATAGTTGGCATGCCAGCTCTGACGACATCATCTTCTCCATCTCGCATTTCTTTGTCAGCTGAGTGGTCACCGTCAATATCACGCAATAAGTTCGCTTCATACATTTCTTCCAATTCTTTTTCACGCTCTTCCTCAATAAATAAAGGCTCATCGGTGCGTTCCCAAACTCGGATGGACTTGTCGTGAGAGCCTGTCACAATGAACTCCCCGCTGTGAGCAACAGCCAAAGCCCAGATCTCCGAGTGATGGCCGGAGAGAGTTTGAATGTTTACAAATTTATCACCATCCCAGTATTTGACGGTTTTATCCTTAGATGCTGAGAAAAAATTATGAGTTTCCGGTTCAAATGCGACCTTCATGATCGAATCCTGATGAGCAAAGATTGAACGATGGCAATCACCAAAATCCAAGCCCCAAATCTTGATATTTTTATCAGCAGAACTACTAATGAGTATTTTTGAATCAAATGAGATATCAATAGATAGAACCGGAAGCTTATGGCCATATAGGGAAAGGAAAAACTTCAATGATTCAGTGAAATAAACCTTGATAGTATTGTCAAGCAGAGAGGCAGCAACTAATTTACCATCGGGTGAGAGTTTCACGGACAACACGTCATCAGTTAGCTCTATTGTCTTGGTTAGTTTCAGATTCATTTTAGCAATTGTTCTTGAAGTTCCGGGAACAAGTTCTTCTTCGATTCTAAATTGCCAAAAATTAACCTTTTTATCAGCACCACCAGTAACCAGAGTTTGACCATCGGCAGAAACATCCAGAGACCAGACTGCTTGACCACTGTGTGCATCTATTGAAGATACTAGTGAGGAGCTAGCTATGTCGTAAAGCTCAACTGTACCAGCCTTCGTACCAGTGACTATCAAGGCATCTCCGGGAAGGAATGCAGTACAAAGAATATAGCCAGTCTCAAAAGTTCTCAGGCAGTTGTTGGTTTTTATGTTCCAAAGTTTGAGTAGTCCATTGGAGGCGGAAGCGAGCATCTTGTCGTCGCTAGATATGGAGATAGATCTGATATCAGAACGATGACCAGCGATGTCTATAACAGCCAGCTTATTATATTCAGCACCAGACCTGCCATCTTCGGTAGAGATTCTAAAGTACTCCAATGAATTGTTGGATAAAGATGCAATCAGTTCGACATGTCCACCCCTAGATGAAGATGTCCAATCAAACCCTCGGATCCTCGAGCTAGGTCGGATGATAGTGAAAGGAACAAATATCTCATTGATATCTAGCTCATCAGATTCTAGACTTGCCTCGTCCATCAGAATATCTTCGCCATCCTCTTGCAATTGCTTGAGCTTGCGCTCTCTTCTCTTCCTCTTTCTAGCCATCGACTTCTTGACTTCTTCTGAAGTTCTTTGCCGATAAACTTCGATCGATCGATCGGTGTTTCCGATTGCAAAGTAAGAGCCATTCGGGTGGAAAAGAACAGATCCTCCTTTTTCATTACTATGCTTCTCCAATCTTCCTCTCTCCTCGACCATCTTTCCTTCCGCTGCAGATATGTCAATGGTCCATACTTTGACTTCCTTTCCTTGTCCGCATGTAATCACCAAAGACTTGTCTTTTGTAATACCCATACTCCAGCATTCACCTGTATGGGCGATATGAGTTTCAATACTGTTCTGAGATTCCAAATCCCACAGCTTGATGAGCCCGTCCTTAGAGGTGCTGAGAAGGTACTGATCTTCATCACCGAGCAGCTCCAATCCGGTGATTTGATTTCGATGCCCTCTCAGTTTGTAAACACCAATCTCTTCAACCAGATCCCAGACGACGATATTCGCATCCCTCGAGCCACTCACCAAACGTGCACCCTGCGAGTCGAACTTCAAGCATGAGATTGCCGACTTATGTCCATGAAAAGTAACCAATACTGTGCCCGACTTGAAATCCCACACCTTCACAGTTCCATCGGTATACCCAGTAGCAACTAGCTCATTTGAATCTTCCCATGTGATCATACATATCTCAACTTTTGATTCACCATCAATCCATCTGGAAAGTAGAGTTGATGTCTTCAGATCCCAGACTAGAAGCTCTTCTAAGCCGGCAACTATTGCCCTTCCGCCACTTTTTGATTTACTGCCAGCGGCAGGTAGCCATATGACATTACTACTTGATGCAATAACGCCAAAAGAGGACAGAGGTTCAAATCGAAGATATGATTTTACCATATTGTGTTTCGATTGTTAGTTTGGCCGGTCAGAAAAAATATTTTTTTTTACTGAGTAGCACAGTGCAAAAAATAAATATTCACCTATACGGCTGTAATTTAACATCTATATGGTGCAGCTTCGCTAGTAAGGAATAAGAAATTTAAGTAGAACATAAAAATAAGCAGCTACCTAGCAGCCCAGCAGGCGTGTAAATATTTTGGCATGAAGTTATTACCAATATTATCGTATCATGTTCATTCTAAGTCTACGGTTTACATATCCCCGGCCCTACAAACCTTTTGAACCAACACTTCTGCTCATTTGAACGCCCGTGAGCTTCTGCACATAGCTCGCCGTAGGGGCGATTTTTCTTACGGATCTGATCTCGTCTGAATTGAACCCTGGAATCCGGATATTCCAATTTCTCTCCAAGTGTAATTGTAGGTCCTTGGCCTCCAGGGCCTCAGCTTTGCGGTGTTTAGCCAAACGGCATGCAAAAGATGTTACACTGCTAACAAACTCGTCAGCTAAGTCAAGTAGAAGTTCCTCCACATCACCGTCTATCACCGCTTCTTTCTCATCACCAACAACAGATGAAACAAGCTCAGAGAGCTTTCTTTTCGATAGAACTCGATCACCATTAATTTCAAATGCAGGCAGTTTGACTACAGCAGGGCTGTTTAGCGTAGATGACTCGGAAGCATGACCACCTGTCAGCGTTGGTCTATTATCCTTAAATAATGCAGGCGTTGGACTTTGGACAATGAGATTTGGTGGGATCGGTAATGGCGTCACAGTGGCCCGAGTAGGACTAGACATTGCTTGAAGAGTAGTTGCCGCTGGAGGGGGGGGATTGGGCCTTGCTGACGGTCCAGACGCCGGTGTTCCAGGTTGCCTGGCCGCCTGAACTTGGGCTTGAGCCTGCGCTTGAGCCTGAGCGACGGCCGGCTGTTGTTGTTGAACAGTAGCCAGTGACGGAGTAGCCACAGACATCCCCTGAGAAACAGTTGGAGATGCTGCTGCACTGGGACTTTGGGAATTTGCAGTTCTATTCATCAACGCATCTGTTCTCTGCTGTTGCTGCTGTGCCTGAACAGCCATAGTGTGCTGTTGCTGTTGTGGAGTAGCTGCCTGCTGTGTCAGTGAAGATCCCGGCCTCTGACCAACACCGGCTCGTTGCGCAGCAGCAGCAACATTAGGCATGGCGGAGGCTTGTTGCCTTTGCATCATATTTGGGGAATTTGCCTGGGCAGCATTGGTAAATTGCTGCTGCTGCTGTTGTTGCTGTTGTTGATTTTGTTGAACACCTTGGAATCCACTGAATTGCTGTTGTTGCTGTTGAGGGCCAGTAGCTGTGCCCTGATACTGCTGTTGATGCTGTTGCTGAGCCTGCTGCTGTCTAGTATTATAAGCCTGCAACTGCTGAACAATCTGCAATTCTCGAGTACGAATTTGATCCCTTCTGGCCCTTAGAGCTTGCTCTTGCTGTCTCAATCTTGCTCGAAGGGTATCATCCATGTTGGGCTGTTCTCGAAATGCCTTTTCCAGATTTTCAAATTGATTTTGCAGATCCCGCAGAAACTTTCTTACCTGCTCAAGCTGCTGGGTCAATACCACTCTTTGCTGCTGGGGAGTCATCTGCTGGAACTGCTGCTGTTGTTGTAACTGCCTTTGCCGCAATTGCTGCTGCTGCTGCAACAGAGCCTGTCTCTGATTAGGGTCTGTGACACCGGCGGCATTTGAAGTAGCATTTATCTGGTTTCCTGCCAATGGGGTAGATCCAGCATTACTGGACGCAGCCTGAGCATTCTGAGGTCGATGCAGTTGGCCAGAAACCTGCTGAACTTGCTGAGCCTGCTGCTGCTGCTGCTGTCTCTGTTGAATTTGGCCCTGATACTGCTGCAGAACCTGCTTGATTCTCTGGGCTACAGCCAGATGTTGTTGGCCCTCCTGCGTCTGGGGCCCAGCCTGAATGACAGCTTGCATTTCCTGTTGGTATTGCTGCATCAGAGTGTTAATCTGCTCCGGTTGAAAGTTCAACCGTCGCTGCTGTTGAGGTTGATTATCCATTGTTTTTTCCGGGTATGGTTGGTTCTTCCTGGTCCTGGCAATAACACCACACAAATCAATATAAATCCAGAGTCAACTGCGATATGCTTATTCTTGCAACAGTCCCTTCGCTATTTATCAGTCTCCCACTATCCAGATGAGCTGACAACGATGGAGCAGATAAGAGCCAGCTATCTTGTCTTGATATCCGCGAAAGTTGTTGGTGTGAAGATGAAAAGTGGAAAGAATGGGACGTGACAGCCGTGCGCGGGCGCGGACTACCACCGAGAGACAGCCCAGCCGAGCCCACCAGCTCACTGAAACTGGCTGCTGTTAGGCAATAAATATATTTCTAGGCTGAATGTGATCTATCTAGTTGCTACAATTAGTGAAAGGTCAGCTGTTGCTACTGAGGGCTGCACCTGCAACTTTGATCTTCTGCCATGCTACAAACTCATCGATCACACTGGGCCAGGCTCCTTCAGCATCATATTCAGCCAGCTGGGGATCTTGAGCCTGGTACTTGGCAAAATCCCAGATCATGCTCCAGGTATCTTTTGAAATATTTTTCTTGTATTTCGATTGGACGAAGGTGATCCAGTTTTCTAGCAGGCCGAATCTGCCTGTCAGCAGTAGTCTCCAGTAGTCTATGGCGATTTCGAACGCTGTGAAGTTAGAGGATCGAGATTAATATATCAGCGAAAACAAGGGGTTTTTACCTACGTAATAGACGTTGTCCATCGTTCAAGTTAAATGCAAATGCAAATTTGTACACCTCTGTAAAGTATGCATCGTCTGTAACCAGACCAGTCTTCATGGACTGAACCGCTTGCTTCATTCGAGCAAGACTATCGCACTTGAGATACGACCAGCCGTGGACAAACCCAGCACGAGCAAATCGGCCGGTTTCTTTTGCTTCTAGTTGCTTAGCTATGGCTAATACTACCGGATCCTCGAGCTCCAACTCTAGGTCTTGAATGTACTGTATAGTACCGTCGATTCCGATTTCATCTGTAGATTCTATGATGGTATCAGTATGGTGAAATAAAAGCACCCTTCGCTTTCCAGATAACTCTCTACCTACCTCTGTATTTGTCAAATATCTCGTTAATTGACTGTACAACAACATTATCGCTGGCATTCAAAGAAGCATCCAATGCCCTTTCAATATCATAGTTGTATTTACGAAGAATACTCTGAGCCTGACGAGCATTATAGCCCGTCATCTCGGAGAAATCTTGGAGCAAGCGTTTTTGCGCGGCGGACTTAATGTCAATTCATGTGATTACTGCCTACTGGAAGTTATTGTATATACATACGTTCATCAGTACAATGTTGAGTGCTGCTACCGATAGCGTGGTAGTGAATCTCCAATGTTTAGGTTAATAAACTTTGATTTGATAATACAGTGCAAAATTAGGTAGGGGGACTGTCTATGGCAATATCGGGGCCAAGCCGTACCCAGGCTATCACTCTATAAAGTTTGCAATGAACCAATAAAAACATATAAAAATAATTAATACATAAGTAGAAGATGCACTTTACGGCTGAGTGCAGGGCAGGATTATGCTTCTTCTGTTGCCTGCTCCAGGTATGCTTTGATCTGAGACAAAAGCTCCAGCTTAACATCTTCAGGGACCAAGCCTGGGGTCAGATTTATAAAGGCCACATGCGATATTCAAATCACCAAAAAAAAATACTTACCTAGTGCTCGGGCTTCGACTCTCTTAGAGACTGTCTCGAAATTGGGATTTTCGGCTCTAGACAGTTGGTCTGAGAACCCATCAGTAAGCTGCCCAAAAATATCTTCTCCAACCCCTATCGAATAATAACCTACCGGTAACCAAATCGTTTATATCTTCATACCACCCTGAATTCTGAAGTCTTGATCGAAGTAACTTCATCATTCTGTGTATTTTTTTTGGGTTAGTTCGCCAGATCTACTATGTCGGAACAAACATCACTTATTTCAACTTTCAAAATGAATGCAGCGCAAGATATTTTACACACTTTTGATACTCCCCATTCTTGACTAGTCTCTCCATTACACTTGACTTAATGCTCTCAGCCGTGGTGATTGCGGTGGTAGCGGACATGGTTCTGTGATGCGATTAGGAAGATGCCAGACCGGAAAACCTCGTGAGATTTCCTAATCGCGATGGGCCATCATCAACCTCGATTCAATTGATTACACTCGCCCCACAACCACTACACAGACTCTAATTTTCTAGATCTTTGAAACACCAGCATGACAGTTTCCGACAGTGTTTCCCCCGATCAGATCGACAACTCTAAACCTTTGTGGCTCTTCGGCTACGGTTCCCTTATCTTCAAACCACCTCTTTATTACGATATCAGCGTCCCTGGCTACATCAAGGGGTATGTAAGGCGATTTTGGCAGTCTTCAAATGACCATCGTGGGACGCCTGAAGCTCCTGGGCGAGTAGTGACTTTAATTGAGAAGGAGTACTGGGAATCGTTGAATGATCCACACCCTTCTCCAGACGATGATATCACCTGGGGAGTAGCCTACCGGATCTCCCCTGAGAACGTGGCAAAAGCTAGAGAATACTTAGATTTTAGGGAGAAAAATGGATATACTACACGGTTTGTACATTTCAATCCGGCCAGGAATTCTACAAAACCAGCACCCGAAATTGCTGCCGCGCACAGAATCAACTGTCTGGTGTATATCGGAACTCCAGATAACGAAGCATTTGTTGGACCGGAAGATCCAGATGAGCTTGCGCTTCATATTCTTAAAAGTTCCGGCCCCTCTGGTGAAAATAGAGAGTATCTGTTCAGGCTCGGAGAGGCTCTTAAGCATCTTGCCCCGGATTCTTTTGATCATCACATAGAATATTTAACTGCAAAGTGCAAGCAGGTCGAGAAGCAATCTGAAATATAATATACATGCATTAAATCTTCAACCAATATACACTTTTGTCCCACATCATTATAAAAATTACAATGACACCACGTCTAATCCCATATTTATCGAGTGCTGTAGCTTTGATATACTAGCAGCTCTTCTTTAGTGGGCCATTGCCCTCGGACTTTTTCGGAATGTCGTTTCAAAAATTCCCCTTCTGGTGCGTAGGTCATAATAGCACAGATAGTCAGCTTCTTAGGCTCGAAGTCCAATCGTGCCATCCATGGCAAGATTTCTCTCAGATCATCAGTGTAATTCGCCTTTCCAAGCATCACAGCATAGTCATAAAACAGATCATTAGAAGGCTGTAATTTGAACGGATCACCGAGGTCATCACTGTGGGCCTCAGCCCCCTTAACCCAGTTCTTGAACTCAACAACACATCGCTGTGCTGCATATAAACCCTCCCATAGTAGAGAAGGTTCACTCGCGGCTCTGCACATGGCTCCTAGAGTTTCTGCTGTGGGTTCAAAGCCTTCTTCACGTAGTTTCTTATAAGTGCTCCATAACTTATCTGGTTGAAAGCGAGCCTCTGCTTTGATCAAATGGTTGTACATATGAATACTCGGATATTTCATATTTGAGAGCAATATTCGAACATTATTGAGGTCTTCCTCATTATGAATCAAAACAAAGTTGCTTATGGTCTCTGAATTGACAATATTAGTTAGTCCCTGGGAATGGGCTCTCTCTAATACTTGAATTGCCTTCTCATTACTCTTAAAGCCTTTAAGAAGTTTTGTAACGAGAAATTTCGACAACTTCACATCTTCTGAGCACAACTTTTGCCATATTGCTCCTGTTATAAAATTCGTTAACTCTCCCAGTTTATAAATATGCATCAGCAGAAATCCCCAAATGACAGGTTTCTTTCGCACTTCTGGAGGGGCTCTGGCAACCATGCTAAGAGCTTCGCCATAATCTTTGGTCAGCATGATATCTAATGCATACACTGCATCTGTATAAGGAAATAGTCCTAAAGTAGTGTCTGCCGCACAATCCCCGATTGCCAACTTTTCCTCGTCTGAATATGCATAATCATGTCTCTTCACGACATCCACAATCTCTCTTGCCCTGTCTGGGTAGATGTCCTTCACACTATATGCCATAGACAAATAGCCCTTTGTGTCCAATTCCTTGCCGTGCTTAGCCATATCAATAACAATGGCTCTTTGGGCTTCTACCAGCCGTTTAGCGTTGTCTGTACTCCAGCTAACTCCAAACTTCGCTATTGACCACAACAGCTGGTTATACGTAAAAGAAGTCCTTAAAGTATTCTTAGCATGCAAAATAAATATTCTCGTGATTACTGGGATATAATCAGCGAGGTGAAGTTGGCAGATCCTCAAAGTTCTTAAGTATCCTCCGACCTGCCAGTTTTCTCCAAAACTGGAGAATTGATGTTGATACAATTGGATACACCTGTAGGCAGCCATCCTCGTATCACATCTTCTTCTAAGAGTAAATAAAGCCAGAAATTGCGGCCAGCTCGAGAACTTTTCTCTCTTCATGCTATCAAACGCAAGGGACATTTTTGGTGCACTGACGCATTCGATCCATTTTTCGAGGTCGTCGGTGGTGTAAGAATGCTTTTCAAGAATATCAGTAATTACAGAATTTTTTTGATATTGTCCGTCCTTGTTCTTTATAAGCTTTTCAAGCTGTACCAGCTCTACGTTTAAACTCTTGGCGACTCTAGTAGCCAATGTTTTAATGTCCAATCCAGAGATAATACCTCGTCTTTGATCCCGCAACTTCCACGCAAAAATAGTTAGAACTTCGAGTGCATCACTCCTCAAGGTGACAGGCTGGTCTGTTCTTATGCGCCTTAGGCTCTGAGGAACATCTTCATTTGCGTAAGAAAAGCGTCGTTTCGCATGGGTATTCTTAATCATGTTGATATCCAATTGTTCTGAATTGACATAATCCGAGAGAAATAAACCAAATGGCCCACTGAAACTTTCCACACCTAATCCCTTTTTGCTATTTTTCAGTTTATTCGAGTTTGCCGCTTCTAGTGGAGGTTGTTGTCCTTCATCCGTAAATATCGATCTGAACGGAACCAGAGAGAGCCACGGCAATTTATGTCCTAACCCGCAAAGTTTAGACCTCTTAGAAAGCAAGGACAGCTTTTTGCGAGTTAAATTCATGCTGGGCAGGGTTTTCTTATATGCTGTTTTTTGTGCTCATGAGTAGGGTATTGCAGTGTAAAAGCCTTCTGAAAGAAAAACCAAGTTCAAAATCTGGAGTTCCTCGTCGCACTATCAGCGAGCAATGATCCGTGCTACAGCACCCTTCTTGCATGTTAACCGGTCGCTTCAAAGATACCTCTCAACTATTAGAGGTGATGCAGAAGCTCCACTTATCAGTCATTTAAAAAATCGAGGTTTGATTTCCGCTTTATCCAATGATGAGCTTGAATCAGTTATTTCAAGTAAGAAAATATCTGTCTATTGTGGAGCAGATCCTACGGCAAACTCTCTGCATGTCGGAAATATGATACCACTTATGGTTCTGCTCCATTTCTATATCCGCGGACATAATCCATTGGCTCTAGTTGGTGGAGCTACTGGAGCAGTTGGAGATCCTTCCGGGCGATCTACGGAACGGCAGCAGATGGAGCAGGAAATTAGAGACAATAATATAAAATCAATTCAGAACCAGATGCTTCTATTTTTTGAACGAGGCAAGGCATATGCCAGATCTAAGGGTTTCGATCTTACCGATACTGGCAGGGCCCAGTTCGTTAACAATGCTACATGGTGGAAAGGTGTTGGAATGCTTGAATTCCTCGCTTCCTACGGACGTCATATCCGGGTTAATTCTATGATTGCTCGTGATAGCGTCAAAAGTAGACTTTCTAGTGAACAGGGTATTGGGTTTAATGAATTTACGTATCAGGTTCTGCAGGCCTATGATTTTTGGCATCTATACAAATCCGAGAATTGCCTTGTCCAAATTGGCGGAAATGATCAGTGGGGAAACATTACGGCTGGAATCGATTTAATCAGCAGACTTAGATCCTCAATTGGTCGTAAAGATAACGCTTTCGGCCTCACCGTTCCTTTGTTGACCACCCCCTCCGGGGAGAAATTTGGCAAATCCGCTGGAAACGCTGTCTGGCTAGACCCAAATCTCACTAAGCCGTTTCATCTGTATCAATATTTTGTAAAATCCCCCGATACTGCAGTGGAGAAGTATCTGAAGCTGTTTACCTTAATCCCGCTCTCCGAACTTCAGGCTATAAAAGCTCAGCACGATGGTAAACCTGAAGATAGGCTTGCTCAAAAAATACTCGCAACGGAAGTAACCGATCTAGTTCATGGATTGGGCTCTGGGAAAAGGGCCCAAATCATCTCCTCTGTTCTATTTCCGACGCATGGAGAGAAAAGCTCCGCGTCGACCGAAGAGATCGTTTCGGCCCTGAATGAAGAAGGCCTGCTTCTCTCATATCCGAGAGACCAAATTATCAACCAACCATGGCGGAATATCGTCTCGTTAGTATCAGGCAAATCCAAATCAGAATCTACGAGACTGATTAAATCTAATGGTGTTTATTACGGCCTGAATAGAAGAGCGGTTGAAGACGGACAGGTCGCTGAGAGTCATGCTGAACATGATCTTCTTTTAATCCGTGTCGGAAAAACCAGCTACTACGCAATAAAGCTGCATTAAGCATGTAGTCAAGTTCAGCACATTGCGAAATACTTGTATATCTGTATATAATAAAAAATCTCCCATGGCAATATTCTAGTACACTGCATTTGCATTAAACCAGCAATCAGGTACCATAAGAACATATCTTTCCATTGCCTCTCTGAATCTGTTCTTATACTGCCTGGGCGAAACTACTGTAGGTTCCTTAACTCCGCCACGAACCAAGCCTCTCTCTTTGACCCAGCTTTCAAGCTTTTTATCCCACGTAAATGTTCGTATAAAGTCAATAATGCCGACCACCAATTGCTTTCGGCTTTCATCGATTCCAACAACCAACGAGTAGTCCATCACGTTCATCTTCGCCAAGAACAAGGTATCATTAAAAAGCGACGATCGGAGTAATCTTTTAGCATGATCTCTAACGAATAACGGGGACTCATAGATATATTCAACCATATTCTCATCCAGCAACACCTCATTTTCTCTGCCAGTCTGTTGAACGTGCCGGTTTCTCATTGATCCTTTCAAATCGAAAATTCTTGACATTGTCCGATTATAGAACAGATTTTCCATAACAATCAGATCCATTCTTAGTGATTTTCCGGTAATGGGATTCCGGATCAATATCTGATAGAATCCGAAGATTTTTGCTAGAACAGTAGGTAAATCATGGAAAAATGCTTTAGCCATATACTCAAAGTACGAAGGCGCAAATTCGACAAACGCATCGAGCTCTGTGGGTGAAAGCTGTTTCACAACCAGCCTGTCATCCAAGGTCTTTAAAAAAGCAGACCCAGACTTTCCTCCGGTAGAGTCCCATTTGAGACATCTGGCCAGTGAAGACACATAAAATTCATCGCAGCCACACTGCTTTCTAAAGGCATCAAATTGCTCAGCATAGAATATCTTACAGGAAAGCTTCCCATTGCCTTGATCAAACTGATACTTTAAATGAGTGCCGGTTGTCTGTAACATAAACTCTTCAAGTTCGGATCTACCGTGGACGGCTCTCTTTTTATCCCAGTCTGTCTGTCTATTTGCCATTCGGCTGACATAGTCTGGCGTACTGAGGCACAGGGCAATAAGAGAACTCGGCTCATCTTCACGAGCAATAATGTCCGAGTCCGCAAATATATGTTCAGCTGCACTGATAGGATATTCCAAAGGGATCCAGCCACTAGAAGATCTGTCATTCCAAAAGGCGGATAAGGACTGCATGAGATTGTGTATAGTATTATGATCTTTGTCCTGAGCAGGAGTACCATCCACAAACCCAGACTTGATTGGAAGAGATGATACAGTCTTGATAGAGTCCACCTCTTTCTTATCATCCAGCGTATCAAGGTCTGAAGAATCAGTAATCGAGCGGTCATTATCAACGGCCCTGTCGCCCATATCTCCATGAGGAGATTCCACTGGTACGTCACCTAGCCGAACGGCGACTTTTGCAGCTAGAGTGTTTTCAATCTCAGAGGAGGCAGACCCATTACGATGCGTAGACCTTATAACTTGTCTCGCTCCATCTTCTTCATCCTCAGAAGCATAACCAACCGCGTCTTCAAGATTCTCATATACTTCTACAGTCGGGCGCGCAGCTGCGACTGGAAGTGCCCTGTACCTGCCTTGCACCAGTCTCTGTCGCTCCCGAACGCGTTCTTTCTCAATTTCCTGAGATAAATCATCAAAGTGTTTAGCCAAAGAAGCAACCTTCGCGGTTGAATGATCGCTACTTTGGAGAATTTGCCGCTCAAACTCTTTGACGCTGCCGAATTTCTGACCGAAGGAGTGGTTTTGCAAACTTAGGGGCTCCGCATACTTATTTCGACTAACTCCGTTCTTATCTTTGTCTGTTCCAGCCCCAGATCGAGTTCTACCATAAGCAGCGGCAGCAGCAGCTGCTGCTGCTGCTGTTGCTGTCCCAGTGGCAGCCGATGAGTTCTTCCCTGAACTACTGAGACTTACCCGAGGTCCAATTTCGTCCGATCTTCTACCAGAAGGTAATGGGATAGCAGACGCCCTTGGCAAACTTTTAATTGTTTGCTTAGGATATTCAGCGACAGGAATATCATTGGATCGAGTTTGAAACAATTCAATCCGTTCTCTCGCGGGACTGGGAAGGCCTGATTTTGCCGATTCAGGCGGTTCGAGATGATCGACAGGATGGGTTCCTTTAGCGCTCGCTGATTGTTCCGCTAGTCCACTGGCGCCTTCTTTCAGCTTCATGGATTCATTCTTTCTGATAGTGACGGCTCTTGGAATTTTACTATCCTGCTCTTCTCTGATCGTGGCCGTTTTCGATTTTTGAATATTAGGCACAGGCCTATGTTCCTCTCCAGCTCTCTGTCCAATGTTCTCAGAAAGTATAGTGGATTCTTTTCCTGCAGAATCCTCAGCTACTGTAGAGGCTGCTGCCACCGCAGAAGAAATGGGCTCTACATTTTTGAAAGGATCATCTTTTTCAGATGTTGCAGTAGAAGGAGCCACAGATGTCTCTGAGCTTACTTTTTCAGTCTGCTCGCTTGAATCTTCCGTAAGAAAAATCTTCTTCAGTTGCTGCGTAGTTATTCTCGCAATATCTTTGTCGGATATTAGGAAAATGTTCTCAAATTCTGCAAATTCTGCGTCCCATGCCACAACAAGATCCTGCAAGTCCCTTAGTACCGCATTCATCTTCAATGCTTCAGTGAATTTTGTCTCCAGAAACACTCTTGAAAGTTCATCTAATGCACTCGACCTCTCTTCTACCGCCTTCGACTTCAAGAGCTCCAATCTTGTGCGACACTCTTCTACCTTATCTTGCTGTTCTGGGACTACCCTATCAAGGCGATTCTTAACGCTATCCCAGAAACGAATCACTTTGACCTTTATCTCATTGTAGGTCTTTACTTTGAATTTGATGACTGCCTGAGGCTTCCAGAAAATCTTCGGCTGAGGAGGAAGAATCTCTAGTAGCTCTACAGTGTCATACTCAAATCTGACCGCCAAATTATGAAATCCAAAGAACCTAATATGATCTCGATATAAGTCATGCGGGCACATTCCAGCTCTGAACGACAGTGGACTGCTCCAAATGGACAGTTCTATGTACTTCGCAAAAGAGTATTTCCAGGTTGCTGACGACATCGGAATGACAGGCATGGTATTTTCACATTTTTCGCAGTAACTCCACATGAGGATTGTGTTCTCAAGACCAGGCAATCGGCATTGAAATTTTTCAACAATAACACTAATCCTCCCGGTACCATTAACGTAATTTCTATGATGGTCTCCGTGAAGCTGGCCGCATTCACCGCAGCTTTCATCAGCCGATAAGCACATTTGTTCCACAAACTGACCCAGAGTCATATCAGTGTCTCCGTAGAACTCCATGCCGACTTGTTCTGGCCCTAGGCACGGCGTACGTGTTGTCTTGTTAACTTCGGAATACAGCAGAACAATATTCTGGTGGCTCGTAGGGCCAAACATATAGGGATTCTGGGAGAGTATTTGCTCCCATAATCGTTTTTGAATCAAGCACTGCTGTCTAAGCTGCTCTAATCGCTCCTTCATGACAATTTGAATTATCTCCTTCATGATATTCTCTGAGTCTGGTAGATCACCAAAATGAATGTCACCGAGATCCAAAACATCTATTGCATTGTTGATATCAGATTCTGTTGCAGTGCTCAGTTGGTCATTTTCTTTCTTCATACTATTATACATCTCTTCAAATCGTCGGGCAAGTTGTAATAAGTAAGGCGTATTGTAGTGAACAAACGGAGAAGATGAGAAAACATGATGAGTCTGCATCTTAACCACCTCCTCAAAATAGTCAGATTCAGAGGTGTGTTCAATAGCGATGCCCTGAGAAGTCTCACCATGGGCAAACTGGTCATCTTCTGAAGGTATCAGTACAAATTGATCCCTCATTAGGGAGGTCTCTAGCTTCAGGTTAAATATAACATAAATCATGAATTCTGCAACGGCTTTCACTTTATGAAGAGTATCTTGGTCTCCACCACGTAGTACAATAGTGCAGCCTAACTCTTTCTCAATGCCAGAGAAATAGATGCATGTTTTGTAGCGATCCATAAACCTATAAGCCCTAACTTCAAAAAGCCTGCAGGTTCCTAGTCTGGGACTGACCGCCAGCTTGTCTATTGAAGCCAATATGTCTGCTCTAGTGTAACGAGCAATTCTAGAAATAACACTGCCTTTGACATTTGCTATCACGACTATTCCAGCGTCATCTAGAAGTTTCAAGGCAATTCCACTAACTCTATCAGCCGTAACGACAATGTGAGGACCAAGAGATATTATTCTCCTTACTAGCTTCCTCAGATATTCAGATTCTTGTGCCAAAATTGGATCCAGACTCATAAAATGTTGCTCCGTCTTGTTGTACTCTATAGGAAAAGTAATCAACAATATTTTTGGATCAAGGATTCTTCGGGGCATGTTTTTCAGTGCGAGCACATGTGAGAAGACTATACCGTCGATATAGGTGGTATCTCTCTCTCTCCCTCCCGCAATACGCTTTAATTTAACATAATGCCGAATATCAATATTATCACCTCCCTTGATATCCAAGTCAATATTATCACTACATTGTAACAAGGGAGGCACCAAAACTTTATGCCATTTTTGATCCAAGCCATAGTCTTTGAGCAATTGACTAATAAATAAATGAACATGATTAATAGAAGCCTGATTCAGGTCAATACTTGGTGAGTGAGTAGTGGTGGATTCACGTTGATAAGCCTGGGTCGTCTTGAAGGCCTTCTTGCTAGATGGAGAGAATGAATTGACATTTTCATCAACAAAAAGGGCCCGAGGGCCTTTTTTCGATTTATTTGCAGGTGGCATGCTTCTCCTTCGCCGTATATTCTTCAGAAAATGCTCTTTCCCATCTCCAGATTTCGTTGTATTCGATCTTGGCCGCCCATAATGTGATGATTGTCGGTCGGGAGATCTCCGGGCGCTTTGATCTTCAGGAGTATCGTTGTTTTGGGAATCATCCTGAAGAGCAGAAAAAACCTTCATAGCCTGCTCGTCTTCAGACGATTCGTCGGCGCTGTCGACGGTTTCCTCATCGGTACCGTGGGCGGAAATGAAGCTCAGACGGTGGAACGGCCGAGCTCGCAACTGGCTTTCCATAGTAGAAGAACGCGTTCTAAATCTGGTACTCTTGCGAATGCTGTGGCCACGTTGCTGAGTGTTCTCGCCAAATGGGCCAATTTCTAGGGACTCGCCATATCTCGTCGCTGCTATGGCCATTTTTGGTGTATTTACAGGAGCACTGTTATAGGAGATCTCAATATTGCCATGCTCGCTTCCATTTGTAGTTCTACTTGAGCGTGTAGGTGAAGTCTGACCACCAGTTAAATCTTGCGTGACGGGCTGAAGTGCTGGCGATGTAGTAACAGGGCTAGGCAACGGTTCAGTATTATGTCCAGACAGCTCATATTGATCCACCAGCTCCAGACAGTTGTTGCATACTCGCATTTTACCTAGATAGCGGAATTTTTGGCCGTTGATAAGGTTTGTGCAAGAAGAACAGAAGATCTGACCACAGATGCGACAGTGATGCTTTCTACGCCATGCAGAGAATTGGCGACCGCAGGAAAAGCATTCAGTAGCATTTTCATCTTTCATCCAGAACTCTCTCCCCAATGCTCCAGACCTGAAAGGCACTAGTCGGGCTTCGAAACTTTGTCCACGGAAATCCCCTATTGGACTAGACATAACACTCTCAGTATCAGAATTATCATCTCCTTCACCTGAATATCCTGGAAGATGGTTCAAGGGATTGAGAGAGTAAAGTGTGCTTATGCTAGCGCTTCGAGAAAGGTTTGACCTTCTTGAATCACCTTTCGAGTAGGATGGGTGGCCCATGGTATCTT
The DNA here is from genome assembly GCA_030565365.1 of Zygoascus flipseniorum. Taxonomy (NCBI): domain Eukaryota; kingdom Fungi; phylum Ascomycota; class Dipodascomycetes; order Dipodascales; family Trichomonascaceae; genus Zygoascus; species Zygoascus flipseniorum. The sequence goes on from JAJMBR010000014.1 coordinate 145,180, forward strand.
TATCCTGCCATAAAGTCACCCCTCCTATAGGTTGAGCTTTATGAAGATGAGAAGAGACCAAAGCAGCGTATTCGCTTTCATTGGATATGACCGGGTGATCTTGCATATATCGCAGAGGAGAGTCCATAATCGAGGAGCTCCCACCAAATTTATCGGGGGAGCCGGACATTATACTTGCCCGATCATCCAATTCATTTGGCAGTGATCTGCTGGACTCAGTTATCAGGCTGGTAGGAGCTGCTAATGTCACTGGATCAGATAAAGATGCAGTAGCGTTTGATACTGGTACTACCCCATGGTTTGAAGCAGCGGTAGATTGAGCAGCAGGAATTACGTTCTGCATGACAGAGCTAGCCGCAGATAATACACGAGTAGAGAAGTAGTTCAAAAGTCCTTTGGGATCATCATTGGAATCCACAAATCCTTCGGGAAATGAAGTGAATTGCTCCAGTTGCTTGGGCTGGTCGGCGGTTGACGATTCATCTTGACGACGAAGCAGGTCCGTAGACCACACACTTGAAGATCTACTACCATCTCTGGTATGAGATTGCGACATGTGGTTACTCCAGGTAGCACTAACGGCTAGGTGTTGTGGAGTTGAAATTGCCACTGTCGGTGCGATAGGTGTTGATGTTAATTGTAGCTCGACCACCCCAGATTTTGGGTGTTTATCTCCAACATGCGACTTCGGAGCTTAGGAGCTTTGTTGGCAATACCATGTGTATGGACATACCAGGCATTATCTGATAAGCAGATTTTGTCTCTGACAGAAAACAGCGATCCTGAAAAGTTCCTAGCCATTGACGATGAAAAAGGGTTGTTGAAGCCTTTACTTGTGGAGAGGGTCCCGGGAACAGCTGGCCATGCCAAGGTGATCGAGTTCATAACGTCCACCGTAGAGTTTATATCAAAAGAGTGGGAAGTCACACTAGATGAGTTCCAAACGGAGGCTGCTATTGTTGGAAATGTCAACTTTACCAATATCATTGTGACGAGAGATCCTCCTAATTTTATTCCTGGCCAGTCAAAAAGACTTGTTTTGGCCGCTCATTATGATAGTAAGCTTGATCCCCAAGGTTTTATCGGTGCAATTGATAGCGCAGTGCCATGTGGACTGTTGCTTTATGTAATGCAAGCTATAGACCAGGAATTGACCGAGAAATGGGAGCAGTATGGATCGGATAAAGGTCTTCAGATCGTTTTTTTTGACGGAGAAGAAGCATTTGGCACATGGACTCAGCACGACTCGATCTACGGTGCGCGCCACTTGGCAGAGCTATGGGCTGAATCCAAAGCTACAGATGGCGATTCCAGCGGTATGAGCAAGATCCAGGAGATGGAGACATTGGTGCTGCTCGACCTTCTTGGCTCGGCAAATCCGGTCGTCAATTCATACTTTAAGAATACTGAGCATCTGCATCGTAGAATGGGAAGGATAGAGAATAGAATAGCCAGCTATGGGCTTTCTAGGCTAGGCGAGCATGCAACATTTTTCCCGAAGGGTCCTTTTTACGGATGGATAGCTGACGATCATATCCCGTTTGCTATGAGAGGAGTTCCGGTGGTACATATTATCCCCGGAGAATTTCCTAGTCAATGGCATAAAATTGTAGGTATGCTTACGAGTCAAACAGGTTCATTAAGTGCTAACTATACAATACAGGAAGATGATGCTGCCCATCTACATCAAAACACCATCTATGAATGGAGTCTGCTGTTGCATATATTTACAGCCGAATATCTGGAATTGGGTACTTTGCATAGAGATAAGCCCGATCTGTAGAAAATAACGATAGAAGAGAGATCTAATGGTGCTCAATCCTTGAGACCTAAGCCACCACCTCTCGAGTGCCTGAAAAATTTCATGCCGGCCCACGAAGAAACACACCAGATCCACACTATCACAGATGATAGTATGGCCATAGACATATAATAGCCAGGAATTGGAAGACCAGTGTCATCCTCGTAATCTTCGTAGTTCGAAATCTTCATGTTTTGTCCCCAGAATCCTAATATGTGTCCAATGCAGATAATAAATACAGCCCAGGTTACAGTCAGAAGCAATATTCCAGCTTGTAATAAATAGTCATTGCTCATAAAAGCTGCTGGCTGTACCGAGACAGTACGTAATGGGAAGGGTCCCACTTCGTAATTAAGTGACATGTCACGTCGATGTCTTATCATCTGATGCAGCCCCATTTTCCGAGTCGGTAGTATCTTACAGGTATTCAAGTCACCATCATGACTTATATCAGAACTTTCAGGCGAGGGCCTCGCCAACTGCACTCCGGTAGCTGTGGCATTTCCATTTGCAGCAGAGGAAGACAACGCTGTATCGCTGGACTTGAGAGTTATGCCGTTGCCTTTTACGTGAGTCGTCTTGAATATAACCGATCCATTTGTGCTTGATTCATGGTTTGTGCTGATGTTCATGTGTGATGGGGAAGTCGGATTTCAGCAGGCTTCCAAAGATAGTGATCTGCGGGGACGGTGAAATTGTGTGGGAAAGAATACCAAACAATACCGCCAACGAACATCTCTTGACTCGGATTCTTGGGATGGACGACTCCATACAGTACATAGCAGCTTCTTCTCAATTTGCGACAACCATTGTAAAAGTATCTAAAACTCCTTATGAATTTGAAAAAGACGACGTCTTAAGTGCAGCCCTCGCTGTTCTGCCGTTAGAGAGGTTGTATGGGGTAGCTGAAGAGCGGGAAAAGGCCGACCCAAGTTGGAGTAGTCAGGATTATTTGATACGGGAACTACTCAAATGGTTCAAGCATGATTTTTTCACCTGGGTAAATTCACTGCCCTGTAGCAAATGTGGGGTGAGTACTACCAAGCTTCTGCTGCTCTAATGATATGTCAAACGGGCTTGCATGCGTAGATCTAACAGCTGCAGGGGAACACCACCAGTATTGGTGGAACACAGCCTACAGCCGAAGAAATAAGAGGAGGCTGTGGAATAACAGAATTGCATAAGTGTTCGTTATGCTCAAATATTGAAAGGTTTCCCAGATACAACAATACTTTAGCTCTGCTGAAATCTCGCCAGGGCAGATGTGGGGAATGGGCTCACGTAGGTACATTGTAGGAAAAACAACACGTGCCTGGTGCTAACAATTGCAGTGCTTTACTGCTCTTTGCAGGGCATTAGGGAGTCGAGTAAGATATGTCTGGAATTCTGAAGATCACGTTTGGACAGAGGTGTACTCCGATAGACGGGAGCGATGGGTCCATTGTGATTCATGTGAAGAAGCTTGGGACAACCCGACGCTGTACACAAATGGCTGGGGCAAGAAAATGGCTTATGTTATTGGCTTTTCAATCGAGGGTGCCAAAGATGTCACAAAGCGATACGTTAGAGATCAGAACAGGGCCTTATCGAGAGACAAGATGGACTCCGACGCTTTGAACACGCTGTTGACGTTATTAACCATTCAAAGTAGAGTCACCTCTCCTGATAGTCAAAGAGATTTATTGGAAGATGAAGACCAGCTTGAATGGGCTGAACTTGAATCCTATGCTGTTGATCCTACTCCGAGTGCAGCCGCACTTGACGCTCCAAGGCAGAGCGGGAAAGGAGAGTGGACAAAGCAGAGAGGCGAAGACGGCAGCGGAGCATAGCATATTAGATATATTTGCTGCATATCTACGTACATCGGATTGTAGATATAAGCATGGCACAAATACTGCCGAGGAAATTGCCCTGATTTTGAGCTGCGATAGGTAGTTCCGATAAGGTTCGCCATGTCCCAAAACACTTAGCTAGCTGTAAACTCCACGACTAGCCACTTTCAACTGTTCATTTCGCTGGCAATTCACCCATAGTAATCCTGTCCGACAACTTTTATTTGCATTATAACATACATCCTCAAGCGCCTGAGCCTGCCTTTTCTAAAGCCAACAAAAAATGGTGAAACTAGCATTATTGGTGGGTTCCTTGGCTCTATCCAGCCTCGTTGCCTCCGAAGCTATACCTGACAAACTTGACAAAGGAGGATCGCTGTTTTCACCAATTGTGGATTATTCGTTCCCTCAAAAACCTTTGGAAGACGAATGCCCTCCCTGCTTCAATTGTATGCTTCCAGCTTTTGGCTGCCGCCAGTTTGGTACTTGTAATGAGTACACGGGGCGCTGTGATTGCCCTGAGGGATTTGGTGGGGATGATTGCTCATTGCCTCAGTGTGGCCATCTTGGGGCCGGTGCAAATCGTCCCCTGAGAAATGGCACAACCTGTGACTGCTCTGATGGATGGGGCGGAATAAACTGCAACATGTGTACCAGTGATGATTCCTGTGACGCTTTTATGCCTGGTGGTGAAAGTGGTACCTGCTATAAAGGTGGTATTCTCGTCAACGAGAATTATCAGAGTTGCAAAGTGACCAACCGAAAAATTTTGGATATTTTGAAAGGGAAAATCCCTGAAGTCACATTTTCTTGTAATCGAACTGCTGGTGCCTGCGATTTCCAATTCTGGGTCGATCAGAAGGAATCCTTCTTCTGCGGTCTTAACGATTGCGAGTTCCAGGTCCCAGATGAGGAGCACCCTACCAATACTACCAAGTATAACTGCAAGAATATTGAATGCTCTTGTATTCCAGATAGAATGCTTTGTGGTGAGGCAGGTTCCATTGATATCTCGGACTTCTTATCTGAGACTGTCAAGGGTCCCGGTGACTTCAATTGTGACTTGAAGACTGGCGACTGCTCTTTCTCGGAACCGTCTATGAATGATTTGATCAAGTCCGTTTTTGGTGACAGCCACATAACGTTAGATTGTGCATCTACCGAGTGTATACATTATACCGAGGTGCCGGGCTACAAGGCACCAATCAAGCAGACAAAGCGCGGCTTTGTCATCGCAGCCCTGGTTTCAGCATTAGTATTTGTACTTGCTGGAGTACTTCTATTTCAATTCTTCGTTCGAAGAGCTCAAAAAGCGCTATACGTTGGTGGTATCAGGCTACCTACAGATAACACTAGCTCTACAAAACTTATTCGGCAACATACCCCGGTCAGTCTACAATTCAAGGACATCTCTTATACTTCAGAGAAGAGAAATGGACAAATCTTGCAAGGAATTGTTGGATCTGTGGATTCTGGTGAAGTTATTGCGATTATGGGTGGATCTGGGGCTGGTAAGACAACTTTACTTGATATTCTAGCAAAGAAATTTAAGCGGGGTAGTATTGCTGGCCGTATTTATGTTAATGGCAAAGAGGTCAGCGATTCCCGTTATCGCCAGTTGATTGGGTTTGTTGACCAAGACGACCTTCTCATGCCTACTCTGACCGTCTACGAGACTATTCTTAATTCTGCACTTCTGCGACTTCCTCGTGATATGGACGTTGACTCGAAGAAATTGAGAGTTCTTGAGACAATGGATGAACTGGGAATCCTGAACATCAAAGACCGGCTTATTGGTGACGAAACTAACAGAGGAATATCTGGTGGTGAGAAGAGACGAGTTGCTATTGCTTGTGAACTGGTTACCAGTCCGTCTATTCTTTTCCTTGATGAGCCCACATCAGGACTTGATTCTTTCAATGCTTTCAACGTGGTTGAATCACTGGTACAACTTGCAAAAACTTACCATAGAACAGTTGTGCTTTCTATTCACCAACCGCGTTCTAATATCGTGGCTTTGTTCGACAAACTGATTCTATTGGCACAGGGTCAGCTGGTATATTCTGGTCCTCTTCAAGATGCATCTTCATTTTTTGGAGACGTAGGATTTCAATGTCCCCCTGGATATAATGTTGCTGACTACCTGGTAGATCTCACAATGCAAGCGGCAGGTGGTAGGAGTAACCAGTCATCTAGAATGGTCTCCACTAGTACGACACCTGGAAATGAACCTGAAGATCTTGAAGACATCCATAGCGTCCCCAGAACTACCACTCAAGAATTCGATTCTACAAGAGAGTGGAGACATTTACAAGCTCATCAGGATGATCTGCAGCCTGACAGGAAGGTGAGAAGACGAGGACTACAATCAACCCAGATACCAGTTGGAGTTGAGCTGTCAACTCTTGTTGATCTTTATCGAAATAGTGCCCTTGCTGAATCAGAACTTAGAAAGGTCGATGATGCTCATGGCGACGCTACCAGCAGTGCGAGTAGTCAGGCAGACCGAGAGGCCACCGATAAAATTGAGACAAGGATTAAAAAGGCTAGTATACTGCAGCAATTTGTTATATTATCTGGGCGCACATTCAAGAATCTATATCGAAACCCCATGTTATTGTTCACACATTATGTTATAGCCGTTTTACTAGCGGTATTCTGTGGCGTACTATATTACAATGTTGCTAATGATATTAGTGGATTCCAAAACCGACTTGGATTATTCTTCTTCCTGTTGGCGCTGTTTGGATTCTCTACTTTGACTACATTGAATTTGTTTGCAGATGAGCGGGTCATTTTCGTCAGGGAAAGAGCAAATGATTACTATCATCCTATCAGCTACTATCTATCTAAGGTTGTGTTCGATATCATCCCCCTGAGAGTATTACCACCTGTTTTACTGGCGTTGATAGTATACCCTTTAGTCGGGTTGGAGACGGAAGATTTTTCATTTTTGAAGTTTCTACTTATTTTGATTCTATTCAATTTGACAGCTGCGTCGATCTGCCTGGTAATTGGCATTTTAATCAAGGACAGTGGAGTGGCCTCATTGGTGGGAATCTTGGTCATGCTTTTCTCGCTGCTCTTTGCAGGCTTGTTCCTCAATCAAGATTCCATGCCGGCAGGAACTGTATGGTTCAAGTACCTATCCATTTTCCACTATGCATACGAAGCTCTGGCTGTTAATGAAGTGAAATATCTTACTCTTACTGAGAAGAAGTTCGGTTTGAGCATCGAAGTACCTGGAGCTACGATTCTAAGCACATTCGGTTTCAACAGTGCAGCGCTGTGGGACGACGTAATTGGACTTGCATGCTTTTTCGGCATTTTCTTGGTAGGAGGATACGTATGCATGCATTTTGTGCTGGTGGAGCGCCGATAAAAATGGGCTTGTGCACTGTACCTTGCTCTGGACTGCCCCCCCGTCCAATAACTGTGTTTTGAGTAATCATCAAGATTGCTGATAATCTTGGTGCGGCTGAGGGTCTTGGTGCGAGGCTGTGGTGGGTCTATCTTTTAAGCTCGATTTTCGATTGAACCCATCAAAACTAGTGGCAATCACATCGCTCTCAGCAACACAATACAATACAAGCAATGCCTATTCCTACCAGCACATTTTCAGGCAATAGCAATCAAAAGCGCCAAGGAGAAGGCATATCTGGGTCTTCAGCACCCGTGGCGGACCGCAGCAGTTTGACCACCGGCGCCGTACCTGTTTCTTCCGATGCAGCTCGGTTATCGACTGAGCAAGCCCGCCGACTTTACGAAGAAGCGATCGAAGAGGAGTACGCCAAACGGGAAGGAGGGGCGTAAGTGCCCGAGCAGCGACCAGCCGAGTATCCGGGTTTGCACATCTGTCGTAAAAGTGAGAGAATGGCAGGCGCAAAGTTGCTTTTTGCACCCTTGATGCTGGGGCAGTGCAAAAGACAAAACACTAAATTTTGGGGTTGACGGCAGATCTAGGGAAAAGGAGCCTGAAAAGGGTGCGGACAGGGGAAGAAAGATATATACAGAAAAGATAGTCTAGTAGTGAAAACAGTACAAGAAGTTTTAGTGATGGTGACAAGTATTTAGATGGATCGCATGGCACGGCTTTTTCGGCTACGGGTTATCTTATCGTGGTGACCGGAGTTTTCTTTTCCTTAGCAGGATATCCTCCAGACCGGCATGCAGTGGAAGCCAAGGTACGGCACTTGCCAGGACTGGTGCCTAGTCTAATCTTGAGGGCCTACTTGGGAAATTGGCTAGAGGGCTGCTTTGCCTTGGCTTGGCTTGCCGGGGGATAAAATAACTGCACTCCGCCTGATTAGCCTCACATTTGGAAATCTTGGCTAACTTCCCACCAACTACTCTAACCAGTCAACAATTCGTATTGGCTCCGCCCATTTGTAGGATAAATTTCTGCTATCGTGGACCCTATTTATGCTCCTTCTCCTGCATTTGTAGCCACTGTCAAAATTTTGGTCGATTGACTTTGCATTTTTTGTCTATTTGCCGTTAGCCTGCCTTTTTTCTGTTTACACATCGCCCTTCATAAACAAAAACGACCATGGGGCCTCCCCCTAAGATTACTATAGATACAAATGTAAGATACTGCTCTAGATGGCGCTGCTGACTTTCTTCTGTCTGTACTAACTTTCAGCTGTCTCCGGATCATTCACCGCCTAAGATAGTTGCTAGTGACGATCCGCCTACCAAAGATTGGGCGAACGAATCAAAACTTCTGTTGAAGGACAGAGAGGACTATGAGATACATAGTGAACACTTTAATGTCCCTCCAGCCGAGCTCGAGTGTCTGGTGGACCCCAAAAATGCGCATGTACTGGTTGAACTAGGCGGCATCAAAGAGCTTGCTGCTAAGTTGCACACCGACCTCGAACAGGGGCTCACTGACAATAACATCACTAATGATGACGAAATGGAAGACCGATTGCAGTATTACGGCAAGAATGTCCTTCCAGAGCGAAAGTCCAAGACACTGCTGCAGCTCATGTGGATTGCATTCAAGGATAAAGTTCTGATAATTCTGTGTATTGCGGCAGTCGTTTCTCTTGCGTTGGGTTTATACGAAACATTTGGTCAGCCAGATGAGTATGATGAAGAGGGTAATAAGGTTCCTAAAGTCGACTGGGCCGAGGGTGTTGCCATTCTGGTCGCTGTTATTATCGTGGTGGTCGTTGGTTCGGTCAACGATTGGCAGAAGGAACGCCAGTTTGTCAAACTCAACAGGAAGAAGGAAGATAGAAGCGTTAAAGCTATTCGAAATGGTTCTCCGTGCGAAATTTCTGTATACTCCGTCGTGGTGGGTGACATACTAATAGCGGAGCCCGGAGAGCTTATTCCTGTCGATGGTGTTGTTATTCATTCAAACGATCTCAAGTGCGACGAATCTGCAGCTTCAGGCGAATCTGCCACTGTAAAGAAGTTCTCTGCTAGCAGTGCTGAAGATCTTGCAAAATCACTTTCTCATCTCAACCCAATGGACCCTAAACTAGATGCATTTTTACTCTCTGGCGCCCGAGTGCTTGAGGGAGAGGGCTCATATCTGGTCATCGCCGTAGGACCAAACTCCATGCATGGCCGAACTATGTTATCTCTACAGGAAGATCCGGAAGCTACTCCTTTACAGGAAAAGCTCAATGCTATCGCAGAAGGCATTGCGAAGTTTGGCTTGCTTGCTGCTCTAATTTTGTTCATTGCTCTCATGATTCGATTCTTCACACAGTTGCCGCATTCCAATAAGACATCCGCGCAGAAGGGTGAAGAGTTTATGAATGTTCTCATCACTGCTATTACTATTGTTGTTGTTGCTGTGCCCGAAGGTCTGCCTTTGGCTGTTACTTTGGCCCTTGCCTTCGCTACTACTCGAATGATCAAGGACAATAACTTAGTGAGAGTTCTCAAATCGTGTGAAACCATGGGTTCTGCAACTTCTGTTTGCTCAGATAAAACTGGTACATTGACCCAAAATAAAATGACGGTTGTTGCTGGAACAATTGGTACAGGAAATGAGTTCTATCTCGATACTCAGCAGAGCTCTGAAGATACTACCAAAATTTCCAATTCTGACAGCGCCCTCGGAGGTTCGTCACCACAAGAGGCTTTAGGTCAGATTTCTACCGAGACAAGAACACTTCTGCTTGAATCCATTGCACTGAATTCCTCAGCATTTGAAGCAAAAGCTGAAGACAGAGAGCCGTATATCGGATCTAAGACTGAAGTTGCAATGCTAACTTTTGCTCGTGACTTTATGAATTTGAAGAGCCTGACTGAATATCGCAAAAGCGCCAATATTGTCAAGGTATTCCCCTTTGATTCGAGAAACAAGTATATGGCAACTGTGATTTGTAACGACGTGGGGCGACAGACATATCGAATTTTGATGAAAGGTGCTTCCGAAGTAGTTCTTGGCAAATGCACTTCTATCTTGGATCTGTCAAACGACCAAGTCGGTGATTTGGCACTTTACAAAGACAAGATTCATGCTAAGATCGGCAGTTATGCTTCTAACTCCCTCCGAACCATCGGCATTGTGTACAAGGATATCTCTGCAAAAGAATTCAAACATCTAGTAGACGATGGTTCTAAAGAAGACATCCAAAGAACTCTTTTTTCTAACTTTACATTCCTTGGCCTCGTCGGAATTATGGATCCGCTGAGACCCGGGGTTCGGAATGCAGTTGAAGCTTGCCGCATGGCTGGCGTTTGCGTCAGAATGGTCACCGGTGATAATATCAATACTGCCAAGGCTATTGCTAAAGAGTGTGGAATACTTAACGGTGAGATAATCAACGGAGAGTCTGAAATTTCAATGGAAGGGCCCGATTTCCGAAAGCTTGATGTGTTCGAGTTGAAGCGAGTGGTACCTCGCTTGCGAGTTCTAGCTAGGTCTTCTCCACAAGATAAAAAGAAGCTGGTTAAGTTTTTGAAAAGCTGTGACGAGGTTGTAGCTGTTACGGGTGACGGTATCAACGATGTTCCCGCTTTGAAGGCTGCAGATATTGGTTTTTCCATGGGCATAGCAGGAACTGAAGTGGCTAAGGAAGCTTCTGAAATTATTCTAATGGACGACAATTTCGGAAGTATCGTGAAGGCAATGATGTGGGGCAGAACTGTAAATGATGCTGTCAAGAAATTCTTGCAGTTTCAATTGACTGTCAATGTGACAGCGGTATTACTCACTTTCATCTCGGCAGTTGCCAATAGTGGTAACACTTCTGTTCTAACAGCTGTTCAACTGCTTTGGGTTAATCTCATCATGGACACTTTTGCTGCTTTGGCATTAGCCACCGACCCTCCAGCGCCATCTGTGTTGCTGCGAAAGCCAGATAGCCGAAAATCGTCTTTAATTAACGTTACTATGTGGAAGATGATTCTTGGTCAAGCAGTTCTTCAGCTTGTCATCACCTTTGTATTGCACTTTGCGGGAAAACAAATCTTTTTCCACGGCGTTGATGAGATTTCTAGTACAGAGCAAGAGGCACTGAATGCTATGGTATTCAACACTTTTGTTTGGCTGCAATTTTTCAATATGTTTGTTAATCGACGTCTAGACAACAGGATGAACATCTTTGAAGGTATCTCTAAAAATTACTTCTTTATGGCTATTGTTCTGATTATTGGCGGTTTTCAGGTAATGATCATGTTTGTTGGAGGAGCCGCATTTAGCATTAAGCGAAGCACTGGTGCTATGTGGGCTGTGGCTATAATCTGCGGTATCGTTTCTATTCCTTTTGCAATGTTGTTGAGATTGATTCCAGATGAGTGGGTACTCAAGATGTATCCAGGCTGGATGGCCTGGATTGTTTGGCGTATAACTCATGTCAAGAAGAGCAAAACTCCTGGGATTATTCTTGATGATGATGAGGAATCACATGTTGGATTGCCCCATTACAAATGGAACTATGGTATTGAGCGTGTCAAGGATGAGTTGCAGTTCATCAAAACTGTCAAGGGAGGTAGGATTTCTAACCTGAAGTTCAAACCTCATGACTTTTATACTAGTTTAAGAGAGAGTTTGACACCTAGTAGTGCTAGTAGTGAGCGAAGCGATAGCCCGGTCGCTACGTTGCGGACGAGCAGTTTTAGTACTCATGAGATAGATCATAGTGCCTCCGGTGCCGGTGCCACAGTGTCGTCTGGTGGGTTCCTAGCTGTTCCTGAGGCCAGTGGTGGCCTAAATGGTAGGAGGTCAAATCATTCGATGTCATCCGGTGCTACTACAGTTGGTGGCCACTCTCCCGTTATTGGTGCATTTGCCATGATACCCGCTATAGTCGGCGGAGCCGTCGCTGGCTGGAATCCTGAACTTCGGGAGAGACCGGCACAGGAGACGGAAGGCGATCAATCAGGTCGAAAGTGACAAGGGCACTTTTTAGAACAGTTACGTATATTTGATTCATGTTTTATGTGTTTGTATAAATTAATGTCTTCATTGATGAATTTCGACATGTCTACCAAAGAAGGTATGATTAGTCATGCAACTTTGTATACAAAAAGCTCGCGGAATAAATTTTTCATTCTTCACAATGTCTTTTACAGGCGCTCAGAGTCGCGGGACGATGCCATAAAAACAATCGTTCGCTTTGTCTATGACAATCTTACGCGCTAGAGCCAGCCTTAGAATAAACCCGTGCAGTAGTTACGGCTTCTGCAGTTTGTACCGGTCCTAGTAATCGAGCAATGATATATGATTTGCTACGTGATCCTTAACGCACATTTATCTATGTTTGTATAGTTTAGCATCAATAGATTCTTTTTTTCTCTGTCCGATTTTTAGCTTTAGTAGGTCCGGCTTAGGACAGCATGTAGGTTTTGAGTCCAATCCGTATTGGTCATAAAACTGCTGGCAGCATGAGTATAAAGCATCGATATATTTGGTACATTTCGATTCGTCATATCTGTTTCGTTGGATGCAGTCTCCAAGTTAGTTTTAGCCATCATCAATCTATTCGCTAATCCCTCCTATACATACCCTGTATTTGGCAAGCTTCTGCTTTGCAGATAGTCTCGATATCAACGGCCATGATGTTTGTTGCTGAATTTTATGGCACAGTACAGTGCTAACGCCCACATCGGAAGCCGCACGCCGAGGTGAGCTAGATTCATGTCCAGAAATAAATGCTTTAGCATTCTAAGGATTTGGTCAAGGATTACTAATGCTGTTATATTCTTGTTGGGGTTGAACTCCTAACTAATGATTACTATTACATGTGTTAAACAAATTATTCTTCCATTTCGACTTTGTCGCAGGAGCAGAAAAGATTGAGGTCGCCATAAGTATCATCAAGTCTTGTAACAGATGGCCAGAATTTTTTCTCCCTCAAGTAAGGCAAAGGATAAGCAGCCTGTTCTCTAGAGTATGGCCTGTCCCATTCACTCTGAAGAAGATCTTTTGCAGAATGGGGAGCATTTGTGAGAACATTGTTTTCTTTCGGGGCATTTCCAGCTTCGATCTCAGAGATCTCCTTTCGAATTGAGATTAATGCATCGCAAAATCTGTCCAGTTCGTGAATGCTTTCAGATTCTGTGGGCTCAATCATCAAAGTATTGGCAACGGGCCAAGACATTGTTGGTGCATGGAATCCATAGTCCTGGAGGCGCTTGGCTATATCAATTGCCTCGATACCAGCAGTAGCTTTGAATTGTCGAGCATCAATAATGAACTCGTGTGCACACAGTCCATGTTCATTCGTATACAGAACAGGGTAGTGGGAATCAAGCCTTTCTTTCATATAATTCGCATTCAAAAGAGCCAACTGGGTTGCCTCCTTAAGACCGGTGGAACCCATCATTTTGATGTAGGCCCAAGGAATAGGTAAAATACCTGCGGAGCCCCAAGGGGCGGCAGAAATTGCCTCAATAGAATTGGCAGTAGCCTTTTCCATAGAAACGACTTTGTGACCAGGTAGAAACTCTGTCAAGTGAGCCTTAACACCAATGGGGCCGACGCCAGGTCCTCCACCACCGTGTGGAATACAAAATGTCTTATGCAAGTTCAGATGGCATACATCAGCTCCAATTTCTCCGGGGCTTGTAAGGCCAATTTGGGCATTCATGTTGGCGCCATCCATGTAAACTTGTCCACCAGCATTATGAATAAGCTCGATTGCCTTCTTTACGGTGGGTTCAAAAGCACCAAAAGTAGAAGGATAGGTTATCATAATTGCTGCCACGTTTGCCTTGTGCTTATTCACCTTGGCCTCTAGGTCTTTTAGGTCCAGTTCACCGTTGGCCGTGCATTTGATTGCAACTACTTTCATGCCAGACATAGTTGCAGAAGCTGGATTAGTACCATGCGCAGAAACCGGAATTAGGCAGATATTTCTGTGACCCTCGCCCTTAGATTCGAGGTATGCTCGAATGACTCGGAGACCAGTGTACTCGCCCTGAGCACCAGAATTGGGTTGCAAGGACATAGCATCAAAGCCGGTGATATCAGACAAATCGGCTTCTAATTCATCAATCAGCTCCTTGTATCCGGCGGCTTGTTCTAGGGGAGCAAAAGGATGTAGGTTGCCAAACTCAGGCCATGTAATGGGAATCATCTCAGTAGTGGCATTAAGCTTCATCGTGCAGGATCCAAGAGGGATCATGGAGTTAGCAAGTGAAAGGTCCTTTGACTGAAGATGGTGGATGTATCGAAGCATTTCAGTCTCGGTATGGTAGTCATTGAAGACTGGATAGGCGAGTACACTGTTAGAAGAAGCCAGATCTCGTGCCAGAGCCCCGCCATAGGGAACAAGAGGCACTGACTCCGCCGTAACTGAAGAAGCGGTAGTCTCTCCCGTAAACAGGCTGACAAGGTCTTTCAAGTCCGATTCAGTAACAGTCTCATCCAGAGAAAGAGACACCGTTTCGGCATCCACCTTGTGCAAGTTAATTTGATATACAGATCGTGCCCTTCCCAAGAGTTTCTCAGAATCTCCAACTTTGACAGTAAGAGTATCAAAGAATGTATCATTAACAAGCTCGTAGCCGGCGCCGGTAATAGCTGCTGCCAAGTACGCAGTCAAAGAATGAACTCGGTTGGCGATATTTTTTAGACCCTCAGGTCCATGGTATACAGCATACATAGCTGCCATGTTAGCCAAAAGAGCCTGAGCAGTGCATATATTGGATGTGGCATTTTCTCGTCGAATATGTTGCTCTCGAGTCTGCAGTGCCAATCTATAAGCAGGTTCTCCAAGACGATCCTTAGACTTTCCAACCAATCTACCGGGCATCTTTCGTTTATCAGCGTCAGCAACAGCAAAGAAAGCCGCGTGAGGTCCACCATAACCGAAAGGAACTCCAAATCTCTGAGAGCTACCAAGAGCAATATCCGCACCAAACGATCGAGGGGGTTCCAAAACGGTCAAAGCAAGCAAATCAGTAGCTGCCGATAGCATACCGCCAGCTGCATGCACATGTTCGCCAACAGTTTTCCAGTCTTTAACAGATCCATCGCTGCTAGGGTATTGAACCAAGGCACCTGAAGCTTGCTCGTAATCTTTGGGATCTTCGGGCAAACCAACCTTGACTTCAATTCCAAGAGGAGAAGCTCGGCTCCTGAGAACTGCAATGGTCTGCGAGTGAACACCGCTATCAACATAATAGACGGTTCGCTTGTTCTTTCCTTTAAAGGTGGCTGAAGACATGATCATGGCCTCAGCGGCAGCAGTACCTTCATCCAGCAACGACGCATTTGCAATTTCCATACCAGTGAGGTCTGCTACCATCGTCTGGTAATTGACCAAACTCTCAAGTCGGCCTTGAGAAATTTCGGGTTGGTAAGGTGTATATGAAGTGTACCATTCAGGGCATTCTAGAATATTACGCTGGATCACACCAGGGACATTTGTACCATAATAGCCTTGACCGATATATGATCTGTAGATTTTGTTCTTTGAGGCTATTTCTTTCAAACGGGCAAGAAGCTCGGTTTCCGTGTAGCCGTTTTCAGGATCAATCCGAAGAGGGCGATTGACCAATACATCTGGTGGAACGACGTGCTCAACAAACTTATCAATAGTCGGATAACCCACACTTTTCACCATCTCTAGAATCGTATTGTCAGAGTTCGTGCCATTGTGACGTCTCTTGTAAGTATCCAGAGGTTTTAGAGCAGAGTTGGTGTAGTAGGCTACGGATCGGCCAGCAATCGACCCACGCGATAAAGCTGCGAGCCTACTGCAGCCGTTCCTCAGGACTCGAGCAGAAAGCATGATAAACTTTGGGCTGGAACGTTTTACAGATCAAAAAACTGAAAATAGGCCAAAACTCCGTTATTGCCAGTTCAGCGTGTCTGTAAATGACTAAGTCTGTGAGGTTCAAAAAATTTCGCGATAGGCAATTTGCTGAAGCTTGTGTGGGATCCGACAAATTTATTTGCACGGGTCAGATCGAAATGATAACTGAACGTGAAGGTCAACTATTATCAGATAGCAGCAACGAACAGGCCACAAAATAAGGCAGTAAGGTCAAAAAGGAGGTAAAAAAACTTCGCCAGAGGAAGATGAGAAGGCAGTTTATATGTGAAATAGCCTATGACCTGTCATGTACTTTAAATACTTAACCCTGTTGTACTCGGGAGTGCCCGGAGGTATTTTGAGCACTGTGTCTACTCGGTCCATGTTACGCGGGACTACAGATAACCTTTACACGTTAGAGAGGCTCCACGACTTGACCACATTAAAACGCGCGTAGATAAAGCGGAGGCGGTTAAAACTTGTTAGGATCTATGCATACCATTACATTGTTTACATAATTTCCATCCCCACTACATAAAATAATAAATACGATGCAATACTTATATTATGGCGATGGCTTTAATTTTTTGGGGGTTGAAGGCGGAACAACAGAGGAAGAATTACCACCAGCCTCGCTCGCTTGATCCTGGCTTTTACCGCCTGAGATTTGATCCTTGGCAGAACTATCATTGGTTGAAGGAAGTTCTGTGGTAGCCTGAGTTATCGAGGGCCGCTTGGTTCCATGAGGTTGGTGAGCTGCGTTATTCTTGAGGCTACTGTCATGATGCGAGAAGAGCTTGGTAATTGAGAAAGTGGCTCCTTTAATGACATCAGACGCCTTCTTTTTCGCTTTTCCGTCAATAACCGGAGGAAATGCATATGATCCTTCCAGTCTCATAACCATCCGCTCATAGTAGCTTTCCAGCAGTGCTCCTTGCGGAACAATTCTATAGTCTACCCGAGTCAAAAACTCGACTTCTAGTAAGTTCAGTTCCACTTTAGACAAACCCCCAACTCGAGCGTAATGCGAATTGGTGCAAAAGGAATCGCACAGTCCTTTTGAAGCCACTGCTGCAGCGGTTATCATGAAACGATGGACAGTAAGGGAATTAATGTTGAAAGTTGCATAGGAGCTGCTGAGCAAGTCGATAAAATATATCATTGTCATTAAAATGGATTTCTCCAACGTGCAAAAGCGAATTATTCGCACGAGATATTCCTGAACAGATATACCAGGAGCTGATCTCGAGTGGAATCTGGTGAGCTGATCTGCGTCGAACGGGAGAGCATCATTAATCGTAACAAGATCTTGAAGCATGGAAGACACCAATATTGCCAATTCCGCCATGGGGCAATCGAAATAATCCCTAGGGACTATTTTGACTGTTCCAGAAGCGCTCCCGTCAGGAGGAGGAGATTTGGTCAGAATAGCTTGATGCGTGGCAGCCGAAGGAGAATCACCGGTGGCTGGGATATGCTGCTGAAGAGGTGAACATTCGGTTTTAGGCGCAGGCGCCTTCTTTTTTGCTGATCCATTTTCTCCAATAGTATCAGAATGTGTGGACGTCCGATCTGGAAGCGGTTCAGGCTTCTTCTTGCCAAATGTCGGCATGGTGGAAGTCCAGATTCAAGTTTGGAGCATCTACCAGCGGGAACCGTTGGACTAAGCCTGGTTAGGTGGAGAAGAGAGGAAAACTTTCAAATGAGCAGTACGTCAAGCAACCCTTTGAGGTGTGGCTTTGGTCGTGACGCTTGAACAAAGAGTTCTAAAGTAGAGGGAGGGATGAATACGTTAGACCTATCTCAGTCGTATCGGTCGGCCAAAACCGATTCGCACTTAGCTTGAAGAATCGATCACGACCTTAGGAAAGGTAGGAAATCTCGATCAACAAAATCGGTTTGTAGTCAGATCGAAAGCAATACAGAATTATTAAATGATCGAAATCATAGACTAGATGGTCCTTTGCAACGTTCGCTAGCAACGCTAATTTCTTGTTGTGCCTTGGTTACAGCAGGTTTTCTTCTAGTTAAAATGATGAGAGTGGGCCAAATCGAGCCAACTCCCACCAATAAGACTAGAAGAATGGCCCATGCACCAGAGTAGCCGTGTGCCGACCTTGTGGGAAAATACCAAGAAAGTTGCTGTGCGGCGCAGAGGTTTTGTGCTATTACGAATAAAAGAGAACGGCTTTGTTTTTCTGGTAGTGCGACGGTCTAAGAGCGTTCCTAGCTAGTCTGTTCTGGTTGTGAGATAAGCCCTCGACCAACCGGAGATCGTCGTTTTCAAACAGCACAACCTAAATAGCGCAACTTCAATAACAACCCATCCGTTGTTTCTCTCGGAAAGCAGTACAAATGACATCAAATAAAGGTACACTATTAGTCGAACTCTCAGCGTTCAACTTGTAATATTTCATTCAAGGCGTGCGGCACATGAGTTCGTGTCAGAGTTTTAGGTTACAGTTTATTGGACAGAAGCAGAGCCGCACTTGTTGACCGGTAGGGATCAGCTTCTAGAAGTTCTGCACTGAACTTAAAACTTGTATGCAGGTAACTGGCCGAAATTCAAAATCTATTGTTCCAACTCTTTGCTGTGTTAAAAGTTTCAGCTAAAGAAAGCGGCCTACGGACAGAAATATTTTGCTGTTGTTGCATAGTAGCGGAGCAAATTCCAACAACCCCACTCTGTACAAAAGTATTCTGCGCTACAGCATAAGAGAGCTGTGTCTTGGGATGATCTTACTTAAGTAACGTTAATATATCAATTGAAAAATTTAAGGAATACAAAGGTTTGAATACAAATTGATTGGTAGTGATATATAGTGAAGTACAATTGGGTTTCACCCTCCAACAGATAGGCTAAAATTCAATCACCACCTCCCGGTCAAGCGATATGTCGGATTTAAGAGTAATTGACAAGATATTAGTCTTCGAGTCATAATCATAATCTGCGCTTTCGCCGTTGCACTGTGTGTAAGATGGTGCATTCTTCACTCCGAGAATGGTCACCTTGGTCAATGGTTGATCGATCGAGTAGTCTCCGCAGGGCATAATTGAAAGAGCATTTCCACTCAGTTTGAACGAGGTTCGAATAGATTCGGATGGAGTAATAGACTCGCCATCATCCACGTAGACTTCACCCCAAGCTTCGCCATTGGAATCAGAAGCAACAAGCAGCTCCCAATCACCGTGTCGAGATTCGTTGACAGTGTAACCAGACTCCTGAAGGGGCAGTATAGATCCACCTCGGACATAAACAGGAATGTGTCCGATGGGAGCAGAGATACTGACATTTGTGTTGGCAGGTTGATCAATAGCGGTCTGATTGTACCAATCATACCAGATAGTGCCTTCGCCAGGGAACACACCATTCACTGTTTCAACAAGCGGCTCGAGGACAGGCATGACTAGGACACTGGGACCTACCAAAAACTGTGTCTGAATTCCGCTCAGCGATTCATCAGGGAACTCCCAAGAAAGTGCTCGGAGATAAGTATCACCTCGCTCATGAGCATTCTCCAAGAGAGTGTAAAGATAGGGGAGCAAAGCGTATCTAACAGCAATAGCATTCTTGGCAGACTCTTCTACTGAAGACCATCGGTAGAACTCTTGAGGGATGTAACCCCAGCCGTTGTGATTTCTGTAGAAACTGAAGAAGGCATTCATCTGAGACCATCGAGCACAAAGCTCAGCATCGGTGTTGCCATTAAAGCCACACGTATCGGTGCCAAACATAGGAATACCAAACAAACTGAAAGAGAGTGCCTGCGAGATGGAATATTGCATATAGGCCCAGTCGGCGGTATTATCACCGCCCCAGTGACCGGCATAAGTACCAGAACCAGGGAAAGTAGATCGTGTAATAACAAAAGGACGCTTACCGGCATGAGTAGCCACCAGACCATCATAGGTAAGTTGCGTTTCTTGATAACCAAACAAATTGTGCCAGTCGTAATCAAGATAACCATTGGCATGAGTGGCATTGGGTGAGAGGGCGTGTCCGCCAAGCTCATTAGGGCTCTGGTAATTTCTGATAGTGTAGGGAGGGTAGTTGATAATTCTAGTGTCATTTCCAACAGGTCCATTGTAAGGGATCCATGGAGTAGATGATGCCGCGCTGCTTGAACTGGTAGAGGTAGAAGTAGCAGCGGCGAGTGAAGAAGACACTGACAGAAGACTAGCCCAGTCAGTAGCATTAGAAATATTAAATCCATCGGGATAGTCAAAAGAAGGAGCGTCGGAAAGCAGAATTGTCACCATGGGGTTCAATCCCAAGTAGTCACTACCGCAAGAGCCAACACAGAAGCTCGAAACTTCGTCCATATCAATCCACAGACCGTCAAAATCTATGTCCTCAAACCATGCAGAGATTTCGTCAACCCACCATTGTTTGGTATTTTCCGCAGTCCAATCGGGGAACACGGTAAATCCTGGCCAAACAGCTCCGATGTACTCTGATCCGTCGGGATTCTTGACAAAGACATCCAGTTGATGGCCACGAGCATAGGTATCATAAGCATCACTGGCATTATTAGGATTGGGAATATAGATTGCAGCGTCTAAGATAGGAACGTAATGCTGGCCATTGGCATGGATGGTTTTGAGGAACTCCTTCATTCGATCGACAGGATAGGTCTCAAGGTCAGTGGTAAAATCCCGGAAGTTCTGCATGTAGTCAATATCGTTCCAGATAGTCTCAAGAGGAATTCCGTGGCTCTTGTAGTTGCTGACGACCTCTTCCACTTCGCTGATATTGGCGTAACCCCATCGGCATTGGTGGAATCCAAGAGTCCAGTATTGATGCATAGCAGGCTTGCCAATAACTTCTTGGTACTGCGATATGACATCCTTCTGAGTAGGACCGCTAAAGAAATAGTATTCGAGAGTGCCACCGAGCAGTCTCCAAGTCAAGTCTTCGTCTCCGATCAAAATCTCTTGTCCGTGAGCATTTCTCAAGTAGACACCATGGGCGTCAAGAGTGCTACTATTGTATCGCTCTTCTAAATAGAAAGGATGCGAGCCGTAGAGATTAGCAGAAAACCCGTCGCCGATATCAGCATTCCACAAAGTTCGGGTAGTGTTCGGCTGGAGTCTCCATTCACCGAAGGTCTCGCCAAGTCCATAGAGATAGTGATCATTGGGTAGAGTGGTCTTGACTTCCAAAAATTGATTCTGGTAAACAAGCTTGGTGTTTTCAGTAGAAAAAATCACATTGCCGTCGGATCTTCGAACAATTTTGAACCAGAAAGGAGACTGGTTATATTGAAATTCGAAGTCAGGGCTGTCGATCTTGCCCGAAGCGGAAGCACCTTCAGGAACGACATCGGAGGGAAGAAGATACCAGGTAGTATTATCATCAGTAATATAAGAAGGCTGGATTTTCACCAAGACCCTCTGCTGGGATTGGTACTCGACAGTAAGATCGAGATCTTGAATATCCTGGCCATAG
The DNA here is from genome assembly GCA_030565365.1 of Zygoascus flipseniorum. Classification (NCBI taxonomy): domain Eukaryota; kingdom Fungi; phylum Ascomycota; class Dipodascomycetes; order Dipodascales; family Trichomonascaceae; genus Zygoascus; species Zygoascus flipseniorum. Next base: position 166,492 of record JAJMBR010000014.1, read on the forward strand.
GTATTACAAGCAGTACCTGCTAGGGTCAATTTACCAGTAAGCCCGGTGTCACTAGTAGAGATACCTGAAAGTGTATAACCAGGGCACTCATCCTGAGAGTCTGGAGCAGTAGCATTCTGACTAGTAGAAGTGAGAGAAACACCTTCGCTCATCCAAGAGGGCATGAATGACTGAGAAGCCACTGGAACGGTAATGGTAGTGCCATAACCATTAACCTCAGTAACCGTAGTATAAGCAGACAGCGTAGCAGCAGCAGACGGTGAAGCCGAAGCTGAAGAGTCAGCGCCGGCTCTCGCCAAAATGGCCGCTACTCCGAGGAGAGAGGAGACCAATTGCATCTTTGTTGAAGCAGATATATTGGACATTTCAGCTTCACTTATAAGCCTGGCTGTCAGGCATATTTACTTTTGCGAAGCTACGCATCATAGGTAGCATTTGATACTAATTATACGGCCCGAAAAACGATCTGCTTAATACAATTCCTTTTCAAGACTATTTTTTTATTGGGATCAGCGTTGTTTTCCAGCTGAGCGGGGTGCATGAGTGGGGTAGGCGAAATTTAGTGTTTATCCGTAACCCGACATCAACGGATTATTGCAGGTGAACTCTGGGGTTGGCAACGAGCGGGAAGGGGCAACGAGAGAGAGAAACAAACGCAAATCCATGTCAAGAAACAGCCGTTAGAAAGAAAAGAAACATTTGAGTTATAAAAAAATCTTTATTTGCGACTCGGCTCTTTGCATAAAAAGATAGCTTCTGTTGTCATTTTTAGTCGGCAATAATAGCTCTCCACTGTTGATGTAAATCATTGCTACGATTATAACTCCGCCTATGCATTCGGAGAAAACGGTAAGAGAATCCGGTTTGCATCCCGAACGTGACCATTCGGATTGGCCAGTGGATTGAAAATTATAATTGAAGAAGAACTTTGTTGTGCTACAGCGTACTAGTCTTGAGAATAAGTGGTGTTACATTAGGTCCTACTTACGATTAACATCTCATCGGACTTAAATTATCACGAGTTATACAGTCGTGCCACTGGAAATAGCACACCCGGTCTACCGAATATAGTCACCGATATTTTGGTTTTCTGCAATTCCGGTGCTTGATTTTGTTTATCCTATTCGAACCTAGTAGGTGCAGATCAGATCACCCCGCTCGAATGCTCCAGCACCATCAAGTGAAACATCGAGAGGCTGAAAAAATAATTTCTGTGCCTCTTAGCTGAACAAGGTTGATTGGACAACATTTCCTGTCCCTTGTTCCTCACTCGCTACGCTAAACCTAATTAGATTTTTGATTAAGTTGCCGCCCGGAACTCGCATGTCAACACTTTTTGTCGGGGCCATGTGAGACCATCCGCAGCAGCGATTGTAACGCAGATCGTGCTCAATTCCTATGAAAAAGAAGATGAAAACAACTCCCAGCAATTTTTTTTTCGAAACTCAATCAGGAAAGTCTGTAGACAGTTCGTAATATGGAGGACATATTCCTGCCGAACCGGGAATGGTTGGCTACTTTGGGCTCCACCTCACGATCCAGTTCAGGCAGGTGGACCCACCCATCTTTAGAGCAATTGAAGTGTCTCACTGAGGGCGGATCGTGGTGGTTGGTCTGACTATGCAGATCCCGGCCAGAACATTGCCGGTGAATAAAGATCAGACAAACTATTGGTATATAATCCCACTGACATAGCAATTGAGAGGGCTGTCAGCGCCGTCAGTCTAAATTCGTGATTGTCTGCCACGGGCCATGCCAGACTAAGGCCAGCTTTAAGTCTGGTCGAGTTTTCCGATCCCCTGCGCCGGTAACGGACCCTGTCGTGTGTGGGGTTCGGTTCTCCCGCTCAGTTTCGAAGTCCGACAGATTTCGGCGAAAAAAGCTACCCACACTTAAACAATCACGGAACTTAATCTCATTGGGTTACGTAGGACTTTCTCTGTCCCCACATCGTTGTGTCGCAAAAAATTGATCAGCACAGAATCTGCCCAACAAACCCCGCTAATTCTCCGACCGGATAAAGAATTGAGCTTTTAGCAAGCTTGGCCTACCCCATATGCATCACACTCGGCCTTACCCGCTATCCAATCATTCTTTGCCAAGCTGCGGCGCACCGTTCTGCGTCAGCCCAATCTAGTCCTATCAGGCTGTGAAAACTGCACCCCGCAAGAGAGCCATCTTAGCATGTGATGCTTTTCGGAGACGGAAAAGAAAATGGGATAGTTTAGTGCCGGTGTGCAGCCGATGGCTTAACACAAATTCTGGGTGTAAAATATTCGGAGACTGTTAGTGGACGTGTTCCACCGACGAGGGCTTATCTGACGGCAATCAACGGTAAGCTCAAGATCTTGGAGAATAAGGTTCAGGAATATGAATCAATCCTGGGAAGTGAATACAGACAGTGCGGCTATCTCTATTGATACATTACTTGTTTCGAATAAGGAACAGAACTCTGAAGGAGCCGAATTGATTGAAAAACGCACTTATGATGATACTGACAGTGACCTTCCGGGGAATCAATCCCTTGATAATAAATCGATTCTTATGGGAAAATAACTACTGGTGAACAGATGGCCAGTTGCAAGCTTGTGGTCCGAAATCTCTGCTGTCATTCATAGCTGAAAACTGTCCATTATTAGTATTCCAGCATTGAAGGTTTGATACGATGCTTATCAGGAAGCCCTCCTGACCAACAAAGCATTCACCATTCAGATAATCGACGAGACGAGTATTTTGACATCTTTTTACTCTTTAATGTTCGTTTCCAAGATCTTTTTTGAGAAATCAATGGGTTCCAATGGATGTTATTATTTTCTGGCTCTAATCTCTGCCATTTTTACTGTTGGCGCACAATTTTTAAGACGGTCCAGAATCCAGGGGACGTCCTGACGATCCACTTGACGTCTATTTTCAAATATTATGAGCTATCCAGGTTTGTTGTCAGCTATAAACTGGGTAGCCCCCAGTTGGCCGTGTACTGGACCGTGGGGTACTCAATATGTTTCACACGATGACAGACCAGGAAGCACAGCATCCGAATTTTAGCGGACAGTCAACTAGACTGTGTTTTGCGATAAGCATCAGTATGATATACGATTCATGTATTCAGAACGGCGATATGTCTGCCTGAGAAGATCAGGTTCAAGGGGTAGCTTTGTGACCATGCTATGTTCTCGGAAGAGCTCTCAGCAGGACCCTTTAAAGGCCTCTTATCGTTAGAAAATATAACGTAACTGCAATTTTTCCCTCAGAAGACTGCATTGAAGAGCTTGAACCTTTTCATTCTCGTACCTCGCCGTTGAACGTCCCTTAACAGGTAAACTATCTGAGAACACCCCAGCACAGCTGCTATTAACTACAACTTGTTACAGCAGTAAAATAAACGTGTTATCCGTAGTGCAAGAAATTACGAAGCTCAATATCAATTTACTACTACCTACGATAATCTACTTTAGTCAACAATTTTCTTTTTAGTCCTTTGTGACAGAGGGAAAAGAGTGAACATCTTTAATAGCATCATGAAAATACAGACAAGACGCTTAGAAGCACTTTCGATGGACGATAGAAGGTCCGAATTCGTCGTACTCCTGCTTGGAGATCCACATCTGCTGGAAAGTACCCAAGGAGGCCAAGATAGAACCTCCGATCCAGACGGAAAACTTTCGTTCCGGGGGTGCAACAATCTTGATCTTCATAGAAGAAGGAGCCAAAGCAGTAATTTCCTTCTGCATTCGCTCGGCAATGCCAGGGTACATTGTGGTACCACCAGACATAACGATGTTGAGATACAAGTCCTTTCGGACATCGACATCGCAAGCCATGATGGAGTTGAAGGTGGTCTCGTGGATACCAGCAGATTCTCGTCCAAGCAAAGAAGGATGGAACAAAGCCTCGGGAGCTCGGAATCGCTCGTTACCAATAGTAATAACGTGACCATCAGGAAGCTCATAAGACTTCTCCAGGGAAGAAGACAAAGAAGCGGTCTGCAATTCCTGCTCAAAGTCAAGAGCAACATAACAGAGCTTCTCCTTAATCTCTCGCACGATTTCTCGCTCGGCGGTGGTAGTGAAAGCATAACCTCGCTCAGTCAACAGCTTGACCAAGTAGTCAGTAAGATCTCGACCAGCCAGGTTGATTCGCATGATAGCGTGTGGGATGGAGAAACCAGCGTAAATGGGGACAACGTGAGTGACACCATCACCAGAGTCCAAAACAATACCAGTGGTTCGACCAGAGGCATACAGAGACAAGACAGCCTGGATAGAAACGTAAAATGCGGGAACATTGAATGTCTCAAAGATAATCTGGGTCATCTTCTCTCGGTTAGACTTGGGGTTGGAAGGAGCCTCAGTCAACAAGACGGGATGCTCCTCAGGAGCCTCTCGAAGCTCATTGTAGAAAGTATGATGCCAGATCTTCTCCATATCATCCCAGTTGGTGACAACACCATGCTCGATAGGATATCGGAGAGTGAGGATACCTCGCTTAGACTGGGCTTCATCACCAACATAAGAATCCTTCTGATTCATGCCAACCATCATACCGGGGTGTCGAGCACGACCGACGATGGAAGGGAAGACAGCTCGAGGAGCGTCATCACCGGCAAAGCCGGCCTTGCACATACCGGAACCGTTATCAATAACGAGCTAAAATAAGAGTTAGTACTCTGATAATGTAGCGAAAAGTGACAGATTACAAGCCGTCAATAAATGCTCCGGGTACATACGGCAGCTACTTCTTCTGCAAAAATGTTAGCAAATGATCTATACCAAATAAATTTCGAATCAAGCTGGTGGAGTTCGGATGGGACTTGTTTGTTGGTTGACAAGGAGTTTGCGGCTCGGGGGCCCAATTCCGGTGTCGATTTCCAAAGGGGTGAAAAATGCATTGTACAGCCCAACCCTGTGCTCGCCACGCCTCACTCGGGGAGGTCGGGCTGGAGACTAGACGTGACCATAATCATGAATAAACATCCATCCATCAATTATTGAATCTGACCAGGAATCCTCATATTATGAAGACTAAGTTCCTTCGATGGATGGTATGGTAATGCAATGGAAAGATTCTGTCTAGGGCGCCCGAAGTCCGGGCATGCACGGAACTCAGCAAATCCTTTCTCCAATCCATCAGCTCTCAATTCATCAATTAAAATTCCTTACCCTCCATTGTTGCTTATATTAACAATAAATAGTTCTGACGACGTAAAGTACGACTGTTCTGTTCTAAAGGACTATTTAGTACCACAGGGGTTGATAGGAGGAGGAGGAAAGAAAGGGAGAGTCTGCAAAGGACAGCACAAAGTCCCGCTCGATCTCCCCCGCGTATAATCGAGCACAGCCCGCACCAGCGTGTCTGAGGGCCCAGACAGATTCGGATCAACCAAGTACTGCCATCACGGCCATTATTTGGTTTCTTTTTATTTTTACTTTCATTTTCAATAAGATTGGTGACTATTCTCCGACTAATATCCGTACGTGATAAAGAAATCGGTGGAGCTATGTGGTTAGGAAATAGCCCTTTTGGTTGCCCGTAGATAGCGGCGCAATGAAATTTGAAATTGATTTAGGTAGCATGTGAGACTCACCGGTCATGCCGATCTATCTAACTACTTCCACACTAATTGCTGGGTTTCCGCGAAACCACATAGTAGTGCCAGCCCTTAATGATCAATATCTTCCCACACTCGACCTTTGACGTTCTTCAGCTCATCAACATTCATAACCTTGCCGTTGGTGAAATAACCACTGTGGATCTTTGCGTCGATCTCGACTCGGGAATCGGGAGGAATCATCTCGTCGGGAATGGGAACTCGCTCGATGATAGGAATGCCCTGCTCAACAATAGCGTCGTGCTTCATGTTGGACATAGATAGCATTCGGTCAATCTGAGTAATACCTAGGAAATGTAGAATATCAGGCATAAGGACCTGGAATCGCATATCCTTGACACCAGCAATGTTCTCGGTTCGCTTGAAATACTCTGCAGCGGTATCTCCACCTCTCTTCCGGGCATTATATACCAAATACTTGGTTACTTCGCCCAAAGCTCGGCCCTCCTTTCGGAAGTAAATGACCACACCAGATCCACCGTTCTGAGCCTCTTTGACTGCTTCCGAAATACCGAACAACAGATACGGACGGCAGGTGCAGATATCAGAGCCGAAAACATCGGATCCATTGCATTCGTCATGGATTCGTAGGGCCAATCGGAAATTGGGATCTGAGACCTTGGCAGGATCACCAAATATATATGCAGTCAAACCACCAATAGGGGGCAGGAACACTTTAATATCCGGTCGAGTGAGCAGTTCAGGATAGGATCCTCCTGTGTCCTCGAATAGGGCACGTCGAAGAGTTGTTTCATCAATACCAAATCGCTTGGCAACACCTGGTAGATACCATACAGGCTCAACTGCAACCTTGGTAACTGCCAAGTCACCCTGCTCGTTGATGACAACCTTCCCATCAACCTTGAGTTCACCTGAGGCTACCTGATCGCGTATCTCGGTCAATTGCATGTGCGCCTTGGTCACAGCAATTGTAGGCTGCAACGAAATCCCGTCCTTCTTTGCAAGATCACCAAAGATCCAAGGAGCCATGTGGCCATAGGGATCCATTGATACAATCTTTTCGGGGTCTGCCCACTGAGGATAGGGGCCGACTTGAACGGGTGGCTCTGCATTAGTGAAATCTGGAACATGATCACGAGACAAGTCATTGATGGCAACAGCCAAGGCATGATATATGGAATATGACCCGGAATGAGCGCCGATGGCATTTCGTCGCTTGATGGTATTCTTATTTCGAATAACAACGACAGGGCCACGAGCCTCGGCTTCCTTAGCACCCCAACGAAGTGGAATAGGGTTGATGCCGTTCTGACCAGGATAGGTGGTGATCACAATTCTATCCCCCCACTTGTTATTGATGGAAGCAGGAGTGATGGGATTGGCAATGGTAGTAGTTGGTGATTTGGGTACAGAAGGATCGGAAGCATCGGACTGCCTTCGTTTCTCTTTCTCTGCAGTCTGGAGGCTGTCAACACGGGCTTCTAGGCTGCCAAGTGAGTTGAGAACGAATTTATTAGAGCCTTCGACCTTTTGGGCCAAAGACTTCTGTTGCTGGGACAGATCCTGGATGGAAGCCAAAATCTGGCCGAGAACCTGTTCCTCTTGGGGCATTGTTGTGGTTGCGGGCATACAGAGTAGTTTCAGGCAGCGATGGATGATGGCGATAAGGAATAATAATATACTCTAAACGAAGATGGCAGAGTGATGTACTGTCTTCAAGGTAGAGCAAATCTAATAATATCAACTCTCTATTTTTTGAATACGGAATATAAATAATCAAAGAAGAGAAAGAGAGAGGAGATCAAGCCAGCCCGGTATTCCCGCCTCTATTTATACTTTTGGGGTGCACAGGCCGTTTGCGATTGCACGTTTATCGTACATCCCAATTCACTCGGCCAGTCCCGCTATCTTATCGGCGGAGACCCCTCAACTCATCGGGCTGCGGCCCAGCCCAGCGTAAACATCACCACGTCGCAAAGCGTGATTGTTGGTTTTATATAAAAGAAAAACGAAAGGAATACTGGACATGCCAGGGCTAACTGTCCTATATAGCTTGTTGTTTGATTTAGAAAATAAATATGATGAGCATCGCGGTATTTACTGATGAGGCCAATTCTCATACACCCATGGCAAAAAGTCGATACCGACGCAACAGAAACCATCATTCTGAATCGGTAATCTCGTCCACCTAGCAGCCCCTCTAGAGCGATTCTTGAAAATCGCCCCTTGTACAAGCCACTTTTTGGAGATCTGCTGTCGGAGCCGGCGGCCATCCTCACCCAGCCCGCGGGGTTGGCTCGACTGACTGACCAGCCGCGCTGCCCATCCCGCTCGCCCGGGGGGGCAGCTTGACGATCTTATCACTGATATTATCAACCGACCCAAACAATATATGCTATCATCCGAGACCAAGCACACAAGCATGTATACGAGTTGAATGTATATTAACTAATGAATTACTATGCCACTTTTCTTTTCAAATTATAGCAACTGGACCATATCCATATCGTCATTGTCCCCGTCATCGTCTTGGTCCTGATTCTGGCCCGAGCCATCGCCAGTCCCTGATTGCTCGATGTACGCAGACAAAGAGCTTGTGTTGCCTTTCATTTGCTTGAATTCAGGCTTCAATGTATATTTCATCGCATATGGACCCTTTTTGATAAGAATAGCCATGGTGTCGAGGACCTCTTTAAGATAAGTTTCAGGTTGCTTGGTTCTCTCACGCAACCCCTTGAGACTCCAATAGTCGTACTCTTCAAAAAGTTTAAACAGCAAATCCAACAGCTCGTTTTTGGGTATTCTGGTAGCTTTGCCCTCTCCATTTTTGTAAATGTCTTTCTTCTGAGCTTTAATGAACTGGCTATTGGTGTTTCCACGCATCGGACCAAAACTGGCAGCACTAACGCCTGGCAGCTCGTCGAGAAAGGTAACTTTCGACCTCGTTGCTTGACTTTCCATTTCCTTTCTCTGTTTGACCACGTTGGAGTAATTTGTGTCCTTCAAAGATGGCATAACAAGACATTCATGGCAAGCGGTACCAACCAGAGCAGTTTTCTTAGGAATCGTCTTAATATAGGGGACGAACCGCTGATTTCCATTATTGTAGCCACCTCTGTACCGTCTGGGGTTATTCCCATTGCTGCTTTCTTCGCCTTGATTCAAGATTTCTTCAGCATCTTCGCTCAATGCATTGTATGTCTGTTTCTTCTTCCCGTGGGACTTGAGGTCCTCCTCGGTAAAAACATAGGTGTTTTCTAAGGATTTATTTACAAGCGAAATATCATATTCATGCGGGATATCGGCCACTTCAGGCTGATTGTTAAGAACCAGTTTGACTTTCCACTGGTCGCCACGGCCAGTTTGATTCTGAATGCGTACTTTGCCCAGTTCTTCTCCCCCGATCTTTTCCACATTTTTCCACTTTTCCATGAGAAACTTGGGCAACCGGACCAGCCAGACCTTGGTTCCCTCCTGTGATGTGTCTAGATCCATAGAATCTTCGTATTTATCGTCGTCGTCATCGTCACCGTCATCGACATCTTGTCCATTCGCTTTACTGCTGCTTCCATCAAGATCACCTAGCGCCTCCGGCGACGATGATGATAAAGACACATCATCTTCGAACCCTGATTCATCTTCGTGTTTGATGGTGACTTCCGTTGGCGGCAGCATCACTAAGAACGGATGTGAGAGGAGAAGGAATTGCTCAGTTCTGGCTGGGACTGATAGAGAGCATCACTGAACTTCGTCTGGGAGAAAATAGCTCTCAGCGCAACTGCACGAATTAAATATCAATTTTTGCTCAGATTCGGCTGCTGAGAATCATACTTTTGCTGTTATTTTTTGAGAGATTTTGTACTGTTTTTGTTGGTATTTCCAGCTTTCTTCCTCTCCCTGCGCTACATATGGATCTAATCTATCTTCACCCAACCGATTTGAACCATCCGCATATCCAGTATTAAGCACTTCTGTCGGAAAACCCAGAAAATCTTGGGGAGTCTGATTTGGTCGTAGACGCAATGGCTGGCAGTGATGTTATATCAACCCAAGAAAGGGAGCAGGTGCCTTCGCCCGCCTCTTTGTCGGAATTAGCCCAAGGTATCAAGATTGGTCTGGCCAGAGCTCGGCCATCAATCGTAGCCAGCTATCTCAAACTACCCATTGGATTGCTGCTCATGCTTCTTCCTCTGTATGGAATCGATAAGCTTATGAAAAGCGTAGCCCATGTATCTATTCCTGCTTCTGTTATATGCATGTTAGTACTATTCTTTGGGCTGTTAGCCATTGAAAGGGCCCTCGGAACCAAACGCGCGAGCATAGTGCTCGGATATGTGGACGTGCCTTGTGGTTGGTGTTTGCGGTGGATTAACTTGTTTTTCACACCTTCTTTTACCTTACTTCCGTTGTCTAGCAAGGTTACTGTGGCCGAGGCTTTTGAAATCGCCGGGGTGTTCGTGTTCGGCTATCTGGTCATGCTGGTCACCAGCGTTTATCTGGTATGGGGCCTGCAAAAATCCCTTAGTATAACGAGAAAAACTAATGAATCGTTGGATGCTGCAGAATTGAGGTCTATCGCAGAGTTCACGACTGATCCGCCGGATAACTATGAAAACACTGAGCAGCTTGAATTGCATAGGTACGAGACTGCCAGAACAGAGATAAGCACGGTCTCCACCCAGAGACCCCAGCCAGTGTACCAGGGAATCTCTCGCCATTCCCATACTCTGCCGGTGATTCCAGCTAATGATTCATCGAGCACAACGGCTCCTAGTGTACTGGATGATTCATTATCAGCACTCTCGAGCATGACAGGCACTCCCCAATTCACACCTCCAGCGGAGAACCAGATAGGCAGTTCTTTTAGTGCCACTACATTAGAAATGGCCGCATTCCTTGTCATGTTTTGGGACTGGTTTGTCTATCTTGTATTGCTGCTTATAGGGCAGATAGTATACTTCACGACAAGCTACGAAATGCCTTTGCACCTCGCAATTGTGGTCCTGTGCTTTAGAGGCTCACTACTACTCCCTGCTAAGTACAAGAAAGTGCTTCACCCAATCCTTGTTACCGGCGGACTTTCCATGCTACTGATCTACATATTCGCCTTGATAAACGGGGCCGGCGTGATGCAGTCGTATAGCAACTACAAGACAGGCAGAAACTATCTAACTCTATTCGATAGTGATCAGAAAGGTATCTATCCCGGTGCTGGAGACATTCTCTCTACTTTGCTAGACTGCAGTATTGTTGCATTATCACTTCCAATGTACAGGTATCGAGTGGAACTGAGAAGATTTCTGGTGGTTCTGACGATACCCAGTGTATTTTTCGGCGCTGCGTCGTTTTTTGTGTACCCTCCACTGGCTAAAGCTTGTGGAATTGAATCAACCCGAGCTCTGGCCTTCATGGCGAGAAGCGTCACACTGGCTTTAGCGCTGCCCATCGTAGAAGCAGTACAAGGATCTACATCGTTAGCATCTGTAGTAGCTATCCTTTCTGGTATAGTTGGAGTGTTGTGTGGAAATGCTATTCTGGGCAAACGGGGGCTTCGAGTAAGAGATGACGATTATGTGACCCGCGGAATCTCCATGGGTATTTGCTCGTCAGCAGTTGGAGCTGCGCATTTATTGACGATTGATCCTCGGGCTAGTGCTCTTTCAAGCTTGACCTTTTTTCTTTATGGCATCGTTATGATTGTATTGAGTGCTATTCCCCCGGTTGTGAACTTGGTGCGCGGATGGGTTGATTTAAGCCCCATATAGATGGTACATGTTTTACTAGTTATAGATAGATATGTTTTAATTTTAATTATGCATTGAAAGATAACCTTTTAAAAATTTTTGTCGTGACATTTGTTTTGCTGCCAAGGCAAGGTTCTAGCGGGTTTTGTTATAGTGCTAGGGGCATGTGATGCTCATTGTTAAACAAGTTTTGGCGTGTTGGTTCAATATTTCATCGCGACAAACATTTTAACCACAGACTGACTCTCTGTAACACAGGTGATGGCAATGAGTACCGTCGCCAAAGTTGACATGTCTAATGACAAGATGCTGAACAATCCAGCAGATGATTCAGTAAGCGATCTTTCATTTTCTCCTCAGGCCGAGCATATGGCGGTAGCTTCGTGGGATAATAAAGTTAGGATCTATGAGATTACCAACACGGGAGATCCTCAAGGACGAGCTCTGTATGAGCATGGGGGGCCAGTACTTAGCGCACAATGGTTTCCTGATGGGGGCAAAGTGGCTTCTGGAGGCTGCGATAACCTGGTGAAAGTGTATGATTTACAGTCGGGGCAGACGATGCAGATTGGTCAACATGAAGGTCCGGTCAAGGCAGTCCGGGTTGTTCCTGTAGGGGGAAATCCAATTGTTGCATCCGCTTCTTGGGATAAGACATTGAGATTTTGGGATATTCGACAGGCGCCGAATCAGCCAGTTTGCACCGTTCAATTGCCGGAAAGAGCTTATTCGATGGACTCGAAAAAAGATCTGCTGGTTGTGGCTGGCGCGAATCGACAGGTGAGTATTTTGAATCTGAATAATCCGCAAACCATATTTAAAAATCTACAAACCACCCTCAAGTGGCAGACCCGGGTGGTTGCATGCTACATTCAAGGAAACGGGTTTGCTGTGGGATCCATCGAGGGACGGTGTGGCATTATGTACGTCGACCAGGATGAACAGCAGAAAAGCGGGTATACCTACCGATGTCATCGAGAGGAGACAAACACTCCTGGAAGGGGAACGGAAAGTAATTTATATGCTGTCAATTCAATAGCATTCCATCCAGTGTTCGGTACCTACGCTACAGCCGGCGCTGATGGTAGCTTCAACATATGGGATAAGGACTTCAAGTCGAGACTGCGAGGCTCCAACAACATGGGAGGGTCTATTTCTGCTACATCCTTCAACCGAAATGGCAGCATCTTTGCTTATGCTGTGTCGTACGAATGGCACAAGGGCTACTCGTTCAACAACCCTAACTATCCTAATTTCATAAAGATTCATCCCGTTCAAGAAGATGAATGCAAGCCAAAACCTCGAAAAAGATAGATTTACCAGGTTAGTTCCATGTATGATGAGATATATATAATAGTTAAAAAAAGAAAACTGTCCTAAGCAATCCTTCCTGATCTTTGATACGGCACCCGCTGTGGATCATAAGTGATATACTTAGCCACACAGTATAGAGCGGGAAACTACTAAGCTAAGTAAGAATGATAATGATAAATGCTTGAATAATGAAAAAACATGCTTCACGGTTATATTTTTTGGAGGCTGTCGGCCTACGTTCGGCCGTTATCCGCCAAACTGCTCTGGCGATGTACAGGACTTAAAGGTTGCTGTGGCATTTGCTCTGCTCCATGCATGCAAGGAGGAACATCTTCAGGCTCGGGATGCTCTGATCCGACATTATTAACTGGTCCCTTACCGGCCTTACTCATAGCATAGTCTCCAGAGTCGAAATATTTGCGTTCTTTCAATCTCTTGTTGAGCAACTGTTGACGGTTGGGCAGTTTGCCATATAAACGAATGAGCTTCTGTTCCTCCGTCTAGAAAAAAGGTTAGCAAATATATGTGAAGCCACAGTGGAGTGGGTCTATTGTAGCCATTACGTAGCATTTCAATTACTTACTTCTTCTGGTCTAGTAGACATGAATGTTGTGTCGTGAGGTAGAGTGTACGACTGTTGAGAATCTGATTTTGTAGACGTTGAATTTCCCACTACTTTCTCCGGGGAAAATCACGAGATGCGGTTTTTCACGGCAGTGCATTCGGGTATTCGAGGGGAAATCTCGCCCAATAACCATTCAATCCTGGGTTGCATCTACTTCAAATTAAATTAAATAATTGTCACTATTCATCGCAAATATCGTGGGACGGAAGAGTGGTATTCCTGCTTATGTGGTGTTGAACCTTAAGACATTGTACGGTGGCTATATAAGGCTGATATATCACAGATATTTGCCAAGCCGAGCATAAGGTAAATTCAAGTAGTGCAAGAATAATACAACAGCAAGATCTCCTACGACAACTTAGTTAAACGAAATAACTTTATAGCATAGATGTAATTACAATTACACTGAATCGAATCTGTCTCCTCGGAACAGATCAGAAGAAGGTATTCAACCCCATTCATTCGTAATTTCACTGAGTTTGCGCGGCCTCGCTAATCCAAATATTTCCATCTCGACTAAAATAATTTTATTGGCGCATCAAGCATTTGCTCACAACGGCTCGTCCTAGATTATCAACCACGCTCCCCCGACTTATAAGTCGCTTCTCCGCCTTCAGCATGCCCTTTAAAACCGAGGTGCTAAAGGTGGAACCAGGATCCATTGAGTTTTCCCCGGGATCTGATCTTCCCACGGTGAACGATCCAGCATCTCTTCACAATCTCCGTCAGGCTGCTAAGATACTAGCAGATTCTGACGACCCAGTGGCCTTCCCAACTGAAACTGTATATGGACTGGGTGGATCTGCTCTTAATACAAGAGCTGTGAAAAATATCTACGCTGCGAAAAACCGTCCTGCTGATAACCCTTTGATCCTCCACGTCTCCTCGCTCTCTCAACTCAAGAGAAGATTACTGCCAAACTCCGATATACCAGATATTTATAAGCCCCTGATAGAAAAGTTCTGGCCAGGCCCTCTGACAATATTACTACCGGTTCCTCCTAACTCCGATATATCTCCTGCTACTACCGTTGGACAGTCTACTTTTGCTGTGAGACTTCCTGGCCATCCGGTTGCTCGAGCTCTCATTGCGCTCTCTGATCTCCCGTTGGCTGCACCTTCTGCAAACACATCGACTCGTCCGAGCCCTACTTTAGCCGAGCATGTGTATGCCGATCTCAACGGCAAAATCCCTATCGTCTTAGATGGTGGTGCTTGTGATGTCGGGGTAGAATCAACAGTTATTGACGGCCTGTCATCACCTCCGGTTCTGCTTCGACCCGGCGGAGTCTCAGCAGAGGAGATAAAGTTGTTCGGTGGTCCCCGGTGGGCTGATATGATTATTGCCAAAGGTGAGATTGAAGAGAACGAAGTTGCGAAAACACCTGGTATGAAATATAAGCATTACTCTCCTAAAGCGTCCGTTGTTCTATTCAAGAACTGCGACAGTGGCCTGGGATATGTGGATACATATCTTTCCTCACGCCAGAATAAGTGCTCAAAAGTTGCACTCCTCACGTCTCAAAAGTTTGACAATCCTGCTCTTCTGGACAAGATCCAGGAGTATAACGTGAGCTGTTATTCGTTGGGGCCTACTGCCAAAGAAATGTCCCATAACCTCTTCGCCCGGCTTCGTCAACTGGATACTGAAAGCTATAATATTATTCTGGTGGAAGGAATTGATGAATCTCACGAGGGCCTAGCTGTTATGAACCGACTGAATAAAGCAGCATCGAAGGTTATATCCGCTTGATGGCCGCCAGTTCCTATCAAGCATAGAAAGAGCCGCAAAGCATGTGAATGTAATTTATAATGTCTGCATAATATCTCAGATCTATCATTAAACCGGGCGTGTGCGAATGCCCCTGGTGCAACTGAGACGGTCATCTATACTAAAGATGCTGATGCAGCATACCCCATAGAAGATCCCTCTCTTTTTCTCCTGTAGTATTTTCTTGCTTCATCAACAATCCACACTGAGCTTGTGATACTCAAAAGGAAGAACAAATCCCCAAGACTCAAAGCCTCTGTCTGAAATACTGCCTGTAAAAACGGTACATAAATAACAGCCAGCTGACCCAATAATGACAACCCGACAGCCAGATTAAACATCTTGTTGGAAAATAGACCTATCTCAAATACCGACTTAGTAGCAGACCGGCATGACAAGGCATTGAACATGTCAAAAAATACAAAACACGTAAACGTCATGGTGGTGTCTCGGGACGTCACAATATTATCGCTCATTTCTGTAATGTAGACAAACATGGTGCCGACCACACCAATAAAGCCAGACTGAAGAACTCGATAAACAACTTTTTGGGTCAAAACGTGATCATCTCTAGTCCTAGGAGGACTGGACATCACCGCAGCATCAACAGGCTCTACGCCAAGAGACTGAGCGGGTGGACCATCCATTAAAATATTAATCCAAAGAATTTGCATGGCATTAAGAGGATTCTCCAATCCGAAAAGAGTAGAGAGAGCAACCAACGAAAGTGCTGCTACAGACGTAGATAGCTGGAATGTAAGAAAGCTCTGGATGTTAGAGAAAATTGCCTTTCCCTCGCGAATGGCATGCAGAATAGTGTTAAAATCGTCATTTACCAGAATCATATCAGCAGCTTCTTTGGCAACATCAGTACCACTTTCTCCCATGCTGATGCCTATGTCAGCGAGTTTCAGAGCGGGGGCATCGTTGACGCCATCTCCGGTCATTCCAACAACATCTCCACGAGATTGCAGTGCTCTGACGATGCTGAGTTTATTTTCCGGCGATGTTCGCGCAAACACGCTCACATGAGGAATGATTTCAGCTAATTCCTCAGTAGATAGCCGTTCCAGAACTTCTCCATTCATAACAGCATGTTCACCAGACATTGGGATACCGATTTGTCTAGCAATAGTCGTAGCTGTAGCTTCACTATCACCGGTAATCATAACAACCCGAACACCACCGTTCAGAAGCCGCCGAATGCTACTAGAGACACCGGGCCTCGGAGGATCATACATTCCAATTAAACCAGCAAAAGTCAGGTCGGATGCAAGTGTGGGCTCGGAAGCTTTTTCTCCAGAGCTATTCTCAGGAAGAGTCTCTTTGCCGCTACCATATGCAAAAGCCAAAATTCGAAGACCATCTAGAGCCATGCCATTAGCTACATTTTTGACCATGTTAGCCTGCTTTTCACCGAAATTCTTGAGCTTGCCATCGTCACCACAGTACTTAGCGCAATGAGGAATGATCCGCTCAAAGGCTCCTTTGACATATATATTCATATTCTTTTTATCGCCACTGTGTGCGGTAACAGACATCCATTTGCGCTTGGATGAGAAAGGTATTTCATTCACTCGAGTTTTTGTGTTTCGAGCATCTTCTCTACCAAATTTAGGTAAAATCTCAATCAATGCAATATCGGTAGGATTACCGATGAACTTTCCAGTTTCTTCTGAGCTTTTGGTGTTATTGCAAAAGTTTCCAACCTCTAACAGTGATCTGATGGCTGGAGTCAGCTCAGAGCTGTAATCCTTATCATTTTTGATATCCTTCCACGGAGCAGCCTGATTGTGATACGCTGCGGCTTCAGCGGACAAGTAATTTTCAGGAGGAGGGTGCTCAGGGCCACCCATATTAACTGTCCATACTTTAGTAACAGTCATCTTGTTCCTAGTCAAAGTTCCAGTTTTGTCACTGCATATCACATTAACTGATCCAAGAGTTTCAACACTGGGTAATCTTCGCATAATAGCCTTTTCATCAGCCATTCTTAAAACTCCTAGAGCAAGAGTGACAGTAACGATGATTGGTAAGCCTTCAGGGATTGCAGCAACGGCTAACGAGACACTAATGGTGAACATATCAATCCAGGATCTACCCTGGATGACTCCAATTAGACAGATGACACCAATCACTCCGAAACTAACAACTGATAGCTCCTTACCGAGCTTGTCCATCGATTGCTGTAGAGGGGTCTTAGGCTTGTTGATTTCAGCCATCATCTCGAAGACGGCACCAAATTCAGTCTTGCTTCCAGTACCAACGACAATACCAGAACCATTACCGGAAGTTACCAAAGTACCCATATAGGCAATACAGTGTCTGTCACCCACACTAATACCATTCCCATTCAAAGGATTGCCTGAGGAGTTTTCAATTTTAACGGGCTCCGATGATTTATGGACTGGAACAGTTTCGCCCGTCAAATTAGACTCGTCAATCTCTAGACCAGCCACAGCGGTAATTCGAACATCAGCAGGAATTCGGTCCCCGACCGAAAAGTGTACCAAATCACCCGGAACGAGCCCAGATGCCAATATGGTTGAATTGTGTGATCCTCGTGTGAGATGAGCAGAAGGAGGAACCAATCGATTCAAAGCCTCTAAGGACTTTTCAGATCGATATTCTTGGACAAATCCCACTGTGACGACAATCAGAATGGCACAGGTAATACTGATAGAATCATCTTTGTTTCCCATTAGAAGACTTATCAAGGCTGATCCGATAAGAAGCAAGATCAAAGGGTCCTCGTAGAAATTTCCAATAAACTTCCACACTAACGATTCTTCCTCTTCGCCAGTCAATTCATTCGAGCCATGTACACTTCTTCGGTAGTTTGCATCTTGTTGAGAGTCTAATCCATGTTCCAGCGAAGTATGCAGCCTAGCAGCAGTTTCCTCTACGGTTAGCTGGCAGAAAGTAGCAGAAGGGGTATTAGAAGAGGAAGATTTTGAAACAGTAGTGATAGTATCCGGGGAAGACATTATGTCGTGGGATAGATACTATTGCGGTGAATTCGTCCAGCAAGACTAACAAGGCAATTAGCAAAGACTACTATGGAGAAAAGACAGGCCAAACGCTTAAGAAGCTAGATAACTCAGTAGTCCAATGATTCACCTCGTTCGTCACGCAAGTTATTTGGTTGACGGTTAACAAGTGAAAACGCGCGGAGGCCCTCAGTTGAAAAAGTTGATCCGAGAGAATACGTGGTTGAGTTATGCATTTCCCAACTAGGAACTGCAACCCGACGCGCGAAGCTGGCTTCGTATCCATCAAGATTACATTATGCATTTCGCACAGAGTAGGAGAATATATAAAACATTGTCATCCTATAAAATTCTCTATATGAGTAACAGCTATAGTCTATTATTATGTAATTTCGTGCAGTTTGTCTCAAATCGATGGGCCGTAGTCTTGTAGCACTGCCCTGATAGACAAAATCAAGATCTGCCAATTACGATAAGGTCTTATTTTGGGGTGTCCCCCCAAGACACTCAGAACGAAATTCTTTTGTACAGAAGGCTAATTTTTATACATGAGTCTATAATATTTTAAATAGGCTTTACGGACCAGCATTGAATCTCATTCTGATTCCCATAGCGGCTAACTCACTATCGAGATATTTTAGAACAAAGGGTATAGCAACAGTAGCGATATTGCTACCACCCCTGAATTTGTTACCTTGTCCATCCTCCCATATGGTTGTCGTGGTACTGTCTACCTTTCTATTTCGGGGAGTAACCTTCGTAGCACAGCGTCGACATCGAATTACTGTAGATGAGCCAATGCGAGGAACAGAGCTCTGGGTGGTTAGAATGCTGCCACAGTCTTTGCACAGCTGAGCGTGAGAGTAATCGGAGCAATTCAGTAGTCGATCTTGCAATAAGAAAGCAGTACCATGACCAATCAATGCATCTCTTTCCATTTCACCAAGTCGAATACCGCCATGTCGCTTTCTACCCTTGACTGGCTGCATTGTCAGACGGTTGACAGGACCGGTAGATCGGACCTGGAACTTGTCATTAACCATATGTCGTAGTCTCTGGTAGAAAACAACACCAACATAAATATCCACTCTCAATTCCTCGCCAGTTACACCAGAGTACATGGGCTCACTGCCGTGATAGTTGTAGCCAGCCTTTCGTAGCTGTTCGCCAAAGTGGTCGGCAGCAGTATTCTCCTCACTAAACATGAATGGCGTACAGTCCTGAGGGAATCCATGCAATGCACCAGACTTACCGGCCAAACTCTCAACAAACATACCAATCGTCATACGCGAAGGGAAAGCATGGGGATTGATAATAATGTCTGGCTGAATACCACTCTCGCTGAAAGGCATGTCAACTGTGGGCCATTTTTGAGAGCAAACACCTTTCTGACCGTGACGTGAGGAAAACTTATCACCAATATTTGGCGATCGGTTAACTCTAAACTTCACTACGATAGACTGGAACTCAGTATCACCAGAGTCGTCAGAAATCAGCTTGACCTCCTGGACGTACGCGGTTTCAGAGCTCTTGTATGCTTTCACTTTTGTCTTACCCAGAATATCATCAAAATAAGCACAAATTGGGTCACCTTCTTCAAGCTGAACACCAATAATTGGCAAACCGTCTTCATCCAGTTTCTCTCGCCATAGCTGGGGCCATGTATCCTGTCCAAATCCAAATCTCTGGGTGATTGGCTCACCTCGTCGCCTTTTGGCAGACAAGTCAATCTTTTCTGATTTGTAAACGGATCCGTGCCCAAATCCGCGCTCCAAGGCAGACTTATTTAAAATCATGGCATCGTCCATATCGTAGCCAGTATATGAAATGACGGCAACGACAGCATTAGTTCCGTTAGGAAACTGATCCATGCCATATTCATCGTATAGCTTCGAACGAACAATGGGCGACTGCCCTGTCTGAAGCTGATAAAGTTTGTTATCAGATCGGTGAATCAATGCAGTGCCAGGAGTACCCATCGTCTGTTTACCCATCTGGCACTGGTACATGTTTCTAGGCGACTGGTTGAAATCAGAAAATGGCGTCAAGTTAGCCAAAATTGAAAAAATACTTGTAGGCGAGTATTCAACATGATTGTGCACATTAGATTGGATCTCATCGGGGGTCACGGCAATGTTCATATACACTTGCTCGAACGGGCCAACCCAATCTTCTTTGTCTAAAGGTAGGTACTTTACTGGCCGGATCATTCGAGCTTGCTGGCTGAACATATAGATACCAGGATATTGACCTCCGCGAGAAGGGGGCACATACCCAATCTCAAGATCAGCGGGAATCTTATGTGTACCTTCTACTTTCCAGAAACGAAGAGTATCAGCAATGATCTTTGCTTCTTGATGAGAACAATATCCCACAATTCTACCATCAAGCTGAACACAGCATATTTGGGGACCAGCGGCCAATGCATCTGCCGAGGAAACACCAAGATTTCTCACAGCCTCAGCGACGTGAGAAGCGTCGCAACTACTGACGGCCACTTTGCACGTATGACTCAAGTGGTTCAGTAAACCACAAGGTGAACCATCAGGTGTATGCACTGGGCACAGGAAACCCCAACTTTCCGGAAGAAGTTTTCGCACAGTGGTGGTCTTCAACTCGGCGAAGAAGGAACCTCTGTGGACCATGCGGAAATGCGAAATGAACCGATGAAAGTTGATCTTCTCAGCAACAACAGTATAGCCGGAAACCTGTTGCAAATCTAGTCCAGATTGAGAAACAAGATTACCTGTAGAAAGGAAATATTGCATTTTCTGACCAATATTCTCATTCATTTTCAAGAAGACTCTCTGGATGTATTTTTTATCGGTGAAGTTAACAGCCACAGAATTTCGGTTGACGTCACTGACTACCTGCAGTCTAAAGTTGTTTAGGTATTCTTCAATTTTTTCTTTTAAAATCATACCATAAAGGAAGCCACCGAGCAAGATCTCCTGATGCTGGGCGGCATCGGGATTGTCAGGACAGCACTCACCGGCCACCAATGCATATAGTTTTCGAACCATAAAAAGCAGTAGTCTGAATTTGGACCTATTATCATCCTGCAGGTGAACGAGCACAATTCGTTTCAAGACTTCTTTGCCAACGTCGACGTCAGAATCAGCCAGTGTTGCACCGAATGCAACTCTGAATTTATCACCAAGGTAGGCAAGAGTCTCTTGCCGAGAATAAATACCGTAAGACTTATAGCTTCGAAGAAGCAACTCCAGACGATCTGTTAAAAATGTATTTCCAGTTTCCTGACCAACAATACCGTCGAAAATCTCTCGGTCATTAGTCTCGACCAACGCCTTGAGAACCATTACGACCGGGATGAGAAACTCGTTCTTTCTCCATGAAAATCTGAAAGTGACATTTCCATCATTAAGGTAATGCAGGACGTTACTTTGAGAAGTCTGATCCGGTCTTGTGCATCTGATCTGGATACCATACTGTGAATAGGCGGCACCTCTGTTAACGAACGAGTTTCGAACAATGGCCATAGGATGATTTCTTCGCTGAACAATAAGCATTCGAATGAGCTTCTCAATACCATTTACAACAAAATAACCTCCAAGCTCCTCTGATTCCTCCTTATGAGCTACTAATTCAGCAGGGGACATGCCTTCAAGATGGCATCGGTTGGATCGAACCATGGTTGGCAACAACCCTGCTTCTCGAGTTTCAAATTCCTCAGGGCCATCATTGACACTGTAAGCAAACTTGAGAATAAGTCTCGATCGGTAAGTCGAGAATCGTTCTCGACATTCGGCAGGATATGTTCGTCGATTGAGAGTAGTCTTGTCTTTGGATGCTACAGAGGGCTTTGCAATTTGAACCGACTCAATACGGACTTTAGGTTAGAGGAAATGAGTCGTTTTTTCAGATAAGAACATACTCACATTTTAACTTATTTCCAAGTCTATCCGGATCATTACTATCGAACACAGATTTGAAGCCAATATCCTTGACTGCTAGGTTTAACAGACCTCCGCTAGGTCCGTCCATCAAGGCATTGAAAGAACCGACATGGGGCAAAATAGCTTGTTGTAAAAGAGGATAAGAAGGTTTATCTTTGGGGGGATTCCTGAATATTTCCTCCCTCTCCAAAGTATGGAAATCCACTTCATCTGTTACTGAAGGCATGATGCTGCTGAATTTTTTTGAGGATTGGAAAAAAATTGTGCCCAGAAAAAAAAAGTTGAAATTTACAGCCGCACTCACCCTGTTACCCGACACATATAAAGCAGATAAAAATCGAATTCAAAAATATATTGAGATCAATGGCGAAGTCAAGGTGAGCAGTACGATCATCATCGTCAGAGAAGGGGACGGCATGCTAATTATTGGTTTGAATACGTCAAGCAGTTCGAAAAGGAGAATTACTTGCTTCCGGAAAGTTGGATAGTGGTAAGGGTGGACGGGAGAGGGTTTCATAAGTAGGTGCACACCAGTGAAGTGAACTTGCAGAGCAATTGCTGACAAGAGCAGATTTTCCAAGCACTATGAGTTTGAAAAACCGAACGACTTAAATGCGCTCAACCTAATGAACGATGCTGCATTGGCAGTTATGAAGAGAATTCCAGATACGATAATAGCATACGGCGACAGCGATGAGTATAGGTAGGTGTGGACATATCATCAAAAGGCTCTTAACGTAGTTTTGACACACAAATAATGAGTGATTAACTTGCAGTTTTGTGTTGGATAGGTATACGGTGTTGTTTGAGAGGAGGGAAGGTAAATTGGTTTCTACGTTTGCGTCGACATTCACAGCATGTTACCAAGCTTTGTGGAATAAGCATTTCCCAAAGCGCAGTTTGGATATTGATCTGCTACCGACGTTTGATGCGCGGGCGGTGGTATACCCGAACCGGAAAACGGTGCGAGATTATCTTTCGTGGAGACAAGCGGATTGCCATATCAACAATCTGTACAACACTGCATTCTGGACCCTGGTTCAAATGGGTGGGTTAACAGCCCAGGAGGCGGAACAGGAGTTATGTGGGACGGTGAGTGGGGACAAAAATGAACTGCTGTTTACTAGGTTTGGAATCAATTACAATAACGAAAATGAAATGTACAAAAAAGGAACTGTTTTGATCCGAGATTGGCAAGGCTCTTCTATTGCATCCGACAATCCAATTGGGAACAGTACTACTACAACAGAAGGATCGGTCGATACGAAACTGAAACAGGCAACTGGCGATGGTCTACCTTTGAGTAAACGTCAATTGGATCGGCAGAAGGCGAGAAGAATGAAGGCCCAGATTTTTACTCTCCACGTTGACATTATAGGGGATGGATTTTGGCAGGAGCATGGGTGCTTACTGCGATAAAAAACAGTGCAGTACACCACATTGGTTCTACACTGAACCTATTGTTACTGCACGGGTAATTGCATATTGTGTTGAAGATCGAGGCCGTAAAAGGGCTGATTGGCGCGCACAAGTCAATCCCTGACCTTCAAGCTGTGCAGGAGCACAGATCAGATGGATCTACGGCTTTTTTTGGACATGAAACTACCCCATTCGAAACAAGATCCAAACGGCCACCGGGGAGGTGGTGCGGCACTATCAATTTTGTTTGTTTATATATTTCCACAAGCAGCTGCTCCAGAATGCATCAATGTTAGAGAGGTATCGCGAGGTTGTACCTCTCGTAGAAAAGGGGAGGGGGGGGCGGCGGTTCTGAATGTTTGCCCAGTCAAGGGGGTTGAAGTTGAAGCCAGGGGGTCAACGCGTTGAAGACCGGCCAAATGATGATCCAACCACCTGTAGAAAACTGTAATCTTTGGAAAGCTGCTGCTTTACGAGAGCCTAGTTGAAGCAAGCCAAAAACCCTTACATGAACTGTAATCCCTATATCCTATCTCTTTTGTCTGTTAACTTTGCAGGCCCGTGGTTACTTGGTGCAGTGCTGTAGTCCCAAAAGCAATTTTGGCATACACACCCCCCTTTTTTTTTTCCCTATTAATCGTTTGTTAAGGAGGCTTTACTCCTTAAATAATTCGCGAGAGAACACAAAAAAAACTACCTTCATACAATTCCTCCTACATAATTGCTGGGGCGACCAAACTTGTTTGAATCAAAGCATAGCATAGTATTTTCCCTTTGGTTTGGCTGGCGCTTGCTTGATCGTTCGACCCACTTTAACTGCTCTGCCTGCTTCTTCACCGCTTTCCAACCTCCTAGTGTACGTACCGGGCTGCATCTTATCCTGCAGTATTGCATATCTTCCCAGCAGGGACCACCACATTTGGCACACCTCTGACGCTACAAGAGCAGCCTGCAATTGCAACGGAACCCTTGTATAAAACGTTTTTTGCCTGTCCAGAACTTGAACTTTTAGACTGTCGCTGATATAATTGTCCTTTTGACATCAACCATGGCAGTATCCAAGTTTCATCTCAACCTGAATCTGTCGAGTCCTCCAGCCCTGGATGCTCGACAGGGAATCCCCATGGCCAGGAACATGTCGTCTGCGTCGGTATCTTCGACCGGCTCCATTCCTATGACTCCTACGGGCCAGACTATTCAGACTCCTACCAGACTTATGAGACTACAGCGACTGAACTCGTCGTCATCATCGGTGACTGCCACTTCAGACGACGAAGACTATCTTTCAGCCGGTCGGCATTCTGCCAGAGATCAGTTCAACGACTGGCCTCCTGCAGATGATGATTTCCTACTTTCTGTTTATGACATTCATCTTTCAAATCCCACCATTGCACCGTTTGCTGGTGTTGTACCTCCATCTGGGGTAGTCACTCGGGTTGCCAAAGAAACCACAAAGAAGGCCAAAATTGAAGGCAGATCTTTCAACCACAGCTTAAATGCCACAAGAAAGCGTCTCCTGCTTCTTTGCCGACGCCAGGAAGAACGCTCGGCTTCTTTCTCTTCCCAGTCTTCTCTTCCCTTTGCATCCGGCTCCCCTAAGGGTCGCCGGCTCTTCACCTTCGACGACTCTTTTGACGACGATGAGCATGCACAGCCATCTACACCCATTTTCAAACCGCCTCATCCTCGTTTTGACGATTTAGCATATTATCAGTTTGAGGACTTTTCAAAAGATTCTATTCCAGACAGTCCACTGGAAAAGTTGAATATGGAAAACTTGGCCGTCAACAACTGGCTTCTAAACACTCAATTCTCTCCGGCCAACTCATCTTCCTCGCCTCAATCGGCCAATGGGCAGAAACCTCCTACCCCAAATTCATTTCTCGCGGGCCCCGATATGCTTCCTCCCACTCCCTGCTCTCCTTCTGTGCGAAGGTCTCAGCGAAAGAAATCTGCTCCCGCGCCTTTGCCATCGTCCTTCACTTCCAATGTGTCACTAGAACAACCATTGGCGTCACCCTTCCGGGAAAAATCTACTCCACAGACTCCTCCGCCATCCAGTTTTAGAACGGCATCTTCCTCCCAGCTCCAGTTTGCATCTGGGGTATTCAACAACGGCTCTAGTCCCTCTGATAAGCAGCATCGTGTGCTGCTCATGGAAATTGACCCCTTGGATAGTAACGGAGAGGATCCATTCCCTAACTACACTGCTCAGAGGAAGAGAAACAGTCTCAACAATAAGAGAGGAGTGAGGCAGTAGACTCACTTATATATCTTAGATATTTATATACTCAAACGATGTGTAGTTTATACCCCCTATTTAATCATGCAATATACACCATGACGTTTCATAATGTTCTCAATGTCATTCAAAGTATATCCGTCTGTGTAGGTGACTTTTTGGCAGTGGGCAATGATAATGCTACTGGTTTCTGAGTTGCGATGTCTCGGTCCCTCCCCTTCACCCCTGCGGATCAGATGGACATTTTGGACATCAAACAGGTACTGTCTCAGCTAGGCAAGCACCAGAAAAAGTTCAAAGGCGAAAATGTGACTATTGGTGATCCAAAAAAACTGGTTCTGCTCAATTATCTCTATCCAGGGGTGTTTATAGCTGCTTTGGAGATTGTCGACGGGCCAAAAGGCATTACCAAGTATAACATGAGGAGCCCAGGAAAAAACGAGTTTTATACAATTGTCAATTCTCCGAAAGCCATTGTGTGTGACTTGAAAGATTGGAGCTGCTCGTGTTCTGATTTTATTCAATCGGGGTATTCCAGCAAGCGGCCGAATCAAGCTCAGATAGTTTGTGCGCATTTGATTGCCCTGACGCTGCTGCAAGATGAAGGGAAACAACCGATACCGTCTGTGACAATATCTCATAAGCAGTACTGCAAGAAAAGAGTTTCACTATACACTGGCGTTTGAACGAGGATATGATGATGATAATAATAATGATATCTATATAACATGATGAACGAATATATACATAAAGAAATGCCAGAGAGAGCTGTACGAACCCCAGCAGCAGCTACTGGACTCTATAGGGAGCATGAGAATCGTTAGTGGACTGAGCTGGCTCAACCACTTTTCTGTCGGGAACACTGGGTCCATGGTTAGGCTGCCAGACAGCAGGAAGAAGCCCAGCTTTCACAAACAACCGTTGGACTGTTTCAGTGGGTTGCGCTCCGCATCCGAGCCAATACTTGGATCGCAGGAAATCTAGCTGTACATCCTTAATGGGCTTTTCTCCTGCCAGAACCTGCTCTCGACTTCTAGGTTCTGGCGCCGGGTTGTAGGTTCCCAACACCTCTATTGGCAGTTTATCACGGCCAGATCTACGGTTAGTTCGAAATACTGTGGGGGTACCAACGACATAAAATGACATGTTCCTACATACTTTGCCTTTGCAACAACAATATTATATAGCGGCGAGTGTTTCCGGCCAAAACGGGCCAGCCTTATTCTGACGCTGCCTTTCATGATACTTGAGCGTTGAAAAATTGCAAATCTGTAAAACTAGGTGTGCCAGAACTTGGAAGGTTAGGTTGGGTTGGGATTATGTCAGCAAGATCCCATCGTCGACCCAAGGTGGAGGAGGGCCGTACCGGTAAGCCGAATGCTACAGGGCTATATATATTTGTTTAAGCGCATATATTGAACCCCACTTAGTGAGGATTGCTGTAAAATCCGAATAAGGAGTCTAACGAGATCGGTCATGATGAGAATTTCGCTTCCAGCCGTGCCGGTTGTACTGCCCGTATAGGTTGCGTCATGTGATGCCATTAGGAAACGGGGCATAATTAGGAAGAGCCGCTTCAACAGACACATTTGCCGTTCAGATAAGAGCAACTGGAGTCAAAAGAAACAGTCGATAATAACCGGTATACTTCCTGTATAACAATGTATCATCTGCAGTCAGTTGATTGCTAGTTGTCTCTTTTGCACTAGGAGCGAATTTAGGCAGAATAACGTTTTTGTAAATGGGGTTTACGCCTAAATTGAGCTTATAGTGGCTTTGTCGCAGTTCCAGGCAATATTCGAAAATGTTCAAAATGTATTGCCGCAATAAGAAACTTGATCACAGTTACATATATTCACTCCATAGCGATTTTAGCGCCCACGATGGCGCACAGCTGACGATTTTTGTGAAATATAAATACAATTGGTCTCGTGTACTTTCTCCACTTCATCTTGTAATCGTGTTCTACCATTGTCGAACTACAAAAGGCCCGAGCCACCCCCGCTAGAGGTAACAATTGAGCAGTACGAGTAAACCTATACATAGACTCTCCCATTGACATCACTGTTATCTACACCTACCATGGCTTCAGATAGTGATTCCAACCCCCCTTCGCGATCTTCTACTTCGGCTACTCCTAGCTTGCTAGGAGTTTTGGGTCATCTCAAGCCGAGAATAATAGAAAATGATGGTTCTGGTTATACTTCAGCAACTTTTGAAGGCAAAGTAGCCCAAATGGAGACCGGTAAGTAGGGCCTTCCATTTCCTTTCTTATTTCATCACTTGAAATTCTGAATAAAACTAACTAGATAGTCATGGATGAAATTGACAGACGTGCTTTCATCCCCGAAGGTTTGATTGAGAACGAAACCAAGGTAGGTAAATGTTACGTGCAGCGCCGTTTTTGGTTTACCGATGCTCTTATCATCATCGTAAAAAACGTGAGCTGCTCGGCATTAGACGGAGGTGCCTCAACCACTTCACGGTACGGCAACACCCACTAACAAATTCAGTGGTTTTACAATAACCTTGGAATTGATGACTCTTATTTTGCTACCGAGTCCGTTGATAATATCGTCTCCCATATTCTTTCTCTTTATGCTGCTAAGATATCCGCATATGCTCGAGATGATAAACAACTGGTCATTCAGCTTGATAGAGAAGCAGATGACCATGCCGTCTACATCGACACTTCTGTGCCGGGCGAGGCTCACTTAGATGGCCCTCGCTACGAAAGGCGAATTGATGATAAATATTTGACCCCTTCAACCCCACAGTCTGCTTATCGTCTTGAAACCTTCCGATCGTCCAACGCGCTTGGCGAAGAAGCAAAGCAGCTGCGATGCTTTTTTGTCTACAAATGCAACTTTTTTGAACCGTCTCCTGGTCCCGACGAAATTGATCTAGTCAAAATTGCTGACAAGTCGTTCTATGAGAAGGCAACTGACCATACCAAAAGAATCTATCAGTCTATAGTTGCTCAAACTGTCAAGAGATCTGGTCCTGTAATAGAGTTGTATGAAGTCAACGGTAGTCAGCAGAGACGTCTGATCATTGGTTATAAGCAGGGATCTTCTTCTGGCTATTTTTCAGCCCTTAGCGATCTCTATCACTACTATGGCCTTACTTCTACGAGAAAGTACGTTGAACAGTTCTCCAATGGTGTTACCATTATTTCAATGTATTTGGTTCCTTCGCAAACTGTTCAAACTGCCAAGACTTTGGAGGATCTCAAGGCTCTGAAGCACTTCCCTCCAATCGAGCACTCAATTCACCAGATAGTGAAGGAAGCTTCCCTACTTTATTGTCTGCCTCAGAATGGTTTCAGTGATCACTTTGCCAAAGGTGAGCTCTCATTGCAGGAATGTGCTTATGCCTATTCAGTATTTATTTTCGCCAGTCACTTTGTTAATCGACTGGGTTCTGAATATGCTAGCTTGATCAATGTGCTAGACAGTTCCGATCCTTCACAGCTGGAGATACTTGAAAATATTAAACGACGTCTGCGACAGGAAACGTTTACCAGAGAATACGTCAAGGATATTATCAGCTCTCAAATTGATGTCATTCGACAACTCTATTTACAATTTGCTGACAGCTTTTATGCTCAATCTGCTGCTGAAGAGGATAACCTCATGCCTACTCTGTCTTATCAGCGACTGCAAAATTCTAGAGTTCTATCCACCGAAGAGCTAAAAGTTTTAATCTCCAGAAACGCTGCTAATGAGCATCAGGTGCTAATTCTGGAGACGTTCTTGATTTTTAACCAGCATGTGCTCAAGACCAATTTTTACACTCCCACCAAGGTAGCGCTTTCTTTCAGACTGAAGCCATCATTTTTACCTTTATCGGAATACCCACAGCCACTTTATGGCATGTTCCTTGTTGTTGGACAGGAATTCAGAGGTTTCCATTTGCGATTCAGGGATATTGCACGGGGTGGCATTCGAATTGTTAAATCACGGAATAAAGAGGCTTATTCTATCAACGCCAGATCTTTGTTTGATGAGAACTACAATCTGGCAAACACTCAGCAGAGAAAGAATAAGGATATTCCCGAAGGTGGCTCAAAAGGAGTTATCTTGTTGGACGTAGAACAGCAGGATAAAGCCACCCAGGCATTCGAGAAATACATCGACTCTATTTTGGATTTGCTGATTCCTGGAACAACGCCTGGTATCAAGGATGCCATTGTTGACTTGTACGGCAAGGAAGAAATTTTGTTCATGGGGCCGGATGAAAATACAGCTGGCTTGGTCAATTGGGCTACTTTGCATGCCAAGAAGAGAGGCGCGCCCTGGTGGAAGTCTTTCTTCACTGGTAAGTCACCAAAACTGGGAGGTATCCCTCACGACGAATATGGTATGACCTCATTGTCCGTGCGTGAATATGTGAAAGGTATTTACAGAAAGCTCAACGTCAAACAACCGGAGGTGCTCAAACTTCAAACTGGCGGGCCGGATGGCGACTTGGGCTCCAACGAGATTCTCCTATCCCAGGAAAAGTATGTTGCAGTTGTCGATGGCTCTGGAGTTATTGTTGATCCCCAGGGTCTTAACCAAGCTGAACTGCTCCGCTTAGCTACTGAGAGACTTATGATCTCTGAGTTTGATTCGAGTAAACTGAGCAAAGTTGGCTACCGAGTGCTCGTTGATGACAAGGATCTGAAGTTGCCCAATGGAACAATAGTCAGGAACGGCACAACTTTCCGAAACTCGTATCACCTGACAGCGTTTGATGAAAACCCAATCCAAATGTTTGTTCCCTGTGGCGGTCGACCTGAGGCTATTGACATTAATACTGTTCGTCAGCTGATCAAGCCCGACGGTACAAGCAAAATACCATACCTTGTAGAAGGAGCCAACTTGTTCATTACTCAAAATGCTAAGTTGGTGCTGGAAGAGGCTGGAGCAGTAATATTTAAAGACGCATCAGCCAATAAGGGGGGTGTCACCTCATCCTCTTTAGAAGTTTTGGCTTCTTTGGCGTTCGACGATGGCGGATTCTTCGAACATATGTGTGTTCAGCATGACGTTGTTCCTCAGTTTTATAAAGAGTACGTCAAGGAAGTTCAGCACATCATCCAAGAGAATGCGCGACTTGAATTTGAAGCGATTTGGAGAGAACATGAGCTGACTGGTAAACCCAGATCGGTTCTTTCTGATGAGCTGTCTTATGCCATTAATGATTTGACAGAAGAGCTTTCGACTTCAAATCTGTGGTATGATGCAGAATTTAGAAATAGCATTTTATCTGAAGCTCTGCCTAAAAGACTATTGCAGCAGATCGGCTTAGAGACTATCATAGAACGTGTTCCTGATAACTACTTAATGGCGATCTTTGGATCTTATCTGGCTGGTAGATTTATTTATGAAAAGGGAGCGAATCCGAGCCATTTTGCTTTTTTCGAGTTCATGGTTGGGAAGAGAAGTTCTGCCAAAGCGGCAGCCTAGATTATAGTTTCAAATGAAAAATATTGATAAAATTCATTTATATGCCGACGAGAACATGTAGTGTGTCTTGAAATGCAATTGTTGTGCTGTTAAGCAAAAAAATCTCGGCAACGGGGAATTGAACCCCGGTCCCCCGCGCGCTGTTCTAACGAACTTGACAGGCGGAAATTCTAGCCACTAAACTATTGCCGATTAAGCTTGCAAATAGCAAGCTTCTAACTATATTAATTTAGATATTGAGCCGCACGTATTGGTGCGATTTTTAAAGCCGAATACGGCTGATTGAATAACGAAAAGTTCAACCATTAACCCTCTGAATGAGCTTCGGCTCAGTTGAATATCGAAATGACTATGGTTAAATAGGATTACCACACCAAACAGCCAAAATATCGGCAAATGCCAGGAAGCCCTGTCGTTAGTAGATTTAGTTTCAATATAGACGTTAAATCAATAATATTAATCAGGGAGTTAGAAAAGAATATTTTATCTGACATGCATTACTCATGCAAACTTGGAAGGCATGGCGTGCAGAAGATATTATAGAGTTCGTCTTCTGTAGGAAAGATATCTCTTGCCGTATATTTGTGCACGCTAAATTTCCTAAGAACCAGCAGGATTGCTAAACTCGGCGAATTCCTTTTGCAAAGCACGATCAAAACACAGTATATAAAGGCCGGCTGGCCCATATTCAGTTGACCAGAACCAGGAATCTAGTATAACAATTAGAACATGTCCAAGCCCACTGTCTATCTTATTTCCGGTACTAACCGAGGAATTGGCCTTGCCTTAATCAAGAATATCGCTCAAAGAGAAAATACCATTGTCTACGCAGGAGTTCGAAATACCAATGACACTACCGATGAGTTCTCAGCCGCAGCACGGAAGTATTCCAACATAGTTCCTGTCAAGTTGAACAGTGATAGTAAAGAAGAGCACATTGACGTTGCTAAGAAAATTGAGAAAGAGTATGGATATTTGGATCGAGTGATTGCCAATGCTGGCGGTGTTGTGGGACGAGGTTCGCTCCTTGAGACGGAGGTTGAAGATCTTGCTGCTACTACCGTATTGAATGTAGGCGGGCCATTGCTTTTGTTCCAAACTACCCACGATCTCCTAAAGAAGGCTGAGAATAAGCCAGCCAGGTTTGTTGGTATCTCCACTATTCTTAGCAGTATCGGAAAAAACTATCCGCTGCCCAATGTATCTACTTATGGCTCGTCCAAAGCTCAGCTCAACTGGATCATCAAAAATGTGTCACTGCTACACGGGTACAAGGTGTCTGGAATCATCTATTTCACCCTTCACCCTGGCTTGGTTGACACACGACTCGGCTCTGGTCTTGCTGGAAAGGTTCCCGTGGAAGTGCTGAGTTCTCCGCAATCCGCCGCTGCTGTGCTCAAAGTGGTTGACGAGGTCAAGCCCGAGCAAGAAGGCGATCTACTGAGTTATGATGGAACTACCATTCCTTTCTAAGCATAGGAATACTCTTTTGTATTGCTTATGATATTTCCTGGTATATTGTTGTAGTCTCACATAATCTAAAAAATATTTATAAATCTTCTTCTTCCTTATGATCTTTTGCGCCGTCTGCAAGGCTATATGAGTACGATAATGTCTATTGCACGGCTGAACCATTTCAGATTTTGTCGATATCAGAAATTTTTTTTTCAGCTATCTGCAAAATAGGCAATATGTCGGATTTTGAAGAACCGCTTGAGCTCAAGCTTGAGAAGCTTAGAATCCAGCGAACCTCGAAGCTCCCCCATCAGAGCCATGTGAGTATTTCTCTACATTTACTGCTAGATTCAGGAACTAATGTTTAGTTGGCTATTATTCTCTCAGCGGTCGAAGAGAATCTTACTGAAGACAAAACTGAAAAGTCACCTGCTGCATATTTCGTTTCATTCCTATCACTTTTGGATCAATGTGTCTCTGAAACTGTCATTACCGACAAGGAGTTGGCCAGCTCTATCGTCTATTTGCTGAATCTCGTGGCTCCTTATGTGTCTCCTAATCTTCTGCGATCCAAGTTCACACCCATTCTCACAAAGCTCGCTCTTGTACTCTCAAATGCCGATAGTGATGCTCCATTGCTGAGATCATCCATTGGCGCTCTTGAGACTATACTTATTGCTCAAGATCTTTCGTCTTGGTCTGCTCCTACAACGCAAATGTCTCCCAAGAGGGGGATTATTGGCCTAGTTGCTCTTGGTCTCGATCCCCGACCGAAAGTGCGGAAGAGAGCTCAGGAAGCTGTTCGTAAGGTACTCACTCAACCCCCGCCAGGTCCAAAATTTGAGCACCCAGCTGCGACAATATGTGCTGAGATGGCTCTCCAGTCACTGGTTTCTAACTTCGACAACAAGCGGTCAACTTCTTCCGGAGATGCTGAAAATTCTAATGTTAAAGTAATTCACGCTCTTCAGCTGATTAAATATATCTGTAATGCCAATGGGTGGCCTGCGGATAAAGTTGAAGCTTTGTGCGAGCAATTGTTGCAAATTTCTCGAACAACGGATCAATATCTAATTGTTGCTGTTTTCGATGTCTTTGAGGCTGTCTTCCAGAGTATTACAGACGAGGTAGACTCTCCCAAGCTGCTTAAGATTTTGGATTCTATTTTTGACTTGACCCCTTCAACAAATGATCAGCATTTAGCACCTGCATGGTTGGCAGTTGTGGCCCAAGCAATCTCATCCTACGCTCGGCTGCAACCTCAAAAAGCCTTTAATCGACTGCCGAAGATATTCAAGATTGTGGTTGAATTTTTGGATACTGATATTGCTGAGAACATTCACATTTCCGCTACTGAATGCCTTATTGCAGTGACGACGACCGCTATTCCTGATAGTTCCTTGCTAATGGAGAAGACCACATCTGGATTAGTTGCCACCATGCATTCTGAACAGGTATTGGCAAGCATTGGGGAGGCCGTATTTGGCCTGCTTCATATCAAGTATCATGGGTCGTGGAAAGAAATCAGCCAGATTTTTGTAGCTCTATTTGAAAGACTCAGATGGAGAGCCGACCCTCATCTCATCGACAGTCTGAAAGTAGTAGGCGTTTTGAGATCTCAAGAGAATAATTCTGACAATCTTGAAGGGTGTGATAAGGTCATAGGAGCTGCTGTTCGTGCTCTGGGCCCCGAAATCGTCTTACAGCACTTGCCCATGAATCTCACTCCGAATGACGGAAAGCCGGTCAGCCGAGCATGGATGCTCCCGCTACTGAGAGATAATGTTCAGAATGCAAATTTGAACCACTTCAGGAAATACTTTTTACCCTTGACCGAAAGGATAGCCATTAAGATTGAAGAACTTGGTGATATCATCTCTGCCGACTCCAATGCAAAAGCGGCACCTATTCAGATGAAAATTTATCAGACCCTTGTTGACCAGATCTGGTCTCTTTTACCCAAATACATGGACCTGCCTGATGATTTGCAAGAAGCATTCGATCAGCCGTTTGCGGAGTTTCTTTCCAACAACTTGTATCAGAAGGTAGAGCTTCGGCCGATCATTTGTCAGGGTCTCAAGCTGCTCACCGAAAGTAACGTTGCATACTCAGAAGGAGCTCTTGAAGATGATTCACTCTTATTGCAGAGATTTTCCAAGTCTCGTGCTGTTAAGTATGTCAAATATCTTACTGAGAACTTTGCCGCTAAGATCTTGTCAGTTTTATTCAACGTGTTCAGTCAAACGCCTGCCGAGTCCCGAGGGTATATTCTGGAGACGGTTGTCACCTACTTGGAGATCGCCTCGGAAGATGACCTTAATTCGACTTTCAACAAGGTTTCTACTATTTTGCACAACAGCCTCTCTAAAGGCGATGCAAACATGTGCAATACCATGTTGGACTTGGTCGTCGCTATGACTCCCTTCTTGCCTAAAAAGTCACATTCGGTGTTACTTACCATCTTCAATACTGTTGTGCCTCTGAAGGACCAGCCTCAGCAGCAAAAGAAGGCTTTCAGAATTATCCCTAAGCTCGCTTTGACGGATGAGGGTAAGGAGACTATCGGAGAATACATTGAAAAGCTCCAAGAGGTACTTATTAGCCTGACTGATCTCGTCACAGCCCCTTCACGAGGAGCTCGACTTCAGGCGCTCTTCCCTATTATTGATGAGCTTCCTGATTCCAATTTATATTTCATTCCTGCCATATTGTCCGAAACTGTACTGGCTACTAAGGACGTCAACGAAAAGACTCGAACCTCAGCATTTGACTTGCTTGTGCATATTGCTAACAGAATGAAGCAGGGAGGTGTCATCGACATGGCCAAGGTTTACGGAGATGAGGCTGAGCCTATAAACGCATCTTTGGAGGAGTTCTTCACAATGGTTGCAGCTGGACTTGCTGGAACCACACCCCATATGATCTCTGCTACAATTACTGGCCTGAGCCGAATACTTTTTGAATTCCGGGAAGAGATCAGTAGAGATTTGCTTCAAGAACTTTCTACTACTGTGGAAATGTTTTTGACCTCAAAGAATAGAGAGATCGTCAAATCAACTCTTGGATTCGTCAAGATTACTGTGGTTTCTCTACCCGTGGAGGTACTAGAGCCTAACTTGAAGGATCTAGTAGAGCATCTGATGGTGTGGTCCCATGAGAGTAAAGCTCATTTCAAAGCCAAGGTTAAGCATATTATTGAACGGTTGATTAGAAGGTTTGGCTACGAAAAACTAGCCGAGGTTTTCCCTGAGGACGACTCTAAACTGTTGACTAACATCCGAAAGACGAGAGACAGAGCGAAGAGAAAGGCTAAGAGTGATAAAGAGGGTGAACAATCAGCTGAAACTGGAAATCGGACTCAGAAATTCTCCAACGAGTTTGATCGGGCAATTTATGGATCAGATGATGAAAATAGCGAGGAAGAGTCAGAATCTGAAGATACCCGGCAATCATCAGGCAAGTCCAGGAAGCAGCATAATAGCAGGTATATTGTTGAAAATGATGAGGAGCCCTTGGATTTGTTGGACTCGCGATCTCTCGCCAGAATATCCTCTTCTAAGCCAACAGGTGCAAACAGGACTCAACCGGGCCTTAGAAGTAAATTCTCTCAAGATGCTGAGGGAAGAATCGTGGTTAAAAATGCAAATGACGATGAGCAGCCTACCGCTCTTGATTCAACCGATGGTATCCAAGCATACATCAGTGCTGTAAAGAATGGACCAGTGCGAGGCCAGCGAAATAAGCTGAAGTACAAGCGTGCTAGAAAATTTCGACAAGAAAGTGATGATGAGGGAGATAATGGATACGAGGATGATTTCAAGAAGAGCAAGCCTAGGGAGAACAGAGAAAAGGGCGCCCCACTTCGTAAGAAGATTAAGCCAGCCAGAAAGAAGTTTTAAAAGGCATCGATTTACGTAAGAATGTATATTATATACTGTGTTAATAAAGTTTTGTACAAAAAATGAGACTTGTTTGTTTGGTGGATCAACGGTAATCTTCGCACTGTTTT
This sequence comes from Zygoascus flipseniorum, assembly GCA_030565365.1. NCBI lineage: Eukaryota > Fungi > Ascomycota > Dipodascomycetes > Dipodascales > Trichomonascaceae > Zygoascus > Zygoascus flipseniorum. The sequence continues at coordinate 202,999 of JAJMBR010000014.1, forward strand.
GGGAGGGAAGAAGAGAGAGAGCTCGCCGTCTATCATATCGCAGTATACAAAGCACACATTCTCCTACAAGTGGCACAGAGGCAAAACAGCTGCGCAATCGTAATACTAGGCTAGTTATTTGATTTAACTTTTGCCATGGCTCCGTCTTGGTTGCCGCAGAATATCCAGCGCAGGGTGTTCCGCTACATACTGGATCGGCTGGCGGTGTTCTCTAATCTCGACATCAATGACCTAGACGTTCAACTTGGAACCACAAGGTCGAACTTGTCCTTGCAGAATGTGCGTTTAGATACAGAGAGACTATCCGTACCGGGGCTGTACTTTCGTGATGGAAAAATAGGCAAACTGGACCTCCAGCTCGGTGTTACGTCCGGTGTCGATGTCAGCGGATCCGATGTTGACCTTACCATCGCCTTGAGTAGTAAGGTGATAGATGAAGATGAAATATCTGCTATATTATCAAGAACAACAGCCGACTTGGCTGAGAGCATATTGGAAAGACCGATACACAGTGATACCTCTTCTTCCGGTCCTGCTTCTGACGATGGCATTAGCACGGCGGGTTTCGGCATGGGTGATTTTGGCTCGGTGGTTAACAAAATCATGGATACTGCATTGTCTCAAATTAGCGTCAAACTGCGTCACATATCGCTGAAGATTATCATAGACGATTCGACTGTCATTAACGCTTCAATATCAGAAGTTGCATTTACTACGGACTCGGCTGGCGTCAGGCATTTAGAAGCTTCCGAATTCGAACTATTTATATGGGACTCAAAAGATGATAAGGAATTGCTATCTGAAAGTGATGAAAGCGACTCAGACTTTGACATTGAGCCTAGTCTTATGCAGAGCACGATCTATACTAGGGCAGAAGCTGCGAGTCTTTACATGAGCGCCATTGCAGAGGTGCCGGAACGATCTCATGCTAAGAAATCTCTCCTGTTAATCGACAAGACTTCTCTTTCTTTCAAAAGATTGATGCTTTCAGAATTGAATATTACAGTCAGCCGACTATGTGTTTCCGCAGTGCCAATCTGCGAGATACTTGAGCCTGTAATTGGTGCTTTCCGTAATATTCAATTACAGCATTCTATGGAACGAGAAAGGAAAACTACAGAGAAAGATCCCAATGACAACTTAACTACTGAAGCTGATGGTAGCGACTCTTTCACATTGAGCGGAGTTAATATTTCTAGCATAGAGGTGTGTTGTGGCCCCGATGGGTTCAGTTCCAACGGCAGCCTTGCCCTTGACAATCATGTTAATATTTGTGCATTTGATACCGAACTGAAGATTCTTGATGATCCTGCACTATTGGTAACGGTTTCTAAGCTCCGCATTGTCAAACATGGTAGTGTTCTCTTCTCTTTTGACGAGGATGGTGATGACTTGACAATTCATCAGACCTTAACGAAGACGTCTATTCTTCTCCCGAACGCTGCTCATATTATTCTACAAATATCTGATATCAATGAGATGCTTGATTGCGCCTATGCTATTATTGATGCTATTGACACGACCAGTGACTCCTCCTCAGTGAAAGAGTCTACTTCAGTTTCGCAGCTGTACCTGCGCACTAACTCATTTGATGTCAATGTACAATACGAAGATCTGCTTATCAAACTGGGAATTTTCCCATTTACATTAGATGGAGGTGTGATCTCTATTTCTCAGGTGTCCATTAATATGTCATCGGATACAGCATCGAGCTCAATTCAAGCGGATCTTGTTGAACTTGATAGCAATAACTACGATGGAACGTCTCTTCCAGATTCCACCCCTGCTTTTATCTCCTCTTCAATATCTGTTGACAAAGTTCGTGCCACGCTACACCACCGGGCTGTCCAACAAATGCAGCGATTTATACAAGAGTTGCATCGTCCGTTACCTGACGATGACCTGCCAATGGTAGGAAACAGCATGCTCCCGGATAGATTGCGAAGAGTTAGAGTTTCCCAACCTAATATATCTGTGCGCTTGGCCATCAGGTCCGCTGAACTTCAATTCGTACTTCCTGGGTTGGTCGGAGAAGTAGACGTTGACTTCCGTGGCATTAAGATAGACCTGATGGCACATGGAGTGGAAACGTTCGCCAGTATTGATGATATTATTGTTTCAAATGATTTTACTCCAATCGATAATAGTGGCAGGCATAGGATTGTACACATGGCAAACCAGCAAGAGTCGCGTCGCCCGATGGTGTTTGTAGGTATCGCTGAAGGTGAGGTTAAAGAGGTAAAGCTGTTTAACATATCTCTGGAATATCATGTGCGACTTTTGAAGCTTTTTGAACAGCAGAAATCAGACGATGGGGATGATTTTGATGCCCTGCAATCCTCGGTGTCAACAGTCAAGGACTCGGAGATGAGGTTCCCTATATTCTTTACCGACTGCTCAGTTGGGCTTAATCCTATAGGCCCTCAGTCCAAAGCACTGTTGATCATTAGAGACGGTAATGCTGTGGTGCAGAAGACTACGACAGTGAATGCTGAACTTGTCATATTGAGGGCCTCTTTACTCTTGATAGACAATATCTCCATCATAGGCAGTCTACCGCCCAGGCGATCCTCGACTGGCAGCTTGCCGCATGCCGTTGATCAGGTGGAATATTTCATAAAGCAGGGATATGTGCCGGTGGCTTCACTGTCGGCTTCTCGATGTTCGGCTATCATTACGGATGTCTGCCATATGACTCTTTCATGCGAGCTACTATCTCTTGAGACCTGCGCAGACTCTATGCAGACTCTAATCCAGGTTATTAATGGTCTAAAGCCACCGTTGGAAATAAGCACTGCTTTGAAGTACCATACGGAGGTTGACCCAATCGAGGTAATGAAAGATATTGATGAAACTGCTTTCCAGGAAAGCCCTGAGAGTAGCAGCATATCAAACATGATATCTCAGAGCAGTAATGAAGATTTTGTCGATGACGATCTTCCAACTAATTTGGATTTTGTAGAGAGCTACTATGGGGGGGAAAGCAACAAATCGGTCCGACTTTTCGGTAGATCACGAATGGGAGGATCTTCCTCTTCTTCTTCGATGGTTAGTGGCATGAACTACTCAAAAGCGGACTTACTACTGGACCAGGACCTCTCTACTCTTGTTCAGGCGGGTCATAATGGTCATTCTCAATCATCGCCCGGTCTCACGTCCAGTGCAACTAGCTCCACTAGCAGTCAGCGAGCTGCCCTATTTGAACAGCGAGTCCAGTTTATGGATAGCATTGAAATTTCTGAGGAGCATTTTGGAATTCCCTCTAATCAAGAGGAGCCAACTTTTCTGGAAGAAATGGAAGAGGACAATGATGGAACGCCTGGACCCTCAAGTGGACCATCCGACAAAAAGACAGATAGTGGGGCTAAGCCACTATTTACTCTCGAACTCTTGGATAGTAGAGTCGTTTGGAATCTGCATGATGGCTATGATTGGGTCTATACTCAAGAAACTATAAATAATGTTGTCAAAAAGGTAGAGATAGCTGCTGCGGAGGCTCAGAAAGAGAAATTGGATAAATATGTGCAACAGAATAGGTTTTCGTCGGACAAGGGCTCCATGGCGAAGACTAGTAGTGACGATCTTTCTGTGAGTGAGGACGAAGATGAAGACCAGACTGAGGAGCTTATCGGCAACATCTTATTCAATTCTGTATATATTGGATTGCCCAGTGGCGACGATCCTCGAAATCTTCGTCGGGCCATTAACCGTGAGATTGACGGAGAAGCTAGTGAGACTGCCAGCGTTGCAACATCTAGCGGATCCAGTGGTTTAAGACGTCATCCTGGTGGTCCCGGTGAAAGGAAGGGCCGGCTCCGATTAAAGCGTTCGAAGAGAAGCAAAGTCCGAATTGAGCTAACAGGTCTGAAGGCCGATGTTACCATATTGGCCGGTGTAGAGGCCTCCACGCCAGATAAGATCGAAGGAGCACTTCTGAACCGGGTGAAATTGTGGATAAGGGATTTTGAAATTATCGACAGTGTACCATCTTCTACATGGAATAAGTTTTTAACGTATATGAGAAGCGCAGGACCTCGTGAGATGAGTAGCAGCATGATCAGTCTAACCTTGGATACTGTCAAACCCGTACCGACGGCAGCAGTATCGGAAGTTGTTCTAGATATTGACATTCTTCCTCTAAGACTTCATGTCGACCAGGACACCCTTGATTTCTTGACACGGTTCTTTGAATTTAAAGATGAGAGGTTCGCACCTGTCAGAAACGATGCAGATGAGGATATATTTATTCAGAAGGCCGATATCCGGACTACTCAGGTGAAGCTAGATTATAAGCCCAAGCGGGTAGATTATGCAGGGTTGAAATCAGGTCATACCACGGAGTTTATGAATTTTTTCATACTGGATGAGGCAGATATTGTGCTAAGGCATGTGGTATTACATGGAATTACAGGCTTCGAGCGAATGGCCAAGACACTGAATGGAGTGTGGATGCCGGACATTCAAAAGACTCAATTGGGCGGGGTTCTGTCTGGTCTGGCCCCTGTGAGATCGTTGGTTCGTCTGGGTAGTGGTATGAGAGATTTGGTGGTAATTCCTGTGAAAGAATACCAGAAGGACCGTCGAGTGATGAGGGGTTTGCAGAAAGGTGCGGTTACATTTGCCAAAACTACCAGCAACGAGCTTGTCAGATTGGGCGCCAAACTAGCAGCAGGGACCCAAGCCATTTTGGAATCAGCAGAACAGGCTATGGGGGGCCAGGGAGCTAGTGGACGCGTTGGCCAAGGAGAGCGTGGCCGTTATATTTCGCCTTATTCCGACAATGCCGAAGACTACGAAGTTGGATACGATAGCGATGATGATGATCAAGATACAGTAGTAACAGCCCAGCTAAGGGTCCCACATCGGGGTAAAGAGGAGAAGAAAGCTGTCAGTTTATATGCGGACCAACCAGGAGGTGTGAATCAGGGTCTTCAGCTTGCATATAAGAGTCTGGGCCATAATCTGACCATAGCGAAGGATGCATTGGCGGACATACCAGGTGATGCGGTGGAGCGAGGAAGCGCACAAGGAGCTGCAGCTGCAGTGATGCGAGCTGCTCCAATTGCAATAATTCGGCCCATGATTGGAGCTACGGAGGCCGTTTCTAAAGCGTTACTGGGAGTCACAAACCAGCTTGATTCCGATCAGCGACAGGAGATCAATGACGTAAGTATTATATGTGGGATCCGAAGGTTAAGCTAAACCTTATGGCTGCAAGGGTTTGTCAGGGGGTTACTAACAGAATAGAAATACAAGCAGCGAAGGACAGAATCTCCGGGAAGAGGAAACGCATAAGGGGTTATGATTGGGGAGATTCATGGTTTGTTTATTCGAGGGCGATGAAATGATTTTGGTTTTCTCGATGGAGTGTAGATGGATCGGGGAAGAGATTCCAAAAGGAGGCAGCCGATCACCCCAAAGCGGTGGGAGGGGGACGTGCATTGGGAAGTACCCTAAGGAAGCTCAGGTCTCGGTGGGGCCACTGGTAGGGAGAAGAAGCATAAGCAGTAGAATTATATAATTTGGCGAGCGAGTTTGAGACAATTGAATAGCACGTGAAATTCTCTAGGAACGGTTGGACCACATGATTTATCAACTAAATATACCCTGACAAATACCCCCACCCCCCCCCCGGCGCGAGATCGCTCCTTTACTGGCGTAGGGTTGGTGTAGTCACCCTGTAGTATGGATATGGCAGTTTTGGGAAGTAGAAGTACACCTACCTGGGATTTAGCATTACGGTACTTGAACTTTATATACCGCGCAGTCTAGTCACCAAGAGGTTCTGTTTATCTTTTCTGAGGACCAGAGGCGTTGGTGATTGCAATTCGCTGACTTGATTTGAGCCTGAGGCTAGGCATTTTAAATTCCTTTCAGGTAAGCATTGATTTATGTACCGTGGACTGACACGATGGATGGGTATATGGAATGAGTGAGACATAGAGATAAACAATCAGTATAGTGTCATAGATCAGTCTTTTTTTTGGCTGAGTTGATCTCTGAATTTGCAGTTGTTTTCTATAATTGATCTCTTTCTCTCAAATGGCGTCGCTCAGACTGCAGACTATTCTGATCCCGGGAGATTATCTAGTCTGAATAAGATGGCTTCCCCCTCCTTTTGCCGCGGTGAAAAGCTAACAAAACGCAGAATGGTATCAAAACCCGAAGGAAACGGGTCGATACGAAGGACTGACTCCCCGGATATTCTTGGAAACAACCAGGGAATCAAAGTACCCGTTTCGAGTAATCATCAGGCGCAGGGTTCGTACAGCAGCTTCACATCTGACCGATATTATCCTGCCCGATCCATGACTCCAGAAAATATCCCTTTTCAACAATATAGTCTGAATAGTCCGACTTCGATACCTTCTCGACCCAACTCTCGAGGAACTACTAGAAATTTCTCGCGGCCAGCGACGTTCTATAAGGTGGAAGACCACAGCGAAGGTGCCGCTTCAGGGGAGGCCCATCATCAACACAGTAAATCGTCCTCGTCATTTTCAGCTCACAGACAACAAAGACACGTACCACCACCTATAATATCTTCTCCCAGTGCCCTCCGGCGCTTTTCAGATGTTTCGGACTCGGATGACGGTGCTTCGTTGGCGTTTTACTCCCCTGCTGCTACCATCACCTCCCCGGAGTTCCCTTCGTCTGGTGCAAGTGGGGCCCTTGACGGTAATGCAAGCGCGTCCAGCGAGAGATTCAATTCTGTCATCCACCAGAGTTCCAAAACAAGCCCGTTCATACGTACTATTGGTGAAAATCCGCTGGATAAAAATAGGGAACAAGATGAAACGGTCCAAAGTCTGCTCCCTCCTTATGAGCACAAACCTCACGAACTTCTTACTCATAGGCCGCTAAACCAAAGCCCAACGAAATCTCGACCAGGAAGACAACCCAACTGGCATACCGTTGGATATCCAATAGCTCCTGCTAATAACCGCGCCGACAGTAAAAGTCCGGCTCGATCGACAATCTCAGGGGTTTTGCTTAACCCGCCAGCCGTGGGAGAACACCCCTATAAAATGTTTCAAACAAATGACAGCGAGAGTAACCATATTCAAACGCCGGAATCTATGACGAGTACTCAATCTTCAAGTAAGACGATTCAGCAGGAAACTTTCCATCCCGTGAGCAAAAGTGGTGCTGACGATGCGAACAGCTCGGCTGGCACTGAGCTAGCCGAGCGGGGATACCCATCGACTGAAGCTGATCTTCAGCCCGTTGAGCTTAATGAACCTAATGAGAACGATAATAATGTAATGCGCAAGGGCCAAGAAAACGCATTGGATCTTAATGAAACTGGACCTGATCGGGCTATGAATAATGAACAACGGTCAAAATCCTCGAAACCTCCCAAAATATGCCGAAAATGCGACACGTCTATCTCAGGCCAATTTGTCCGTGCTTTGGATTCAGCCTATCATATCGACTGTTTTACCTGTACCGATTGTGGAAACAAATGCTCCGCGAAATTCTTTCCTATCGACTCGGGTCTGGGGGACGGATCCAGGGTGCCTCTTTGCGAGTATGATTACTTCCGGCGCCTTGAATTGCTCTGCTGCGCATGTGATGGTCCTCTGCGAGGATCTTATATTACTGCTGTTGGTAGGAAATATCACGTTGAGCATTTCAAGTGTTCCGTTTGTGCTTGCGTCCTGGGACCTGACGACACGTATTATGAGCATAATGACAAGGTTCTGTGTCATTACCATTATTCAACTTTGCATGCTGCTAAATGTGAAGGCTGTCAAACTGCCATTCTCAAACAATTTGTAGAGATATATCGCGGTGGGCGAGAATATCAGTGGCATCCAGAATGCTATATGATTTTTAAATTCTGGAATGTCAAACTGGCTCCTCCAGAAGGGTCTTTTTCTCTAGATTATACTATCACGGATGGGAAGCCGTCCGAGCATGAGCTGTTCACTCGCGAGAGGATTATGGAGCAGAAAGTGTTCAATATATGGACTGTCCTATGTGGCTACGAAGAAGCCACTGCTGCTTGTATTTCTGATATGCTGCAGCACGCTTCCTCAGGTTCATATGATCATGCCATGCGTGCGACTTGCAGTCTTGTCTTCAACATCGAAGTACTTTTTGAAGCTTTGGATCGCCTATTAATCTTCATAAACCCCTTGATGAGGAGAAGAAAGTCTAAAACCTCAACCTCTGAGAAGGATGAAAAGAAGCAAATACGGACGAGCGGGGATGAAGCTGACGATGATGATGACGACTATTACGGAGATGAAGATTTGTATACCCCTCTTGGTAGGGAACCTAAGACTTTATGCAAGAAACTGGTGGCCTTCATGTCATTAGTGTCGAAAGCGAGAGAAAAGGGTAACAAGCAGCTTGGTGTCACTCCTGACCTTCTTACACTTGTCACGAGTTTAGCCCATTATCTTAAGGTACTCCTTCGATATGGTTTGTCGAACTGTTTGCATTACGATAGACAATTTCCTAATAAGACAGCAGGAGAACCAGAGGCTGTGGATAGCTTTCTAAGTACTATTGAAAAGTACCAGCTCATCCCAACAAGTTCTGAGATTTTAGGCAGACTGAAAGTCAATGCCATGACTAGTGATCATTGTATGACATGTGACAGTAGCGTGGAGGATCGATGTATCCACTATAAAAAACGTCAGTGGCATATGGCTTGTTTTATTTGTTCAAGCTGTTCTAAACCTTTGAGCTCAGAGCTCATCAAAGCTCGGTGGGTTTCGGGTCTGAAGAAGGTCATGTGCTCTGATTGTTCTCCAGCTCAATCAGTGGACGGTTTTATCTATGCTTCACAACTAAGCCAGTATATGGTATTGCTTAAGATTGCGGTTGCTCGATTACAGCTGGTTTTGAATGCTTTTGATCTTCGAGATAATAAGACTAAGGATGAATCATCTGCTACTTCACGGATCTTGGAAGCTACTCCCTCAAGAATCACGGCTTCCGTCAAGGAAATACCGCGAATTGAAAAGAGTGCACCACCTGCCAACCCTGGTTCTGGAAAACCAGCTACGAGCAGCGAAAGGTACAAATTCCCTGCTGAGGTTAAGTCAGTTCCCATGGAAAGAACAGTGAGTGGTGAGAAGGGTTATATGACCACTCTTAAGGACATTCGTCGATTGAGATCTACAAAACTTGATAAGCGACTTTCTTCTCAAGACAAAAAGATTCGTCGATCTACAATTCTCGATATGCCCTCGTCCGAACATGGCCTACTGAAAGACGGCACTTCGCCGGCCATTGAGATTGGAAAAGCCGGCGGTTATTTCCAAGCACATACAGGAACTGCCAATTCTTCGTTATCTTTTGGAAGCGGTCCACAAGGTGTATCCCCCGGCTCGAATGAGTTGGAACCTGATGGCCAAGTTTCACCTGGTACCGGAGGCTCTACAATGCAGCAGCAACAAGCTAAGCTGAAGCAAGCACAGTTGGAGGCTGCTGCTGACGATGCCAAGCAAAATCCGCTGGGCTTTTTCAAGAGGAAGAAGAAGAAGGAACACAAACTTATGATTCATGACGAGCCAGATGTATCTCCTGTTCAGAGAAGAACAACCGACTTATTCAAGAATGAGAAGTCTCTAACACTTGATGACATCCCTCGAATTGTTGCAGCAGAGAAAGCAAGAGAGCAGCTACCTAATGCATTCAAACATAGAGCAAGGCAGGCACTGTCTACGGAGGTCCCAACGCAGCGATCGGTCAGTGGTGCTAAGGAGGGTGTCAATCTTCGATATATATCAGACCTCTCTGACTCCGAACTGAATATGGTGAAGCATATAGTAGTGATGAATATTCATCCCATGGTATCAAAATGGTTTACTCTGGACGAGTTGCTTGACACTATTGAGACCAAGAAATCTCCTTCTATCTGGGGCAAAGTTGGAAAGGCATTTGGTGCTGGTGGTAGAAAGAAAACCGCCAATGGCCATGGGTCTGGTGCTGTCTTTGGACAGTCACTGGAAGTACTGGTTGAAAGGCATGGTGTTGACTCTACTCTTGGTGTTGGCCCCAGTACACTGCGAATTCCGGCTTTTGTGGATGACTGTATAGTTTCCATGAGACAAAAGGATATGTCGGTCGAAGGTATTTTCCGGAAAAATGGTAATATTAGACGTTTGAAGGAGTATACTGAGAAGATTGATAAAAATCCCGACAAGGGCGGTATTCTGGCGGAAGAGAATGCTATTCAGCTTGCCGCTTTGTTGAAGAAATTCTTACGGGAATTGCCTCAGCCGCTGATGACTTACAAGCTACAAAAGCTTTGGATTACGGCTCAGAAAATCAGTGATCCTGAAGCTCAAAGGAAGTTGCTTCACCTTACCTGCATATTGCTCCCTAAAATTCATAGAGATGTTGCAGAAGTATTGTTTTATTTTCTAAACTGGGTAGCATCATTTTCTCAGATTGATGAAGAGTCTGGGTCCAAGATGGATGCTCACAATTTGGCCACCGTCATTACTCCAAATATTCTATATCTGAATCAGAAGGAAGGTTCAAAGGACGCAGGAGGTTATCCACCGTCGGCGGCCGGCCTTGGGGACTCTGGTGGTCCTGCTGATAGTGGTGATGCTTACTTTTTGTCCATCGAATCTGTCAATGTGTTGATTGAGCAGCAGCAGCAATTTGCCCAAGTGCCATACAATATCTGGTCACTTTACGAGCGGTGCAAGTTGAACGATACGATGACTACGAAGGATATAATCTCCAGGTACGAACAGGTAGCTAAAGGGCTACATATTGGACAGGAAGCCAGCAGCAGTAGCCAAGAGAAACTACTCACAACGGGAGAATCTGACGACAGAACAGATACTACGCCCAATTTAGTTGTGGATCCTCAAGTTGGATCTTCATCTGAAGTGAGACCAACAATTGATCGAACTCATAGTGAATACGCAGTCTAAACAGCTGTAGATGATACAAAATGATTATCATATTTATAACCGTGTAGTAGTAGTTAATAATGAGATTGGCAGTTGCTGCTGAACATTATAATGCATAGGCTGAAATAATAGTCACATCTCTACACTATGCCGGTGTTGAACTGGCTGCCTCCGGTTCTCTTTATATTTCACTATCTGGTTCCGATTGTTTCATGTCGACGTCGGGATCTAGCTGTTGCATATGTTGATACTCAGGCCCCTCAGTACCATCAGAAGGTGGAGTTAGACTAGGCGGACCACCCGCTATCTTTGTAGACATATTGATATCTTCTAGAGCATTTGTAGAAAGGACAGTTCCTCTGAGCTTCAATTCGTGATCAATTTTTGCGTGCTTTTTGACAAGCGATGTCAACCATTCTGTGTCATTGAGTTGTGAACCTGGCCTTGACTCAATTCCGCCGGATGTAGTAGTATCATTTATAGTAGCACCGGTAGTTCCTGCTGCACTGATATGTCCAGATACTCTCCGAGCTTCCTCTGGTATAGGTCCTTTGGCCCAATTGATAAATAAGTCGAATCCCTCCATGCCCAAGGGATCGGAATCACTAGGATCTAACAATGTAAAAGGCTTTATCAGTCCGACATTTTCCATAGCCAGTGCCACGTCCTCCACAGTAACCTCGTTTCTACCGGAGAGAGCAGCATTTCTGATAGCAGCAGTTGTCAGTAGGTCGAAATGGCGAATAAATAGATCTGTTACAGTATCAAGCAGCGAAGGAGCACACCGATCCACACCCGAGGCCCTAAAAATCTGAGCACATACGATCCGTAGTATTGAAAAAAAAAAGTCTGAAGACATGCGTGTCTTACGTTGGCAGACTTTACTCCGCTGAATTTTAGTTAGCGATGTTCACATCCGTGGTGTTGACCCTACTAACTCCTCGACGCAAACTTACCCGCCCTACAAGTCTGATAATGGATTACTAGGCACTCCTTCACGAAGCGACAATTCTGGACACGTACAAAAGCTCAGTGGAAATATGGCACCAGCTGATCCCAGTTTGTACGCCGTGAGAGCGCTTCTCATCCTGGATAATGAAGGGAGGCGGCTACTAACGAAATATTACGAACCGCCATATAATCCGGATCAATTCAAAGATTTGAAGACCGTTGCCGACCAAAAGACGTTCGAGAAGGGCCTTCACGAAAAGACCTACAAACAGGCATCCGATGTTATCATATACGAATCTAAGGTGGTAGTCTACAAGCAGTATGCCGATATTTCAATATTCCTTGTGGGTGAATTGGACGAAAACGAGGCAATGTTATACCAGGTGGTGATTGGTCTCTACGAAGCTATTGGCATTCTCCTCAAACGAGCCGTCGACAAACGAACTCTGCTCGAAAACTACGATATAATCGCATTGGCAGTTGATGAAACTATCGACTCCGGAATTATTCTTGAGGTCGATCCCCTGATTATTTGCACACGTGTCTCGAGGGCTCCAGCTAACGAGCCTTCTATTGCCATTGAATTTAATGAACAAGGTCTCTTCAATGTCATGCAACTCGCCAGAAATAAGCTCTCTGAAAAGCTTAAGGAAAATTTTAATAACTTTTAGGGGCTTTTTACGTATTACATATATTACTGTTTTTAGCTGATCCCGCCTGCTTATTTAGCGTTTCTTGCCCTTTTTTGATCCGCTACCGGAGCTCTTGGAGGAAATGTTTTTGGCATTTCCTGCTCCTCCATTTCCCGCCATTGACAATTTGACCTTACCGACTGCAATTGCTAGAACCAAGCTTGTTTCTTTAATTCCTCGCAGCATGTTGAGTTCGCTGGGCCACGCGTAGTCAGGGTCTCTACCATTGGGATCGGTCTTAGCTCGCTGAAGTACCTGCATGATTTCTTTCACCGCTTTGCCCTTTTTGCTACTTCCTGACTGTATCTTCACCTTGTATTTTAGCTTCTGTAGAGATGACCATGGTCCAAATACTGGGACAGCTGCCAAAGCCTCATCGCCAGGTAGTAGTCGAGGAACCAATAGATCAAACGCATACTTGTCCATTTCTGCTGTATGCTCTTCATCATCATCCTGGTCCATAACGCGTTTCAGATGATCTGTCCTGGCCGCTTTTGCTCGATCACGCCTCTTGATATCATTCTCATGCTTCTTCCGGGCAAGCTCCTCCTTTTTGATCTTCACTTTATCCGCGCCTTTCAACTTCAACTTCTCCTTTTTCTCTTTCTTGTTTGTCAGTTTAGCAGCGTCATAGTCTATATTTCTGCCTTTTTTCTTTGTTTGGAGTGCGTCGAGGGCACCAATTATCTCCTGTAAATGATCTGGAGCTTTCTCTTCATTTTCTTCATCTTCTTGATCATCTTCTTCATCACCTCCTAAAACGGCATCATCATCTTCTGTGTCATCAGTTTCGTCTTCTATTTCATCTTCTAAGATCTTTTCCAGCCTATGATGCTCTTCTCTCCCATTTGCCCTAACTTGGAGCTGTTCAACCACAGCATCGGGAAACTTTTCTTCTAGTTCACCAGATTCTTTTGCATGCACATTCTCTTGGTAACTAAGCTCCTCACTATCCGAATCAATAACTGTGTCCGGGAAGTCCTCGTCCTCAGACAATACCTGAGTATCAGGAAACTCCTCATCATCTGTCGAGTCATCCATGGCATAATGCTCCACTTTCTTTGGCCACTTCCCCCCTCTTTGAGGATACTTTGTTCGATACTCCTCCGGAATGAGCCAGTAAAAGCCCAAGCCCATGTCCAGTGGGCTTGGAGGTAAGAAGTGCTTCCCTTCTCCAGCGACGAAAACGAATTCAACACTGACAGGGTCACCTTCAGGAGATAGAGTAGGTATCTGTTGTCTCGTCGCCCACCAGGCAGACGTAACGAGTTTTGAGTCCCAGGCTTTGGAGGAAGATGCGACAGCAAATGCACCGGCTTGGGCCAATGTAGAAGGAGGGACAGAATCTGAATCAAGATGATTCTTGATGATTACAACGGAGGATCCATCAACCTCAGAATGGACATAAATGTCATTCTTTCTGAAATATTTCTGTAGTAACAATTCGTTTTGCATAGCATCTCTGCCAGCAATACATAAGTATCCATCGCTGCTTTGGAACCAGTAAAATTTCTCAAACCAAAAGGGATTCCTGACCCACTGCAAATCTGCCTGCCGACCTTTATCTTTATCAAGAGCCTTTTTCAAGTCGTGATGGATTTTCTTCTCTGCTCGCTTGTAGGCAGCATCAGACTGGGCAACCGTGCGCTCCTGCTTAGCCAACGCAGATTTTCTTATATCAAAGTACTTTCTTGCATTAGCCCAGGCTGACAAACCTAATTCTACTTCAACCTTAACGGTCTTTCCATGAGGACTCGAGGCAGGCTCATCACCTTCACTATCAGTGGTCTCTTCATCTGACTGTGTAATATCCGAGTCTGAATCCGAGTCATCCTGATCTTGTGTGGCGTTAGGGTCAGGAAGAATGAGAGTTACTTTGTTCTTCTGTAAATTCAACGGTAGATGGACAGACTGGGCAACTGGGTTTCCTCGCGATTTTTCCACCTTGATGAGATTCTCAATATCAGTCCAGTCCATTCCTTGATCGACCAAAGTTCTGACAGCATCACACGCTTCTTCCACTCGTTCGGCATACATTTGAAGTGCCATACCAAAAACCTCGTTTTTCTCCTGAATTTGAGTAAGACCACTAACTCTCTTTTGCTTTTCAGATTTTGCAGCTTCCAGTTTTCGTATTGCCGCAATTTCCTGTCCAGAGAATTTTTGTGACAGTTTGGACGCCTCTAAAGCAGAAAAATACTTGTCAATTGCCTGGTTATAGGACGATGTTTCAATCAGCTGGAGGTCCTTCCCTTCAATTCCTGGTTTAAACGGTTGGAAATCTTCATAGATATAATCCTCCGCAATAGATTGATCGGGGGTATATGATTGACTTGAAAGAAGGGTGTTATTAGCTGCTTCTTTTTTCTTGGCAACAATATACCCAGGAACAGTCTCTTTCGAAGCAATGCTGCCAGTGATCTCACCAGCATTATTGACCGCTTTGACGATATTCCCAAGGTCTACCTCGGCCAGGTCAGGAAATTTCGTGCTACTTAAGTTGGGGTTTTGGCCCAGATCAGTAAGGCATGATTCAAATATTCCAGTAGCAATAGACGGCATTTGAGTGGAGAGTAGTCGTTTCAAGGACACTTTGTCTTTTTTCTTGGAAGTTGGTTTTGGTTCTATCAAATTTTGACCAAATTGCTGCTCTGTCTCAGGAGCTTCTGGGATTTGCTCTTTTTTCACTAGCCAGGATTTCAATTCTTCGACATCAGTCGAGAGCTTTGCCATATGCTTTTCCGTAGAGAGTGCTTTCTCAATATCGTAGAATTCACCAACGGCATATCTGGCATGATTATCAGTAGCCGAGACTACTCGCTGAAGAGCAAGAATTTTGAATTCTTTATTCAAAAGCAGCATGTTGCCTCCAGCAAAGAATTCCAACACTAAGTGGTAAGAATGATCATCGGAAAACGAAAATACTAGAGTTCTATCACCCGGTGCAAGCGATATTTTAGACAATCTTCTAGTTTTTAGATGTTTTCGTAACTTCGCCACAAATCCTGACGGTGCTGGAGCATTGGATCTGGAGTATTCTGTGAGATGGATCCTGAACCCCGGATCAATAAACAAGCTCTTCTTTGAGTTGGGAACCTGGAATTTGAGCAGGAATTGTCTAGAAGAAGAAGCTAGGTCATAAACATTTTGCAGACGGAAATTTAAAAGCTGGCTATCTAGTTCGTTTTTAACGACGAGCAGATCCAGATAAGTGAATCTCTGCTTCATGTTGTGTAATAAGAACGAACAGTGGGAGTATGTGAGTTTCAACTTTCGTCTATCCTTGACAGGCGGATCGGCAAGCTTTTTACCAACCACCAGTGGAACATACCATTATTTGCTCTGTGGTGTGAATATATCAGAAATGTCCAATTTGTTGGCTCGATACAATGCCTTACCTGCATCGATACGTTTATGGGTTGGCGGATCGACCTTTGCTCTTGCTTTATACGGCAATCATTATATGAATAAAGTAGAGGAAGATGACAAGCATCGAGAGAATCTACGAATGGAGGCCGAGAAGAGACTAGCTGCAGAAGAGAGTCAAAGTAGTGAGTCGGAACATGTCGCCTAAATCTTTTTGATGGTGCAGGTTCTGTCCATGAGAACTTTAAATAACAAGCCTACAAGCCGTGATTCTACAGTGTTTATTTCAAAAGCCGGTTTTGTTACTAAAAAATTTATGTACAGAATAAAAACGATGCTATCAAGTGCAGTTTGTATATCTATTGGCCAATCTTCGCATTAGTCTTGATGAAATCTGTTAGTCTTTCCTGGTAGCTAGCACAATTACCGTATCCCACTGGATCAAGACTTGAGTGTCATCAGTCCATCCTTTAAGCTTTTTGAGCTCTGCAAAGCATTCATCGACAACATCTGGCTTATTGAGGTTATCAGCTTCCCAATGGTGATAAGCACTGAAAGTTCTCATGTACGCGTGCATGGCAGACACAGAAACTGTCTTCTGCATTTTATAAAAATCAGCGTCGGTATGTCTCTCAACATTGGAAAAAAGATCATTGGGTACAGAAATGCTCGAGTATTTATCCCGGAGGATCGCTCTGCCAGGTAGTTCCCAGTAAGGGCCCATATGACTGTCACTGTAGCAGTAGTCTAGGAACAGTTTACTGGCATCAGGGTGCTCAACGAACAGGGAATCAACGTAGCCCCAGAAAGCAAGAGTTCCGCCAGGAGCAAGCAATCTATAGGCATCAGCGAAAAAGCTGGCATGGTCGAACCAATGGAATGCTTGGGCAATTGTAATCAAGGAAACCTTTCCCTGCAATGATTTGTATCCAGCAGATTCCAACGAGTCCACCAGAGAATTGCCCGATCCGACTATAAACCCAAGCGATCCAGCACCAACTTGAGTTTTATATTTGGCCATAGCAGTCTCCACCATGACCTTGCTAGCATCTACGCCAATTGTCTTCTCGTAGAACCTTGTTAAAGGAACAGTAGCTTCTCCAGGACCACACCCCACATCGACTGCGATACCCCTTCCGGCAGAAGGTTTAGACGGCTTGGCATACAAACTACCATAGTCTGCGATATAGCTGTAAAGCGAAGCCGGGTACGTAGGACGAGCTAGTAAATAGGAGGCAGCCTTAAAAGAAGAAGCCGCAAATGCCGACATGGATAAGATAAGTATCGCACCGGACAGCGACGACGGCGGGTCTTTTGTATTCTCCCACCTCAACTCAGGGTGCTCTCTGGGTGCTCTGGTTTTCGGCCGAGTTTAGGTCAGCCGGCCGACACCAACCTTTAAAGCCGACTTTTCATCCGAGCTCACCTCCACAGCACCTGAATAGTAGATCGCCTATTGCGAAGTTTTCAGCAGAAAGTGAATTAGGGTGTCAATCGGATGAAGACTGCGGCAGATCGTGCGGCGCTCGCCTAATAGAACAAGGCCGGATTTTTTACCGCGTTGCCTCGAGCCCCTCCCCCTATTATCCTACCCAGTTAGTTGCTATCGCATATTCCGATAGTAGATAACAAACCCTTTGAAAACTGGTAGCGGCCGGAGCCACATCTACCCGAGCTCTCTCGTTTTTTGTCGTGGCATGATCGTGGTAATTCACAAGTAATTCATGACCTGCCTTACATGAACAGCACCAATTAGTTATCGGGCTCAATGTGGTAATCGTAAGAAAACTGACTTTTTTTTATGGAGAAACAATGGCCTGTGGCGCGTATCTGATACTATTATGGTGGGGTTCACTGTTCAATAAGGGTTGGCATCGAGCTGCTCGGGGCCCAGGCGGCCACCGAAAACAGTAAAAAGGTACGGGCTATGCAAACAAAACCACAGGAACTGCAGGTGAACTATTTTCCTGGATCCCTGTTTGAAGAAACCCGTGTAGGTGATGTATCTTTTCTGGCTTACTGCCCGTTATCTTTAGTCCTCATACGATACAAGAAAATAATTGGGGGCTCCGGAAACTATTACCTGTTTGGGCATTTATCGGCAGATCAGAGTTATCTGCACGTCCATGGTGGGGAGGAGTACAAAATAGGCCCTTCCCCATCGTCGAGTCTGGCTGTACTGTACTGCTGATCTACTTCATTCCTTTCGAGGAATCGCATCCTACTCTTCTATTTTCTTGTTCTTGGAATAGCCGACCATACTAAAAAAGTTATAGCGATCAGTGTCTGATTCACTATGAAAGTCTTTCACTCTGATAAGGAGGCCATGATGGCTGTCGATAATGCCGATGAGCACATGCTTGCACAGATGGGTTATGCTCAAGAACTCAAACGTGAATGGGGTGTTCTCCAGAACTTCGGTGCTTCTTTTTCTATTATTTCCGTGATTACAGGTCTAACTACCTTGTTCTTGACCGGTTTAAACTGCGGTGGTCCAGCTGTGATGGTAGCTGGCTGGCTCATTGTGTGTCTATTCACAATGTTCGTTGGTGTCTCCATGGCTGAAATTGTATCGGCTGTTCCGACCTCTGGTGGACCTTATTATTGGTCTGCTATTCTTGCTCCTGAGAAATGGTCGCCTTTTCTTTCCTGGTTGACTGGATGGTTCAACTTCTTGGGCCAAGTGGGTGTTACCACTGGTGTGACTTTCGGTGAAGCTGGTTTGATCTCTACCCTTGCAACTGTTAAGGGTGGATTTGAGCCTACTGCCGGAAAAACCATTGGCATATATGCCGCTTTACTGGTTTCTCATGCTACCATCAATACTCTGGGTGTCAAGCTGCTGAAATATTTCAATAACACTTCCATCATTCTTCACTCTGTGGGCGTCTCTTGCATCTGCATTGCTGTTCTTGCAAAGGCTCCTACTCACCAGTCTGCCC
Organism: Zygoascus flipseniorum; assembly: GCA_030565365.1. NCBI lineage: Eukaryota > Fungi > Ascomycota > Dipodascomycetes > Dipodascales > Trichomonascaceae > Zygoascus > Zygoascus flipseniorum. Next base: position 221,836 of record JAJMBR010000014.1, read on the forward strand.
ATTTTGTATTTCAGACATTCTACGATGGAACCGGAGGCTGGGCCGAGCGAGCTTCTCCTGAGTACGTTGCCATTATCGGTATCCTAATGTCTCAGTACACTATTACTGGATTCGATGCTTCGGCACATATGTCCGAAGAGACACATAATGCTGCATGGGCCGCCCCCATGGGTGTTATTACTTCCATCGGTGTGTCTGCTGTCTTTGGGTTCTTTGTTATTTTGTCTTTCTTGTTTTCTGTCCAGGACTGGGATCGAACTCTCAACACCGCTTATGGCCAGCCTGTCCTCCAGATCTTCATTGACATTTGCGGTGAGGATGGTGCCATTGTACTTATGAGCGTTATCATTATCTGCGTCTGGCACTGTGGCTTGTTCTGCCTTACTAGTAATTCTCGAATGATGTATGGTTTCGCTAGAGACGGAGGTTTGCCCAAGTTTTTTGACCACGTTGACGATCGATTCAAGGCGCCAGTTCGAACTATCTGGCTCGCTGCCTTCTTAGCCTTCTGCTTGGCACTGCCTTCCCTCGGCTCTTCTGTTGCTTTTGCTGCCGCTACATCCATTGCTACTGTCGGTCTTTACATCTCCTATGCCTTACCTATTCTGATTGGTCTACTCTGGCCCAGTTACTTCCATAAGGGTCCCTTCAATCTAGGAAGGGCTTCTCCTTATGTTGCTACTGTGTCCTGCCTGTGGGTTGGATTTATTACTATTGTCTTCTGTCTTCCTACTGCCGATCCTGTCACTTCTCAAACCCTCAACTACACCTGTGTCGCAGTAGGAATTGTCGGAGGAGGCGCTATTTTTGGATGGATTGTTTCTGCCAGAAAATGGTTTACTGGTCCCAGACGACAGGTCGAAGCCGACTTGGAGGAACTCGCGGAGGAAGATCCCACTTTTGCTCATACCGATGCTGGTGAACATATCCACCACCATGAGAAAAATATCAGTATTAGCGAGAATTCTGCTTCTGCGTGATGAGAGGAAAGTCAGAAGAAATTGCACTGTTCAGTTTTGATTTTAGATATAGGTTGATTTAAGTCGCACAAAATATATGTTTTTAAGGTTAATTGTACAATTTTCCATTCAGGTTTATCGTACACGGAAAAGGCAGTCTCATTAAATGCATTAAATAATATACACGATAAATATAGTATTATTCTACCTGCTAAAACGATGAATAGTCGTAGTAACATGAAAAATAGGGTGCTGAGTGATTGAGTTAGCCGACTCGCTCCAGTGCTTCAATCATTACCACACTATTTCCGCGAATGACTGAGGTTCCAACTTGAACCTTTGTACCGTCCTGCTTCTCCTCCACTGCTTCATCAACGACCAGATTGAGAAAGACGTCGTAGCCTCTCAGAACGCCTATAAGCTTTCTGGAGCCATTAAGCTGTATGAACACACGTTTGTCCATATACTACAGTTAGAACCATCCCCAGAATAGACTACTTCCAAAATACAGTACTAAACGAGACCTACCTTTTTCAACTCGGGAGTAGCTGTTTTTGCCATTTTTTATTATCTCTCTAGGTGAAGTGGAATTTTCAATGTTAGTGGGTGGAGAGAATGAAGGCTTACCCTCCGGCAGTACGTTCTGTATGTCTATAATAGGCAAGTATTGAAAGGGAAATATCAAATTGACAGCTTACAACGGCCCGCCAACTACAGCTTTGTAAAACCAATTCTGGCTTTTGATTTTTATAAGGAAACAGTTGTTTGAATTTTGTCGAAGAAGGATAAAAGCGAAATCCTGTCTAGCGTGCTTTTGGCTTCACTTTAAGAGCCTATTTTAGCTCTGTTAGAGTTGCGCCGTGCTTGATTTAAGGGACCCCCCAGCATCTCTGGAAGTACGCCAGCACACAGCCTGCATTGAACGGTTAAGACAAAGTCAAAGTCGAACCATCTCTTGGATGGTATTTGCACTTCTGTAGCTTGTGGACTACTTCTATTTTCTCTTGTACCTTTGCCAAAGGAGCTGGACTGGCCTAGAAGCATCATGAGGGTATCAGCTTGTCTTATGTATATGGCCATTGCCGTCTCATCTGTGTTGGACATTACGAACGCACAACAGCCACGACCTACAACCTGGGAAGAGTTTGTCAAGCATACTAACTCGCCTACTTTGAAAAAAGACTTTGAATCGAGAATTTATTTTGCTGCCCAAATTAAGGACTTTGATGCGACGGTTTACATGGATCAGTACCCCCATTGGTCCTACGAACAACCTGTAGGAACAATAGCGGATCATTATGTCTTTTCGATAGCAAAAGACGATCCTCTTGCATATCAATTTATATCGAGTGATTCATTCGATGGCCATACCCACTATAAACGGTCAGTGCTAGAATCTGATCCCAAAGTCAAAGACCTCCTGCTACTACCCCCAAAGAAACTTTATAAAAGGCCAGCTGTGCCTATGTCTCCTGTAGATTCTGCATTTCAACTTGTTGATCAGGTACAGAAGGAGCTAGATATCCATGACCCTGGATTTATTCAACAATGGCATTTGGTCAACCCTTTACAGATTGGAAATGATCTCAACATTACTGGTGTTTGGAGACAAAATATTACCGGTAAAACAGCTGCAGTTGCTGTAGTCGATGATGGCATCGATATGTACCACGAAGATCTAGCTCCCAACTATTTCCCCGAAGGTTCGTGGGATTTTAATGATCACAACCCTGAACCTAAGCCTAGGCTGGCTGATGATCGTCATGGAACCAGATGCTGTGGTGAGATTGCTGCTGCAAGGAATGATCAATGCGGTATTGGTGTAGCATATGATACCAAGATTTCAGGAATTCGTATTTTGTCTGGCGATATTTCCGAGTCAGACGAGGCTATCGCACTCAATTATGCGATGGACAAGAACGATATTTATTCCTGTTCGTGGGGTCCTAATGATGATGGTAGAACTATGGAAGCTCCTGGAATGCTGGTAAAAAAGTCTTTCCTCAATGGCGTTCAAAATGGCCGCGACAAGAAGGGAAGCCTCTTCGTCTTCGCTTCCGGAAACGGTGCTGGTCACGCTGATAACTGCAACTTTGATGGTTACACGAATAGCATCTATTCAATCACCATAGCCGCTATCGACCGTCACAATGTTCATCCTTACTATTCGGAGTTATGCAGTGCAAATATGGCTGTGACATATTCCTCTGGCGGAGTCGACCATATTTATACTACGGATGTGGACCACAAATGTACAAGCCAACATGGTGGAACTTCCGCAGCAGCCCCTATTGCCGCTGGAATATTTGCACTGGCACTTGATGTTCGCCCAGACTTGACTTGGAGAGATATGCAATACATTGCTTGGGATACTGCAGTTCTCTTCAATGAAGAAGAACAAGGATGGCAGGAGACGCCTGCAGGAAAAAAGTTCCATCACAAATATGGCTATGGTAAGCTTGATGCATATGCTATCGTAGAAAAAGCTAAGACCTGGGAGCTGGTAAAACCGCAGTCCTGGTATTTCTCCGATTTGGTTACTGCTAATGAACCAATTGACTTTAGCGAAGATGCAAAAGAGGGAGGAGTGTTTTCAACAATAACTGTTACTGAAGAACAACTTAAGAATTCTAATTTTGCAAGGCTAGAGCATGTTAACGTATTTATAAATGTCGAAGCTGAATTCAGGGGATCTCTTAGCGTTTACTTGGAGAGCCCCAATGGTATTGTTTCAGAACTGGCAGCCCCTCGATACCTTGACAATTCAAATGCTGGTTATAGAGACTGGAAATTTATGAGCGTCGTGCACTGGGGTGAAAAGGCTGTTGGTGATTGGAAGCTACATATCTACAATGATAAAAAGGAGAAACACAGAGGGTCGCTTAAAGACTGGAAATTGATGCTCTGGGGTGAAGCAGAGGATGCATCCAAAGCGAAGCTTTTTAGTTACGATGAAGAGGAGAAGGCGCCTTCCGATAGCCCTATCCCCTCTCCTACCGCTGAAGCTACATCTAGTCAAGCTGCATCATCTACTTCTGCTGCTAGTACCTATGCGAGTTCTATTGAAACAACTGCTTTGACCTCCCCAACTCCTTCTGCGACTTCATCACCAAGTGGCTCGGTAATCTCCTCTCCGTCTGCGACGGTGTCAGGGGTGCCAGACGAGCAAGAAGGCCCAAAAGAAGACGATACAGGCTCCAAATACTGGGGTTTCATACCCACTTTCGGTATGAGCGGTCGAACATTGTTATGGCTATATGGCTCTCTAATACTGATCGTACTGTTTGTCTTAGGCATTTGCGGTTATATTTTCATATATAAGAGGAAGGGAGGTTTAGGACGCTTTTCACGAGTTCCAACTGCTGCTACTAGTGAATTTGAGCTGGTACCATCGACTGGAATGGATGATTACGATATTGAGGAGGATCATTATCGAGATCACGACAATGAGCTAAATACTGGAGACTCGTCTGACGATGACTTGCATGGAGGAATTTCAGAGGAACAACGCCAAAAGCGAAGCAATTTTTACAAGGCAGGAGGAGCTGGATACAACAAGCAGGACTTTGAAGATGGATCAGAAGATAGTCCTGGAGGCTCTACGATTGGCCAAATGGCACGAAGTTTGTACGAAAAGCCAAAAACGTCGTCTCCAAAAGATTCCGATGAGGATACAGAGTCTAGCACCGTATTGTTTGCTGTTGATAGCGATGAAGAGCATTAAAGGTATTCATAGATAAGGGAAAATGCATGATAAATAACAATATTTTTATATTAGCTGAGGTTATGGTTGGGTCGGGTTGGGTTGGGTATCCATGCCTTGTCATCACCAGAATACATGAGTATTTACATCAACTTAACACGCCCAATTAGTGGATGGTAGCATCATCGCCAAAGATGGAGGGAAATACGAGCGATGTATCGATGATAGATGCAGTATCGTCACCCATATCAAAACCCGTTTCTCAGGAGACGGTCGATACCCCTGGGGATACTAGCATGCAAGATACTCTGGCGTTCAAATCCGGCTCGGCAGGGAATCTCAGTAATGGAGACAATAGCGCATCCGCGTCGGAGAAGAGAACGCATAACAGGACGTATCAGACGCTACTCACTGCTACAAAGATTCGACATCTTAAAAAAAAGGATGGAGAGCCGTTGTGGAGAGTTGATATCCAGTATGATTTTCTGTCGTACATTTTTAAGAATGGTGAGCGTGTGTTCACCAACAGCTACGACGACTCCAAGGGCCATACTTTTGCTGACATATATATTGACGCTATGGCGCGGTCATCGAAGTGTTCTAAGGTACTTCGAGACAAGCTTCTTGGAGATCGAGAGGCTGGATTGAATATGGCTATGGTATGCCTGCTGGTTAATATTGGACGTATGAACACGACGTTAAACTTCTTTCCTGAAATGAGAGCTCAATTGAGAACTTACCATCCTATTCCGTCACTACAGACGTACAGTGATCAATCGGATTACAAGCAATTGCAGGATGCGCCTAGACTGAAGAGTATTCTAAAGGGTGCTTGTGAAGATAGACCTGAGCCGGGAACATTGGAAGATATGACTGCTAACAACCGATTACCACACACAAATCCTATTAATCTTATATTCCTATTATCTACCTTTGCCCCGAGAGTGCAAGAGAAATTCTTCACTGGAACTTATGAGTTCTTTGATTTGATTATGAATAAGGACTTATCCAGTGCCTGCCGAGGTAGGGCATTTTTGTGGCTGGTGTGGTCATACTTGGAAACCAATCTGGGTACTGAAGAACTACTCAAAAATCCTTTTGCCAAGCCATTACCTTTAGAGACGAATTTTGAAGGACCTACCGTGAAAATACCGCCATTTATTGCGCTGACCGCCCAGGAAGTCACTAAAGAAAATGTGGATGCACAAGAAGAGCTGGACTATGGCGAATCCATGAAGAAAGTCAGATCATTTTATCTGGAGGAGGGCCACTCGGGTGTTACTACAACCGGTAGTAGTCGGGTGGGAGTCAGGAGAAAGAGATCAGGCCCAATGGCAGGTGAAACACAGATCACTGTGAAAATCGCTTCTGACAAGAAGAAGCCACACAAGCTGTCTAAAGAATTGTCTGAAGTTGGACGGTTAGACACTAATCGCTCTCCCAGTCCATCTAAAGCCCGTACCATCAGGGTTCAAAAGCGGTTGCGAGAAGACATGAAAGAATTAAGGTGCCAAGAAGAAATTGACAGAATTCTTGTAAAAAAGGACCGAAGGTCAAGACGGGCAAGATACAACGAAGGTATTCTGCAGAGGTATTGGGACCGGATTCAGGGCTTGGATCCGCTATACAATTCTGATGATGATACAGCCAAGGATGGTTCTGCTGGTAGCGGGGCTTCAAAACGGAGAAAGAAATCAGCATTGGAAGAGGTAGAAGCTAGTGAATTCCCTGAAGATACAAGTAACAATACGGCCAATACCGTTGCCGCTTCCGTGGCTTCGGGCTTGGAACCAGCCCCGGGCGATTATGGCGAAGAAAATAATTCGATACTGAGGTCATTGAGGAGGTCTTATCGATGGATTCACCGGTGGTATGATTCGAGGGATGACGAGTTGGATGACGAGGAAAGTTCTGCTTCAGTTCCATCATCGTCACATCCTTCTGCGTTGGTGGAAACCTTATGATCAGTATATTGGTGTATTCTAATTAAATAATGCTAGGAATCTAATTCATAAGGCCGGAGAAAGAGAGGCCCTATTTTTTGCTTGGACTTTGTTCTGGTAGAGCACTTCATGAAGAATGCAGGTAGCCCGGAGAACACCGTATTTATCCACCAAAGAAGAAAAACTATCAGGAAGAGTAGATGCCCATTTAGGTAATGCAGTTAGAGGGTAATTAAGGGTTGCTGAAATTTTGGATGTCGGCTCGTCTGTAGATTCGTCGATTGACAACTTCCAGACTAGCAGCAGTTGAACTCCATTTTTGACAGAAAATACAAGTCGCGAGGAGCGCCTCCATAAATCATCTGACACTTGAAACTGTGTAGCAAGCTTTTCAAAAACTGCATAGCGCTTTAACACCATGTTTCCATACTGCGCGAGACCATGCATTGCTCTGAAGATATCTTTGTTTTCCTGCTGAGTATCGAGATAATTACCGATTTCAGAAGTCACCCAAGGAGAAACGGCAATCTTAAAAGAGTCCACTGATTGATTATGTAGATTCACGCGTAAAGACACGTGAAAAGTGAACTGTTTTCGAGGAGGGTGCTTATTGTTCGCACTACAATAACCTCTAAATCGATTGACATGAACATTTCGAGACACCATATTGATCTGCAAAGGAATGAAAGTCAGAGAGTGAAATAAGCCTAACAAAGCTTTAGCTCTCGTACCGGTTCTGATGGGATAATATGTGTTGTAGAGGGACTCTTGGTCTTCCTGTTGCCATTGCTGGCGCTCACGTTCTTGTTGAGATAGATGCTGGTAAACAGCAGCATCATTCGAGTTCAGCAAAGCCGTAATAAAAGCATTCACAGATGTTGAAGTAGAATTGAGCGCTTCGCTTTGGGAAGTTTCCAATTTCAATCTGTCAATTTCATCCTCATGCCAAGAAACTTCAGCTTTCAGCTGTTTGAGACGACGGGAAAGAACTCTCTGTTTGGCTTCCAGATTATCATTGTCAGCATTTTCTCCAAGAGCAGCTGCGAACAGGTTGGTCGAATCATTACTCGATGAGGCATTGCTTTCCTCGTCAGCCAGGGCCCCAAAAGAGAGCATGGTGGATGTTGAGTTGAGTATCTTATCTCAGATATCCAAAACAAGATCAAACAAAAACACCTTCACAAAATAGTAGCAGGAGAGCAGCGGTGGGGACAAAACGAACGAGGAGTGAGTGCGAATAATATTATTGATTAACACATGAACAAAAGAAGATAGACTATTTTGTCGATTGAGGTGTGAATAAATAATCTTACGAAAAGCTCAAAAACACTAAGTTAACACTATGAAGAGATGCTCTGGTAACTTTTGGCTAAACAAAGTTATTACCGAATGAACAGAGCCAAACACCAGGCAAGAAATCATTACACAATATCTGGTATGGCATTCGCTATTCAACGTCTGAAATCAACACACCTAAATATAATACAATGCAATAGAACTATAGCAAAGTCTAAAATTCAGCCTCCTAAAGGTTTTTCCTATTATCTTGCGCGAGCAAAATATGATCTAATAGATCAGATGTGAGACAAGACGTATTTTCTTTACAACAAGCTATGGACTATTTACTGAGTATTGGAGAACAGAAATCAATTTAATCTTGTCTCTTTTAAGCCCCAGAATCGGTTCTTTTTAAATTGTTGAATGTAATCAACTGTCTGTAAAAGGACGAGTGTGCAGCCACAAGAACAAACCCATCCCAGCACGTGGGTTGGCCTCTGGATGTGCATCGGCAATAATTTGTCGGGCGACCACCACTGTGCTATCGAGCGACAGCCACTCGAAGTTTTCTACCTGCCAGACACTGGATTTAGTAGTGACAGTTTTTGACAGATACTAGTGACACGGTAACATATTCCACTATTTTGGGTTTACTCAGTTCCCGGACATCGTACCCCTTTTGATTCTTGACAATGCTGTTTGGAGTGCGACTGGCTAACGAGATCTTCCCCCCGTGGAAGAACCACTATATGGACTATGAGCGATTGAAGAAGCTGCTCAAGGAGGGAGTCATTGCTGACAATGGCGAAGTCGAGTCCTGGACTGAAGCCGACGAGACTCGATTTGTCGAATTCCTCGATAAGGATCTTGAGAAGGTTTATTCGTTTGAGAAATCCCAGTACGAGAAGCTGTCTGATCGTCTGAACAAGGTCGAGGATAAGATGAACGAGACAAATGTCGATTCTAAGCAAATTGAACAGGAGGCTGAAGATATTCTGGAAATTGCTAATAACCTCGATCGTTTCAGACGTTTGAATTTCACCGGTTTCTCCAAGATCGTCAAGAAGCACGATCGACTTCACACCAAATATCAGGTTAGACCTCTTTTGCAAGTACGACTGAGTGACCTGCCCTTCAACTCCGAGGACTATTCTCCTTTACTGTACCGTCTTTCTACTGTTTACTCCTTCCTAGCCGATAACTTTGGCTCCCAGTCATACTCAAAGTCAGCCTCTGCTATGATGTCTTCCTTTACCGAAAGTTCGGATCTGGTCACTTACAGATTCTGGGTTCATCCTGAGAATGTCATGGAGGTGAAGACTAAAATCCTGAGACATCTTCCTGTTTTAGTCTATAATCGTGAAGACGACGATAGAGATGAGGGTTCTGATCCCAAAATCTCATTTCTATACTTTGACTCTCCCGGCCTAGATATCTATCAGACACAACTGGAGAAGAAAAGAGATGACAAGAAACCTTTGCTGTACCTCACCTGGAATGGTAAGGTCACGCAGCAGTCTGACTTTACTCTTGAGGAAGTGGGAGGTATTGATGATACGCATGACAACAAGAAAATTCACATCAAGGAGAAGTACATTCAGCCTTTCATTACTGGTCAGGAGAAGGTTATTGCTAAGACTGTTGGCAAGTTGAAGACCAGAGGCTCCTCTTCTGCTAATGCTGCGCTAATCAAGTCGTATGAGTCCTCTGCCAAGGCTCTTCAATCGTACATCGTTGACGACCGATTGACCCCCATTATGCGGGCTACTTTCTCTCGAACGGCATTCGAAATCCCTGGCGATGATCGAATTCGAATTACTCTCGATTCCGATCTTGCTTTCATTCGAGAAGATGCATTCAATCGAGACTCTCCAATCAGAGACCCCGATAGCTGGAGAAGAAATGACATTGATGTACCCAACGTTGATGATCCATTAAAATATGTTCGAAAATCTGAATATTACAAATTCCCTTACGCTGTTTTGGATGTTCGAGTGAAGCAGACTTCTTCTCCCTCCAAGTATCCTGCTTGGATTGACGAGTTGGCTTCTTCATATCTGGTAACCGAAGTTCCTGGATTTTCAAGATATGTTCAAGGTGTTGCCAGCTTGTTTGCTGAGGACGACAGACTTGGATCCTTGCCCTTTTGGCTTCCCGATTTGGATCACGATATTCGATTGGATCCTAATGAGGCCTATAAGAGACAGAGAGAAAAGATGCTTGAAAGGGCCAAAAGGAGACGGCAATCAAATGCTGCTGCCAAGTCTCTCGTAGGAGTTAATAAGCTGGGAAGCTCTACTCCTTCCACTGCAGCTGATGATTTCGACGATGGCGATCTCAATGATGATGACTCTTCAGCTGGCGAGGAGGAAGATGATGAATCTTCTTCGGCTACCATCAACAAGTCTGGCGAAATTGGTTTCCCTACTTGGGTCACACACGAAATATTGGGCCCCAAACTTGACATGGATTCCGAGGAGGAAGAAATCGACTTACCTGCTGGTGTTGCCAAACCTCGTTCTTGGATAAAGAATGCCGGCTCTGTCAAAGTTGAGACCAAGGTATGGCTGGCTAACGAGCGTACTTTTAACAAATGGTTGCATATTACTACGTTGCTCTCAGCAATGACGTTTACTTTATTTGCGGCAGTGAAGAACTCTGTGGATGAGGATGCTGCAACTTTGGTTGCATACATTTTGTTTGGCCTGACGATCTTCTCAGGCTTGTGGGGATATTTTCATTATCTTTCTCGACTGCACTATATCAAAGAACGATCTGAAAAGCATTTGGATAATCCTATTGGGCCTCTTATTGTTGCTATTGGCCTTTTGGCATCTTTGATAATCAACTTCACTTCGGTGTATAGCAAAAGAGTACACGAAGCAGTGACGAGCAATTCAACGTCTTCCTTTTAGTCAACTCTGTTAATCATAGTAAATTACAACAAATGTTAATACAAGTAGTATTTTTTTATAAAATACACTACAAAGTCTCCATCACTCTTAGGATTTACAAGGCCAGTGCTCCACAAGGGTCCCAAGGAGGAAGAACCACAGGCTCGCTGTCGAGAAGGCTAAACTTTTCGCCAATATCCTTCTTATCGACTACAATCTGATAGACATATTCCTTGAAAAAGTCATGCGACATCACATAATAGCCCTTGCTACCATGCTTCTCTCCCCAAGAGTTTTCTACTCTCCATTTGACAGGTTTGTCGTTATCGTCGAGGTGGACTCCAGTGAAGACCATAGCATGGGTCATGAGAGACTGATGGTACCTCAGTCTGTCGGCCTTATTCTGAGTAGGCTCGAATCCAATAAGATCATAGTCGAAGAATTTTGTGTCTATCACACCGGTCTTATTGTGATGATACAGAGGAGTGTGGGTACCGAAGAATACGGCTTCGTTATTCTTGATCTTAGTAATGGCATAGTTGGTTAAATCGTCAATACTAGTGTTGAGATATGTAACTTCGGGTTTGCCAACAACGTTACCTAGCCTGTCGATCTTGATAGGCTTATCGTAGGGATTTCTGGGATCGTTGACGAGAGAGACTGCGCCGGTGACATCGTACCCGACCACATCCTTGTAAAATCCCTTAGGAGTAGTGTGGAGCCGATTAAACTTCTTATCCTTATCTTTGTACTCCCAGGTAATAGGATCATTAGGTCCAGGAGGAGTGCCGAGAAAGAGGGTTAGAAGTCTGTGAACTTCCTTCATCTGCTGCTCCTTAAGATCATCGACAGGCTTGCCTGCGGCAATAGCCTCCCTGAGCTCCTGGGCAAACTGTCTTAAAGTAGTTGTGATGATGCCATTCATCTTAGCACTCTTAAGAGTGCTAAAAGAGTCGGGGAATACAGTGTTAGGAACCAGACCGTATTTATCAATAATGTTAGCAAACATGCCATATTGACCACCATCACAGATAGGATCGGTGAGAAGATGTTGAACCAAACGAGAATCCACATCCTCCTCTGCAGTCTGAGAGATCTGGTCTAAGAAAAAATTGCATTTCTCCAATTTGTCATAAAAAAACAGAAATGAAGGGCTGAGCTGAAACTTCTCAATATTGTACTTTTTCATGACAGGGATTCGGAATACGTTAGTTCCGGCAAACAGCCAGCACCGGCCAGACGACTGTTGATCGGTGATAGGAGAGCCTTCCTCATCAATTACGTGAGAGAAGATGTCAGAGGTGTTGCAGATGAGCTGATCTCGATTGATCAGCGCCTCATCAATATCCTGATTGCGGAGAATTGTAGCAGCTAGAGAAGAAACCTTGTCTGCTTTGATTTCCTGGGTCCAGGAACTGAGCTTATCAGTAGCTAGGACTAATTCTGGCATTTTAGAGTAAGTACGGACTATATTGATGGGTTTGATCAAAGAAATACGATATCTGAACAGAGCAGCAGACGTATGAATATATCTCATGTCCCCTGAGTGGTCGTGTCGCAAGTTTATATAGTCGAGTGCCGTGTAGCTTCCTATTAGCCTATTAGAACGGCGCGGGGATAGTAAATGTAGCCTAATCTGAATGTTGCACGCAGTACAAATCTTTAAAACTGTGCAAACTTTAGAGAACTCAATAGCGACTCGGGCCACTGTTAGTGTTATGCCAAGAGCACTGTGTAAGAGTACTGTGTATCTGCAGCTATTTGGACTATTGGTCGATTAGTGAACAAAATCTATGGTCTATAAGCTTGATCGGATAAGAGTACAAATATCGAAGAGATCTTGAAGTGTTCCATAATAGGCAATAAAGTGGTTCCCAACAAGATAACTCACAATCAACGTACGCATATTATTCACGTCTTGGGGAAATATTCGCATTACAGTTATTTTGGTGGTGATTCTAGTCTGTCCCGAGTTTAGCAAAATGGGTGAGTAGATTGCCCGGGTGAGGGCCGGACACCCAGTCAGAGTGGAATACGGCTGTTGAAGGTTACAGACGATCCGCTCTCTTTACAGGCTTGATGATCACCATCAAAATTTCTACATAACAATACAACAACTCTTTTTGCTGGAAGATGCAGATTTTTCCTTATTCCTCAGATTTGCAGATGAAAATGCTTGCCGTAGATTGGCCCGCGAAGGTTGATGAGGGAGCCGACCACCAGGTCCGCCTTGAGCCGATTCAGGAGTTGCGGGCGCAATTGCGCCCTGCTTAGATAGAACTACCTGCCGTATGATGCCCTCAAAGATTTCTTCAATATTCACCATACTTTTAGCGCTCGTCTCCATGAATCCACAGCCGTGGTTGCGAGCCCATGCTATTCCGTCGCTGCTAGCAACTTGCCTATGCTGGTTAAGATCGCACTTATTTGCGGCAACCATCTTGACGGCATTATGGGCGCTCAATTCCAGATTTTTTTCAATCAATTCTTCAAAATATTCAAGATTTTCCAAAGATGTCCGAGTGGTGATGTCGTACACTAGTAAATATGCATCAATGTTGGATTGCGACGAAAAAAGAGACCCCAGCATATCTCTATACTCCTCTTGGCCAGCAGTATCAATAATATCAAGTCGATAATCTACTCCATCGACCTGTCGTTGAGTAGAGTATGAGTCTTCTGTAGAAAAAGTTAGTATCAGCAGTTTTGAGCAATGAGCAGTGAGCAGTGAGCACTGAACAAGTGAGCAGTCTCAGCAGCGAAACTACCAAAAGTAGTCTAAAATACATACCGATTGTTGGATCATACTCGTCAATCCACTTGCTTCTAAGTAACCTCATGGTAATACAAGATTTACCGGTTCCTATCATGTTAGCACTAGTCTCCATGACCCAACCCCCTGGCTGAATTAGCTGCTAAGCTATAAAACTCCACTTACCGCCATCTCCAAGGATAACCACCGTTAATTTGTTCTCCTTGTTCTGCGACATACTGAACAACAGTAGTTATCTAAGGATACTTTCTACTGTGCTATGTAATTCGCCCGGTTCGCTATGTCTACTGGCTGCACGGTTGGAGCCAATCGGACAATTATTAAAGGCTAACTGGAGTGTCCCGTTTAGTAAGCTCTGCCAAATTCACACCGGGTGCACAAAAACGCAGATCACCAGTACTTGCTATTTAATGTCAATTTCGCCTTTGAGAAAGTAGCTGATCTTTGGCTTTTCTATTAAACGTGATAGCAAAAGAAGACTTGAGAAAGTCCCCACCTACCCACGGTGCTACTTGAAACAGTTCACCCTTGCACGGCATAAACGGCAGCTGATTGGCACGAGCTTTGGAACTACCCGACTGCCCATATATTGCAGGATAGACGATGTTTGTATATATTAGCATACATTTATATTAAGTAGCACATCCAATAAAAATCAATATCTAATTTGTATCTACAGATGGTTTGGTTTCGTTTTGGTGCGTGGTGTTCTGACCAGATCAAAACAGTCTCTAGATTTAATGCATGCTGCTTATTCCGCAAAAACTGCAACACGTTCAGATTCCTTCACCTGAAGACCTTCTAATTTATCAGTCAGCTTCTCTTCCTCGTTCTCGCTTACGGGAACCGAAGACTCGCCGCTGGCGGGATCTTCTTCCTCTTCATCTGAATAAGGTGCTCGCAGATCAAATTCGCTGAGACCTACCTTGGATCCCAGCCGTTTGAAATGAGCAAAGTACGACTGTCTTCTTTTGTCGGCAATGGCACACATTTCGGGCCAGTAAATGTCATGAACATATTCAAAGTCACAGCTGCCCCCAAACTCAGATCGGAGCTGCTCTGAAGGAACGTAATTGGGGAAAGGCTCCTGGAAAACGAGCTTTTCTCTAGTCAAGGGATCAATGAAAGGCCGGATGAGCTTCAGGAACGTCCAGCCGAGCCATGGAATATTGGTGAGCAAAGCCTTGCCGAGCCGTTCGGGGTAGTGGTCCTGGAGAATGGACAAGACTTCACGGCCTATTGACATTGAAGGAAGCTGGGCTCCCTTTTTACCGGATTTGAAATCAATCAATAATGCTAACTGATCCTGTCCGGGAGGCATGTAGTCGATGACTCGTTCTAGCATGAAGACCAAATGTTGAACCTGTCGATGACTGCTCTGGGTGTTCTGGGCACCAGTAATCAGATAAAGGCATGGCCTGGAGTCATTATCAAATCCGAGAATTAACTGCTTGCCAGTTTCATTTTCCATTTGCACGGCATCCGGAGTTAGCGAGCTGTCTGGATCAACGCCAAATGTCCTTCTCCAAATAAGGGTGCCTTCAATACGCTTTATGCAGTGTGCAGTATGCCATTTGGTGGCCCGAAGGTATCTCAAAAAACATTCTTTGGTAAGCCAAGCTTTTTCGGCATCAGTGATGGGGGAAGTTTCCGTTTCATTCTTGGTCAGCGGAAGCTCCTTGAGCTCCTGGAAATGTTGGAGGATCTCATCATAATGTCCCTGCTGCTCCTTGGTCAGGGGAACTGGGACAGGGATAACCGATTTATCCGAGGGATGCTGAAACGGGTGCTGTCGATTCATTTTGGGTTTGTGGCTTTTTATTCTTCAGATATGTAGATTATTTCCCTGACGGTGCGAAGAAATCCGACGGGGTTAATTGAAGAGAACGAACGCGTATACGGACTTTATTTTACCCGTCGTAGCACGGCAATAACAGTAGCACTGGGCAGAGATAACAGCTTTTACCTGTATTATTATATCCCGATAGTAGATAGTAGCCAGAAGAGACTTTGTTTTAGGATCAGAAAGTGCGTCGGTGGCCAAAGCTTGGCTTTGTAAAAAAAATCCAGGTGGTTGATAGTCAGCCTTTTGTAGGTGTGGAACACGGAGCTTTAAATCGGGGCCCGCTCCGGGCCGCACACGGCTTTAACACCGACAGTCAGCGTTGAGATCTCCAATCATCAGATGAATAATACGACGAATATATCGCTAGCAGCGAAGCTGGCAACTGTCGCTTGGATGATGCTGAGAGCTTACAGTCACGAGTCACTGACCCCGACTGGCATTGCTGCGGCAGGACTGACGGGGCTGATTCATGCCATTGGATCTGACTGGCTGGATTTGGCACTGCTCATCGGGTTTTTCATGACCGGCACCAAGTTCACCAAAGTCAAAGCCCACGTGAAAAAATCGTTAACAGTAGTAGTTTCTGCGTCTGGCGAAGAAGGGCCCCGTAACTGGATACAGGTGTTTGCTAACTCTGGTATTGCTTCCATGTTGATCTTGCTCAGCTTGATTAGCTCCGTAAGCCCTGCGGTGCTCCGCATTGGCGTCATTTCGCAGTATGCTGCGGTAACTGCAGATACCTGGTCATCAGAGCTGGGAATTCTGTCTCGGTCACCTCCTATCTTGATCACCACCTTGAGGCCGTGCCCAAGGGGCACCAATGGTGGTATTTCCCCTCTGGGTTTAGCAGCTGCTGTGGGAGGAGGAGCCTTTATTGGGGTTATTTCTGTGATATTTGGCCGGTCAATTGCATTGGGCATAAACGGAGTTCAACTGGTTGTGTATTCCAGTCTGCTAGGCTTGTTTGGCTCAATTACTGATTCTCTGTTGGGCGCCGTACTGCAGCGATCTGTGGTTGATAAATGTGGGAAAATTGTCGAAGCTGACGGGGGAATAAAACTAAACCTTCTTCCTGAAAATTCTAAGGTTATTTCTGGATCAGCTATTCTATCTAATAACCAGGTGAATCTCTTGATGTCTCTCTCCACCACAGTAGTCGGCATCGCTCTGTTCAGTTACATCTAAAAATTACTATCATATTTATAGACGGCATAAAGATATATGTCTATATTGATACTTTATATAGCCTAGCTACCCCTGTAAGTACTATAGCTGTAGTTGCTAAGTAGTAGTGGGATATGATAATGGGCCTCAGGAGGATTCGCAGCTTCAAATACAACTTCAACAAACGGGAAAAACGCTCTTCCTTTATTATGTTCGCTAAGATATTCACCTGTTTCAAACCGAATCTTATAAACCCCCGGCAGTAGCTTTCCTTGAGTGGTGATTTCAGCTAAAGGTGAATTCCAGTTGACGATCCGGCCATCTTGATTAGTGTTTCCTGCAGAAATAAGCTTGGAATTGAACCCATCCAGCTTAGAAATGGAGCATTTAACATTGGCAGCTGGCAGACCTGTCACAGTATCCAGAATATGACAAGTAACTTCAGCTCGAGACATTTCCGCTTTGTGGTGGTTGTGCAGGGTTGTTGCTGGCTCAAGATGAGATTGGGGTTGAGTTGGGTTATCAGTGTCTCTCCTTCGGATATGTCCGCTGCCATATCTGTATGGGTGGCCGAGAATCCAACAAACAACAGAATGGCCCTCGTCCTTCAATATCAGATTATGCCATCTTTTATGCTGAAAAGCAGTTTCTGCTCTCATTGACCTACAATAAATGGGTCCCTCTGTCCTGCGATGATGTCCATATCCTTCTACCTTATAATATACCGTACAACCGAGAGCCTTATCTATCCAAATCATCTGACGGTGGTCCGTTCTTTTTTGGCAACCACCCCATAAATTACGTTTCTATTAGAGGACACTGCATTAATGTGGAAGTTAAAAGGCTTGGCGAGGGTCGTTCACAGGTTCTGATGGTGATAAACGATTATTCTGGTAGATCGGTGGACGCGTTCCGCTTCACCTATTCTCATGACGACTCCTATTACTATACTATGAGAAATAAGTTTATTCGAGTAAATGGTTTCCTGTCAATCAACCGATTAACTAAAGAACGTGAGGTTAAAATCTGTGACATTTGTGTTGCAGCAAAAGACCTTCGAGACGAGCTTTTGCTCTGTGACGAAGTGATAACATTACGGCGAGATGTTTTGATGAAGCCTTGGGTACTAGACGAAAACCTGAGAATCCCTATTGTTAAGAACAGGAGTGTTGTTCAGTCCGATTGGCAGTCACTATCCTACTGTTCACTACATAGATATTCATCAACTCTTTACAGCCCTGACCGCAATGAGCGGCACCCTTCATTTCGTCTTGATACTCGCAAATACCGGACTTTAGATGATATATCTGAGATTGAATTACGTGCTAACAAGCTTCATGAGTCTGTTTGTAAACAAAGGATTGTTCCATATTATGAATTATTGACAGGAACCTATCGTGAAAAGCCGGCAGAGCATTTTCTAGATCAGCTGAGACAATTATCAGTATCCTATGAAGAAATTGAAAAAGTGGAACCACTCAAAGTTCATTCCAGACATATTGATCATTATAAGACGTTCCTGCTCGCGATATGTACTCCAGAGTCATTATACCAGGTAGATGTCGATAACCACCTCATAAATTTTTCTAGGTGTATCTCTATCTTATGTGGAGCTGGGAGCGAATATGATGAAATCAAAAAATTCATCAATGACTGTACATGGCAACTGGTTCATTCTGGCAAAATGGTAGAGCTTAACAAAGAGCTTCACGCCTTATCTGGAGAACCTCTCATTCGTCAGAAAGTTGGCGAATGGAATATCGGCCCATATATACGCCCACTGATAAGTGCAAAAATAGAGGATGGCAAGCTATTCGGGATTTCACGACGCCCTGTATCCTTGCACTTTTTGCATGTTCAAGATACAGTCCGAAACATCTACCCATATATCGATCGAGAAGACATAAAGCAAATTCTCACCTCGCTTCTAGCTAATGACTCAACGGCAAAATGGGGGGTTATCAAGGGGCAAGAAATTTATTTCATCCGGAATTGGATTAATTAGCATAATCATTAGCATAACGAGTTTTATTTATCATTTTGGGGCAGTCTTTTTCAAGATGGTACTAATCATTTCATTGCCCACAGCAACAGCCTCGGCTATCCGAGGAGAAAAGTATTTCTGCGTTTCTTCAAACTCTTTCTGGTAAAGTTCAAATGAGCCTCGCGAGATGATCTTACTCCAACTTCTAGCGGCGATAGTAAACTCAGTATCATCTTGGCGAAACACCTCATCATTCACCGCAGATTGTATACATTGATCCAATAGCCCGGGAGTACAAAACAGATATTCTGTAACGCCTAGCCAGATTCTAAATAGTGGAGTGGAGCAAATCATATGATCGTAAGGGACAATGCCAAGTTGATGCCATGAATCTGCAATAGCTAGTATGCTTAAATGCGAGTTGGGCGGACTTCCTCCCGGAGGGCCGTTGTTGAGAGAGAACTGGCCAAGAAGGTCATCAGAAAGCAGGAATTCATGGCTCGGAGACAGCTTTCCAAAAATGAAGTCTCTGGCTGCGAACAGTCTCTTTTGCAGACCTTCAACGTCTTTGGTGATCATCATTTTGAACAGTTCTGTAACAGAAGAGGCATACTGGAGCACTTGATGATGAGCAGATGGATTGGTAATGGCCAGTCCTGCGTAAACATGCCATTTGTTGGCGTAAATGCGCAAAGAAATGTTGACCTTTGCGTTTTCAAGCCCCCCAATGTAGTTAGAGCCATTATCCCAGGGATATTGGTTATTGGCCTTCCATGCCGTTCCCATCGATAGAAATGCAGCGTGAGTGACAGCTTGAGTATCGGCTGTAATTCGGTCGTGCTCCACGGCTGTCAGATAGACTACTTTTGAGTCGAGACATGATAACAGCACCTTGACGAACTCAAAAGCTTCCTCCGTCGCTCTGTGCCTAATAATCACCAAAGGCTGGCCCTTTGTATTAACTTTGGGTCCATGTAATGAATGGCAGCTGACAATTTGCACATCTGGAGGCATATACTTGTCAAATGCAGCGATCTCCGGAGCTTTGCAAGAAGTTTGTCCGCCAACAACAGCCCCTAGCTTGGTTGAAGGGCCATATTGCTGAACAATCTTTTCGATATTCTCGGCTTCGACCGAGTAAATTATATAGTCGGATTTTCGGGAAACATGGTGCCCGTTGAGTACGATTTCTATCGGGGTATTGTGGAATTCCTCCTTCAGCTCCTCGTACTTTGATTCCCGATCGCATGCACACACCTTCCAGCCTTCAGCTGAAAAACGGGTAGCATATAGCCGGCCCATATCACCTAGTCCGATTATTCCTATAATTTTGTGCGCTTTCAGCGTCGTTGATTCAGACATTGTTCGTTACCAATCGGACTCTCCACTATTTGGCTGGAGGGAGTAATGATTCGCTTCACCTCTCCACTCAACCGTACACAATCTGGCAGTTATAGCGCCGTGGTGATATTTCAACCATGTACGATGACTGGGCATACAGAGACTCGTATGAAACTTCGAGTATAAAAAGCTTGCCAAACTCTCATGGCAGGCAGGGAAATGCAAATAGGCCAAGAGCCAAATCGATTCTGCAATCGGTTGCTTTAGATGGACATGCTACACCAATCTCTCGTGGTCAAAACATTCAATCTGCGAGCCCTGCAGACGGGTTTCCCACGCATCATTCTGTTAGATTCCCACCAGTGGCAGATGCGCCTCGGAAGAGAGCTTCTACATTGACCAATTGCTCGCGTCCAGTGGTACAGGAGCTACCGAACCGGGCTACCATATACCCATTTACTGCTCAAGAACAATCTAAATTGCTAGATGATTCAGCATGGCTAGAGGAGAAAAATATTCTCAGCGATATAGAATTGTTTGACGCAGCTAATGAGAAGAAGTACGTGGCATTTATTGATTCAGCATCGTTAACGTCATACTCGTGTGACAAACTCCTCGCCGAGACAGATCAGGTCCGGAACACCCTCAAAACGCTGTCTTCATCATTTGATTTTGTTAGGCAGGAATCCTCTGCATTTGAACGGGCCTCGGACAAGTTAATGGTCGAACAATCACGTCTAACTAACCTAGCCAGAGAGATTGAACAGCATCTACACATCTTCAATGCTTTGGATAATGCAACGAGAATACTCAATGCTCCTGGATCGGACTTGGTAACACGAAAGCATTTTAAGCAGCTTCTTTCTGATCTCGATAAAGGATTAGACTACACATCTAAAGAGAAAAATCTTAAGGACATAGACCTATATGCTATCAGGCACAAGCAATGTATGACCAGAGCCCTTACATTGGTACAAGCTTATGTATGTGGGAGATTACGGGATATTGCATCTGGTGTCCAGAGGCAACTGCAACAGCGGAAGACTCCGGCTCAGCCTGGAGCGGACATTTCGGTCAACAGCACCGCTCGTTCTGCTCTACTCTATGCTAGGTTTGAAAATGAGTCCTCCAGAATACGGGAGGTATCAGCATTCATTGCTGAAAGACTGCAAAAATACCCCGAGTACAGAGAACTATACGCAGAGTGCATAAGAACCTATCTTGGCATCCGATATAAACTGGTTTCTCCCATGATAGCGAGCGATCTGGAAGAAGTTGCAAAGGACCCGCGAGATCTGGTTGCCGTTTCGCGAGCTGTTTTAGCCTTTTTCCGAGACGTTTTCACTCAGGAAAGATCCCTATTTTCTAAGTTTTTTGAATATGGAGAGTTTGAAGATGAATTTTTCCAGAATTGGCTAGTAGATTTGAGTGAACCTCTCTATGACTCGCTAAGACAGAAAATAATTCGAGAAACGGATATCGCGATTCTATGCGAGCTTACGAGTGTTCTGCTCCTTTTCGACTCTGAAGAAGGATCGCAAGGTGGCAGCACAAATTACGAACTTGGCCCCCTATTCAAGCCCATTCTTTATGATGTACAATCCAGATTAGTCTTTAGAGTTCAGACAGTGATCCAGCAAGACATTGTACGATACAACCCCTCACCTGATGATCTAACAACTGTCGCTCACAGGAGGAGTAGTAAGCCAAAGAATCTGAGCAGATCAGGCTTTGACCCCACCGAGCTTCTTGATGGTTGGTATCCGCCAATGAAGACGTCTGTGACCTTACTGTCGCAGATTTATCAGCTGGTTAATTCGGCTGTGTTTGATGATATCGCTCACCGTATTGTACATGAATGTATTGCTTCACTGGAAAAGGTGCAAGTTCTGGCGGTCAAACGATTGGGCCTTCTGGAGTCATGGCTATTTATGATCAGATGCTATCTGATGCTGAGAGCACAGATCATTGAATTTGATATTGACCATATTCCTGCTGAACTTCAAGTTGATTTCAGTGGCATTCAAGAAGTATTCGCTGCTGTCAGACGAGAGGGTATAAACACCGCTAATTTTGTCGAATTGGCAAGGGCTGGGGTACCAAGAGTAGTAAGTAATATGCTGGACGCAAAGGAAGAGCTTTATGCAAAGTTGAAAGAGTCTATTCATCAGTTCACCGAGACTGCTCTGTCTACACTTATCAAGAGTATCAGTCCTGAAACGTCGAAAGACGCACTAGCGACTGCCATCGAGGACACTAGAGAATTCCGCCAAACAGCTAGCACTGAATTCCCAAGAATCCGAAGCGTAATAGAGCTTTATATTGACGATGGAAGGACAATCGATATTTTAATCGACTCGATTCAAGACTTGGTGAATCAGAAGTATGAGGCCTACTTTAAGTTACTGTTGGAAACAGATCATCCACTTGAAGAGCTGGAAGGAATTATGGATCCAGATGGGCTGGCATCATGGCTTGGCGATATTGTAATCAAGCTGCATACGCATCAGGACTATACAATGTCAGATAGAGGATCAGATATCAGTAGATAATATAAAACATTTTATCACTGTAATAGTATGATGAAGATGGATGCATTTTAGATGATAGGACATATATATCATTACTGTAATAATATGAAGAGGGATGCATTTTTGCTGACAGTATTTCGTGAAGTATGTGCCTCAACTGTTCTCTTGTAAAACAGGATTGAAGGTATTCTCATCCAATAACTTTGCTAGCTCCGTTTTGACGTATTCCAGTTTTGATGAATCAATAAATAAATGTGTATCGTCCAGCTCTTCAATAATAACATCGTCATGCCGACGATCAATCGTCAGAATGAGAGCCCGAATAGAAGGATCGCATTCTATCAAAGTGCCTGATCGTTAGATTTTTCAATCATTGTGGAATAGTATCGGACGCATACCTTTGGTAGCGCTGGGCATTTCAAATAGCTTTGTACTATAAGAAAGCGCTGTTGTGCTATAATACCAACGAGGTGATTGCGTTGGTATATAAAGTTGGCTATGCACGGCTGTTTGTAGTATTCAGGCTACTCAGCGTCCGTCCACTATCGCAGAGCCAGAGCATGTCGGAGGAAGAACCATCTAATGGGAATATACAGAATGGAAAAGCAGAGGTCGCTGGAGTAGACGATAGAAAAGATCATGATGAATCAGGGATTGAGCAGTCAAACGGAGATTTGGGGGCCGTGGGTGATAAGGAGGACACAGGTGATGAGGAAGCAAGCGACGATGAAGAAGAAAATGAAGATGATGAGGAGGTATCGGAGTCGTATGAAGGCGATAGCGAGGATGAGAGTGAAGAAGGCGAAGAAGAAGAGCCTCGTCTGAAGTACAATCGTTTGGTCGGTCTGCCACCGTCGGCGTTTACGTCCGACGCTCTGTCTACGTTTATTGTATCTGAATCTTTTACTGCTTTTGCTACACATGGCGGAGTTATATATCTGATGAACCCAGATATGACCCCAATACGGACGTACCGTGCTCATCGAGCATCAATTTTGTCTCTGAGTACTGACGGGACATATCTTGCCTCAGCATCTATAGACGGTACTGTGGTGATTGGATCTGTAACCAATGGAAAAGATATTATGGCAGCTGATTTTAATCGTCCAGTTCATTCAGTGGCTTTAGACCCTAACTATTCCACCTCTAAAAGCTATATATCGGGTGGTACTGCATGCAAAGTACTACTTTCGGAAAGAAATTGGCTGGGAAAGAGAACTGATACTATTTTAGAGGATCTTTCTGAGCATGATAGCTCAATTACATCGGTATTTTGGCTGCCTTGCAACATTGCTGCTTGGATGAGTGATAATGGAATAACTTTCTATAGTATGACAAGAAGGAAGCGAATAACAACGATACTCAAACCGAAAGACTCCCCAAGAGCTGATCTATATCAGCCCAGGCTATGTTCGCCAGAGTCTAACAGAATCTTTATTGCTTGGGCGGATATAATATGGAGTCTTAAAATTGTGGTGCAGAAGTCCAACAGCACCGACTCCAGAATGCTGCTGACTGGCGGTGCAGGCGGAATGTCACTGCTCACTTCGTCAAGTGCCTCAATAAGATCTTCTATTGCCATGGAAGAACAGATCATTGTAGAACAAGTGAGAAAGGTTCCTTGGCTTGTTAGCGGTATTTCTAGCTTTGGCTCTGATAGCCTAATTTTATTATGTTACTTTGCCCCTCAACCGGGTGAAAGAACGGCAAAAGAACCACCGGAACTTAAACTGCTAGACTGGGAAACGGGTGAAGAAACCTATGCGGATGTTCTTTCTATCAAAGGATACGAACGGCTGGGGTTGAACGATTATCACATGGCGCAGTTGCCGGCAACCAGACAGAAGACGTATTACATTATATCTGCCCGTGATGCAATAGTTGCCGCAGAAAGAGATTTAAGTGATAGACTCCAATGGCTTCTTGACCAGGATATGCTCAAAGAAGCCTGGGAAATGAGCGAAAATATTGTCGATCCCGATGCAAGAGAGGAAATTGGACTCCAGTGGACAAAGAAGTTGATAAATCAGGAGTTGTGGGAAGAAGCAGGTGAATTTCTACAAGTTGTTTTTGGCGAAGTTGCAAGGAAAATCTCGCTCGGCAAGGCGGCTAGAGACTGGGATAGCTGGACGGGAGAGTTTACAAGGGCTGGAAAGTTCTATACCCTGGCCAAAATTTTACCGACAGATTTAGAGCTGGGGAGCCTGCTGGATAAAAGCATTTATACCACGGTTTTGATACATTTTATGGAGTCCAATAATGAAAGTGGTAAGCTGCTTGAACTGCTTCACCGATATCCTGTGGAATTGTACGATGCAGAGGGCATCAAATCTCGTATTGAAGATCAAATACACGAAAGCCCTGATAATGGCAGCTCGAAGAGATTGAGGAAATTGCTCTCGGAACTCTACTTGAAAACTGGTGAGCCTTATAATGCCTGTCAACATCTACTGATACTCAAAGATCCAAGCAGCTTGGATGTCATTGAGAAATACCACCTACTTCCTTTGCTGGTTCCTTCCATACCTGATATCTTGACTATTGAGCTTGGAACTAAGATAGATATTGGTCATATACCTGTTCCAATTGTCAGGGAGAAGACCAGCAGAGCCATTCACTTGGCTGTTGGCCTACGTCACGAAGTTCTTCCCACCCAGGTGGTCTCCGAACTACGTGAGAGCGACGAAAATTTGGATATGATAGTATTCCTCTACCTTGAGGAACTAAACCGGCAAGATTCATTTGTGGGCCTGAGTTTTGGCGATCTTCAAGTTGAAATGTTCGCTGATTTTGATCGGTCCAAGCTTATTGCCTTTCTCAAGCGGTATAATAATTATAATCTCAGTAAAGCTGTAGAGGTGTGCGAGTCCAAGGATTATATACCGGAACTTGTATACTTATTGGGAAAAGTTGGACAAAATAAGCGTGCACTGAGGCTTATCATTGAGAAACTCGGAGACCCGGAACAGGCAATTGATTTTGCACGATTCCAGCGAGATAAAGAGCTTTGGAGCGACTTGATCGCTTACAGTATGAACAAGCCTTTGTTTGTTCAGAGCTTGTTGGAACATCATGTAGTTCTACAAGGGGAGGATCTGACAAGCATTATTAAAGATATACCTGACACAATGGAAATTCCAGGCCTAAAGGAAATATTTCTAAAAATATTTGACGATAATGAAGCGTCTTTATCATTGAGCAAAGGAGCACTTGATATTATTCAAAATGAAGCAAGATCTTACTCTGATGAGCTTCATAAGCTCCGACAGAGTGGTGATGTAATTGATATGACCGAAGGGGCAGATGCTCGTTTTGACGGGGTTGATCTTTCTAAGAGCATTCTGGTGACCCCTAACGAACAAGTTGTAAACGAGGCCGAACTTATCGGTGATAAAGCCTGGAAAAATGTGGCAATAGGGCCACCATGGAGTATCACATGGAAACTGAATCATTTAGCATTTATTTATAAGTACGCCGCTTAGTTCTACTACGGATGTGGGCGAGCGATAATTGAAGTTTGTACGATAGTAGATGATGCGGCTTACGCTTGGGTGAGTGGGGCTCATTTTGTTTTTGTCAACATCGCGGACTTGAACCCAAACACCTGCATACTCATGCATGCGCAACAAGGGAGCCTTTGGCCACAAAGCGCATCGGAGGTGACTAGATTTTCAGGTAGTGGCTTCGGGAATATTGAATCAAAGTCATTGAATGGCTTAGGGCATGGAACCGTTGCTTCTAGTGGACCAAAGAGATCAACGCTATCTAGAAAGAGGAAGAGACATACAGAATTATTCGAGGAAGATTACGAAGCAGACGATTATTCTGCCTTGCCGGTTGAAACAGTTAGAAAATATACTGTTCAGTTGATTCGTCAAATATTCTCGGGAACAATAATTGGAATGGGCTTTCTCTGGGAGCTGTGCGTGAGTTTGCTGAAAACCTCGACGACTAGCGAGACAGATGAGCAGCGCGAGCCTAAACGAGCGAAGGTGGATACAAGCACTATATATAAGGATCTATCAACTAGTACAATATCTACTAAAGGTACACAAGAATCACCTACCATGAACTATGGTGTCAAGGATGTATATCATGAGGGCTTTTCTGCTGACAATACTACCCTCCCGCCTGCATCTACACCATTCAACTTGTCTGGTACTTCTACTCCATTTCATCAAAGCCGGTCGTCTGGTATTTCAGTTTTTGCCCGAAGCCCTAGTAGCGATATTGGATCTGAGTTTGTGACAGACTTTCCCGAGCCAGATCGAAACAACGCGCAGAGCGAGACACCTGCACCGAAACAATCAGCATTCCCTGTCAGTATGTTGAGTTCGTTATTCACCTCGGCCAATAGACCGACTGGTAATTCGGTCAATGATGAAGGGCCCGTTCTAGATATAGTTGGACATCCGGTGGAAGAGACACCTGTAAGACGGTCGGAGGAATTGAGTCGCAGTAGGAAAGGGAAAGAACTCAGCTACGAAACGCTTATTCCATTGAAGGACACTACTAATTCCAGTAGTAATGAGTCTCGTAGAGTTTCGTCGCTCTCGAAAGAGCGTTTCACGAAGGACAGGCTACCTTCATTCTCTTTGACTCCTGGCCGGTCTTTCTCTCGTGGCACTGCGTTGAGGAACCCTGCTGATAAAGGTATACTGGTCGCGTCTCCTGGATTTGATGAGACTAAATCTGCCACTATTATACCTTCTGTCACCTACGGAACAGCTTTTGCATTGAAGCGTACCGGTCGGTCTCGGTTATCTAGCTTCTCCAAAGTGAACAATATTGGCACTCCGAGCCGCGACAATCTTGCTGCCATTATAACCACAAAAGCTCTGAATGATGAAAATGGCCCGCCCAAAAGTAGACCGTCTCTTAGCAGAAGAAAAAGTGTGGGAGAGCAATTCAGGGATGCGTTGAAGAGTGGACATATCAAAGACATGGATCGCTCTAGCTCAGGTCCTGGTACCTTCAAGTCCGGTTTCCCGTTATCACACAAAGACCAGGAGTTTTACCGGGAAGCATTTACTAGGGCTCAGAAAAAGCAGAGTCAACCGAAAGATACCAGCTCTCGCTTCGTCTATGGAACTCAAAGAGATGATATTGAACTGTCTGGTGAGTCTACTGCGGGGGTCTCAACGAAGTACGAATCTTTGCATGAAAACCGCCTTAGATTTCAGGAAGAGTTGAATAAATTGAAGGCCGGCCCATCTAAAGGCGGAATCGAACCTCTATCTAGTGCGGCAGTTGAACAGGTCAACCATTACCTGTCGAAATCGAGAAGTCAAGATGGCCAAACAGTTGGAAGTGGATTTAAAGTAGATGTTCGCCTAAGAGACCTTAAAACTCTGCTCCCCGGTACCTGGCTCAACGATACTGTAATTGATTTCTATATCGCCCTTGTCACAGATGATGCCAATCAATCTGGTGTCTCAAAAAGCTTTGGATTTAGCACTCACTTTTTTACAACTTTGACTTCTTCTAAGGGCTATAATGGTGTTGCTAGGTGGGCTAAGCGCAAAGGAGTAGACGTCACTCAAATGGACTACATCTTTGTTCCAATCAATCAGAACGACACTCATTGGTGTCTTGCTGTGATTAATAATAAGGAGAAGCAATTCGAGTTTTATAACTCATTGCCTAGTGGCGGCTCGAGAGCAATTGATATTCTTGAGGATTATATGGTGCAGGAAGCTAGCAGGTTATATCCAGGAGAAAGTGCTAATTATCGGGCCCTCTATGCTTCTTACAAGAAACTGTCCTCAGTCAAATGCCCTGGCCAAAACAATATGTATGACTGTGGGGTTTTCTGTGTAACAAATGTCAGTCTCCTCAGCCACAATAGGCCGCTTTCATATTCTCAGGACGACATGGCCCTGATGAGAAAGAAAATCGCATATAGCATATTGTCGTATGGAAAAGTACAGTCTAAAATATGACTGAAAAGAAAATACTACTAATTCATGTATACGTATATTCACTCATACCCCCGTACTATTTCCTATTCGAGCTATTTGCCAGTATCTTCTTCTGTTCAGCCAGTTGGTTTTCCATCTCAACGAGTTTACGCTGAGAATCATATAGCTTATCGCTGACGTAGTTTACTCGATCCTTGATTCGCCAGTTACTGCCTAAGTTGGCCAAACGTTCCAATTCCTGCTCAAAACTAGAAATCTTAGATTCTTCCTTCAACATGGCGTTCTCCAGTATTGAGGATTCTAAGTACGCGGTCAATCCCTTATCACATACCAAAGCTATAAAGGCGGCTTGATATAACGGTCTGCCAGCCTTAATGGCTATTAATCTGCCTCCGTTGGCTTGTGTGGTAATCATCTCGGCATGTTCCAATGCTCTCAAAGCAGCCTGTTGCTCAACGGTCTTGAAATT
Source organism: Zygoascus flipseniorum (assembly GCA_030565365.1). NCBI lineage: Eukaryota > Fungi > Ascomycota > Dipodascomycetes > Dipodascales > Trichomonascaceae > Zygoascus > Zygoascus flipseniorum. Next base: position 250,642 of record JAJMBR010000014.1, read on the forward strand.
AGGGTCTTGAATTAAAACACCCAGTGGTACGCTAACATCAGTTTTAGCTTCTAATAGTCTATCGGGCCGTTCCATTTTGGCCAGCGTCTTCGAATCTTGGTGCTCTTCACTATACGCAGCCAACCTCTTGATAAGAACCCATACTTGTTCTCGCGTCCACTCCGAAGAACTTTTCATCAAGTACATTTGCAGAATCTCCACACAGCTTTGATCGACCATATCTAGGACTGCGCACACAGGTTCTTCACCGGATTTGAGACGACGCGCGAATGCTTGTAGATCTGTCATTCGGCCGCCCAACGGCAGCAGAGCTTTATCAAGATCCGACTCACTAAACTTAACAAGCGCCTTTTGAGCATCATCTTCTGAATGATCAAAAGCAGCCTGAGCAGCAAGTTTCTGTTGCTCACTGCATTGCCTCAGAATAAAACCCTTCGCAGATTCTTTATTTGCATCACCAATCGTAAGCTGCTTGAACACTTGATTTGGAAGCGCATCAGATAAAATTTTCTCGTATCCGATATCTGCAGTGATGAATATGACATGGGCGACATGTGAAAGAACCAAGCCAGCTGCCCATTCCGCCAGTTGAGCGTGGACCCACCTCCTGTTTTCAGATCTTCCTAGGAAATGCTTGATTACTATGACAGGTCTTTCTTCTGGATGAGTCTGGAGGAAATTCTCGTCACTCACGCCGAGAATATCCTGCGGGTTTTCTTCCGAAGCAGGCAGAAGCGATTGACCTACAGAGGAGCTATCAGCCTGAGCAGTCTTCTCCAGTATTTTCTTCTTGTTTTCTAGAGCAGTTTGAGTCACAGCAGCAGCAACAGTCGTTAGCATGTTCTTGAATTGGATTTCGTTCGTTTCTGCGAAGCCAGTCTTTTGTCCAGTTAAACCTTGAGCTATAGTATCCAGAAAGACTGAGACGTTATTCATCCAAGGGAAAACGGGATAATAGCCTAGTTCCTTTGATGCGCTAGATATAAAAGCAGAGTCGCTTCTGGCTTTTACCAACTGATCGGTGTCGATTGAGTAGACATTGTCTCTATTGCACAGAGCGTGATCTAAGACAAGATTCTGTTTTCCACTACCTCTAGGTCCATTAACAACAATAAAAGTATTTACACCTTCATTCACCCATTGCGTCAATGTTTCAGCGTCTTTAGCTCTCTCCTCCCAGAGATGCTGGTACTCATCCTGATTTGAGTACTTTTTGTGGCCACCAAATATATGCGATCCGCCAATCATGCCACCAGTCGCATCTCCAAGAAATTTCCATACGTAAGTAAAGCCACTTCGAGCAGTCTTGACCAGAGTATTGTTCTCAAACGCCATCTTTCCACAAATCTTCTTACGGACGAACCAAGTTCTTATAGGTTCAAAAATGAGAACAGCCAAACCGGCAAGCAATGCTACTACTAGAGGAATGACAATTCTAGGATGGTCAACTATCCAAGAACGAAAGATATTGGTGTGATCCAAGGGCTGGAATAATATGTGCACCTTTGTGTCGCCCAGCTTTGCACCATTGACACAGTTTCTAGCAGTTGCAGCGTCTATAAATTTGGAAAAGATAACAATTGCGGAGCGAGGAAGATCTTTCGTGCCGGGAGAAGGAGGAACTATGTCAATAATTGGGCCGTACCTTCTGAGCAGAAGGTAGAGAGCTTCCTGAGACAGATCAGGACCATCGAATTCCACCTTGAGCTTGTTTGAACTGATTCTTCTCAGATCTTCAATCCACGGAGTTCCTTTTACAGGAAACATTCGCATTTTCTGAAAAGGATTATACCAAAGACGTCTACCGTCTACCTTCATATTTGCCATAATCTTCTGCTGGGCTTGCTCAACCGTAAGCAGAGGGTCTTTCACGGTGTAGCTGACGAAAATTCCGCCATCTTTCTCCCGAGGAACAGCCTTGTCAATATGGATTGCCAAATCTTGAGGGATAGATTGCTCTTTGATCGCATTCAGCAGGCTGGCACCAGTTTGCCGCAAAATGATATTTGCACACTGTCTTATCCACCAGATTCGAACGGTTAATGGAAACGGGTATATTCGATCATAGTATATTAATGCCTGTTTGGGTGATTCCCGCTCAATCACACCTGTAGTTTTCTCGACGTCTTCATCCTTCTCTGCATCCGGCATCGAAGTTGCCTCATCTTTGTCTGGGTGCTCCACACTATCACTACCTGAGTTGGTGGCCTTAGACGACGCAGGAGTAGTGGAGATAGTGCTATTGAACCCGACAGGTACGCAAAGCCTCCGATGTTTCCGAATCAAATTAGCAATCACAGGGCCATTGATTCTTCCTGCGCTGAGAAGAAGTCGCCTCGTCGAAAGCATGATATTTGCAGTGGGGTTATCTTGAGGGAGAGTTTGCGATAGAGATGAAGTGCGGCGGAAGCAATTGATCTACCAAGAGCACTGACCGACAGCAGTAGCAGAGATGCGCAAGAGTTCAGCACAAGAGTTAGAGCACAAAGGCGATCCAGGCTGATAATCTGACTCACAGACACAAGTTATTGGCGCAGGTTTACGGCATATTTTCACTTTGTCGAGCTGGTTCTGCCGAATGTGTCTTCCAGTGGGGATGGCTTAGTTGCTACATAGACTACTTAGTGGCAAACCGAGCTATGGTGGGAAAAGACCAAAAATCAGGTTTTTCACTGTCATATTTTTCATTTCAATGTACTGACGCAAATCAGTAGCACAAGTAACCGTCTCATTAACGGTGTTCTTCTCTGCTCATCTCTTTAAGATGGTTTTATCGGGGATAGCTTGCGCCGCACCAAAAAAAAAATTGGCCCCACTAATCAAAAACAAGCTAAAAGTCAGATTTATAAGGGTACCGGAAGGTGTCTAAGTTGATCACGACATCAACAAAAACCATCCCACCCCCTCGTCACCGACTGATATGAGTGCTATATTATCATCAGCCGATTTGAACGATTTCATATCGCCTGGAGTGGCTTGTATCAAACCTGTCGAGGTGAAAAAGACCACCGCAACCGGCCGAGCAGAGGTGGAAATTAGTATTGATGGCCATGCCGTAGAAACCACCAGCAATGGGAAGCAAGAGCTGGAGGCAGCACAAATCAGTCTGAGTGACTGTTTAGCATGTTCCGGTTGCATTACATCGGCAGAAAGCGTGCTAGTGTCTATGCAGAGTCATAAAGAACTGATAAATGCTCTGAAAAGGGCAGAAAATACTAAGAAGATATTTGTCTGCTCTGTTAGTCATCAGGTTCGAGTGAGCTTGGCGGCAGCATATGGGCTAACAGTAGATCAAGTTGACCGAAAACTAAAATATCTGTTTTTGAATACTCTCGGATTCAAGCATGTGGTTGGCCTCGAGGTTGGAAGAGCGCTAGCATTGCATTTTGGAGCTCAAGAAGCTCTTCAGAGGTATCATCAACAACCTGAACATAACGGCCCTTTGATTTCATCAAGCTGTCCTGGATGGACTTGTTATGTTGAGAAGACGCATGAATATATGATTCCTTATTTATCAAAAGTGAAATCACCGCAGCAAATCACAGGTACCCTGGTCAAGCGTCAGATCAGTGATCAGTATGGTGTCTGCTCTAAAGATATCTACCACTTAGCTCTGATGCCATGCTTTGACAAAAAGCTGGAAGCTTCGCGGCCGGAATTCACAGAAGAATCGCATCCAGATGTTGATTGCGTTATTACTGCTAAGGAGGTTGTACAGTTGTTGTTGGATGAGGGAGTGCCATCCTTTGATTCTATTAGCGAAGCACAGGTAGTGGAAGAGCCCCTGGGCCGGTGGCCCACCAATCTAGACTGGCTATCGAATGAGGGTTCATCCTCCGGAGGTTATATGGATCATGTTATTGCTGCTATAATGAAGGAACAAGAGGAAGAGTGCACGGTAGAGACGATAATGGGCAAGAATAGTGACATTGTGGAATACTACGTGAAGAAGCTGAGTACTGGAGACATAGTTGCCAAAACAGCTCAGGTCTACGGGTTTCGAAATATCCAGAATCTTGTCAGAAAGTTGAAAGGTAAATCCTCGGGAAGGGTGGTTTCCCGACGGGCTGCCTCGGGATTTGACCCTACCGGTTGGACCTATGCTGAAGTCATGGCTTGTCCTGGAGGATGCCTGAATGGTGGGGGACAAATTGGACGAAGAGAAGAGGTTATGCCGAAGGACTGGAAAAATGCATTGGAGGAGATATACGGAACGATGGAAAAGCTACAAGTTACGGCTGAAGTTATTAATGATATACTTGGTAAGGTGTGGACAAAGCATGAGCAGGCCCGATTAATCAATGCTGAGTTCCAAGGTGTGGATAAGACACTGGACAGCAACATTCCCAAAGCATTACAGGTGGGGTCATCGTGGTAGAATCAAAATATGATATAAGGTTGTGGCTAGGGGCATTTTTATGTATTGTAATGGAAGAAACTTTATATTAGGCTAGACTGAGCTGAGTTGAGCTAAACGGCTCTTTGGCCGGTTATATGACATTTGAGTTTTTCGCATTGTTATCCGGACGTGGGTGGGAAAGACTCATTCAAGGAACAATAGGTGGGGGGGTCTGTGGGGCCCGGTTTCCGGTATACAGCAACCCGTGGGGAATAAATAAGCGAAGCTTTTTAAGCAGATGAAATAAAAGCACGGTATATATAACACGGAACAGAGGATCTGCCAAGATACAGTAAGTGCGTATACAGGATTTATGTAGGACATGTATACATGCCGCGAATATAAGCGGGTTACGGAAGGAAGGTGGACAAGTTCCGATGTAGAATTAGATAGCGATTGCGATGGGAAAGAAAGGAGCCACCAAGAGATCGCACCAAAAGACACAATAAGTTGCCCATTTCAACATTATAATATATAACGTTATTCCATGGACTGTATGTAAGCCAATAATATTTTTCTCTCCGCAAGTTTACGGTCCGCGGGGTTCCGAAAGTGTACGGACCATGTTCTTCAAACGGCCATTGAGTGGGTGGGTGAGACCTGATTATAAATACTCTTGGAAAGAATCCGAAGCTCTCTCTCAACAATCGCCCCTACCAACCGTACTTTAAAGGCAATTAGACAACTTTTGTTTGTTCCACCTGACTGCGAACTGTTTTTTGCAATTGATCTTGGTTGAACATAATTGAATTGTTGCCTGCTTTTTGTTTGCCGCCCCCCTGCTGAAACTACTACGATTCTGGACTCAACATTAATACATCGCAGCTTTACTCATCATTGTCTCTCTTTGCTCTCAATCACTGTCTGACCAATAATGAGCTCGTCCGTTCCCCCCACTCCACACCCCATTCCTGTGACTTTCAAGACCAATGCTGTAATCATCGTATTGGGTGCTTCAGGAGATTTGGCCAAGAAGAAAACTGTAGGTATCTGGCTCACTCAATTGCTGGCCGAATAGGTAACCAAAGGTTGCCGCCTCGGCTTGCTAAATTCAATGTACTTGACTAACAGCTAGTTTCCTGCACTGTTCAATCTTTACAGAGAAGGTCTGTTGCCGAAAGACACAAAGATTGTCGGCTATGCAAGAACAAAGATGACCGAAGAGCAATTCCATGACCGGCTTTCCCAGTATTTCAAGATCGACGCTGAAAAGACCGAAGAAGCTAAGGAGAAGAAGAGCAAAGCCGCCAAGGAATTCAAATCACTCTGTACATATGTCGCTGGCTCGTATGAGGAAGCTGCTGCTTTCAAGGAATTGGACAAGCATATTCGAAGCTTGGAAGATAGTACTGATCATGAATTGCGAAACCGACTCTTCTACCTCGCTCTGCCCCCTAACGTTTTCGGCGAAGTTGCCAAAAACTTAAAAGAGAATGTTTACCCCGGCCATGACGGTTATGCAAAGATGATTATTGAGAAGCCTTTTGGTCATGACTTGGGCTCTGCAAGAAAGTTACAGCAACAGATCGCTCCGGTATGGAGCGAACACGAGGTGTATCGAATTGACCATTATTTAGGCAAGGAAATGGTCAACAACATCGTTCCTATGAGATTTGGTAACCAATTCTTCAATGCCTCGTGGAATAGAAATAATATTGAGATTGTTCAGATTCTTTTCAAGGAGCCTTTTGGCACCGAGGGTCGAGGTGGCTATTTCGACACTATCGGTATTATTCGAGATGTAATGCAGAACCACTTACTTCAGGTACTTACTCTGATTGGTATGGAAAGACCTGTTTCAGCTAATGCTGAGGATATCCGAGATGAGAAAGTCAAAGTGCTGCGGGCCATTGCTCCTATCGATCCTAAGAACGCTTTGTTGGGCCAGTATGCAAAGAGTGAGGATGGTACAAAGCCTGGATATTTGGATGATGACACTGTTGATAAAAATTCCAAGTGCGTTACTTTTGCTGCCTTGGAATTGAATATTCAGAATGAACGATGGGAGGGTGTTCCTTTTATTCTGAGAGCTGGTAAGGCTCTCAATGAAGCTAAGGTCGAGATTAGAATACAGTTCAAGGATGTGGCCCGGGGAATGTTCAAGGATATTAGCAGAAATGAATTGGTTCTGCGTATTCAACCTAATGAGGCCATTTATCTCAAGATGAACGCTAAAACACCCGGTTTTGGCAACGAGACGGTCATCACTGATATGGATTTGTCATATCACGATCGGTATACTGATATGGCTATCCCTGAAGCATATGAGACTCTTATTTTGGATGCTCTCCGAGGTGATCACTCTAAATTTGTTCGAGACGATGAGCTCGATTCCTCATGGAAGATTTTCACCCCTCTTCTACACTGGATTGAAGAGCAGGGCAAAGATTTGGATTTGGAATATTATTCTTATGGCTCTAAGGGTCCTAAGTCTCTGCACCCCTACCTTGCTGAAAGAGGATATGCAACTAACCGAGGAGTATACTCTTGGCCCACCACAAAGGTTAATCTCTAGGCTCGTGGGATGATAAGCAACGCAACCATCTAAGAATTCCATGAGTTATTTTTTATAGTTACTGCAGAAAATAATAAAATATGCTAAATAATATCTATCCAAGTAAAATCGCTTGGTCGGGTTTTCTGTATGGGACGCGTTTTACGGCGATCCTGGACAAAAAATCTCCTGTCTGTTTCATGCAAATCGTGGTAGGGCTTCGGAACTCCAGATACGTACTGAAAAATGAAGATTTGATGAGCAGCGAGTAATTACAGAGTGAATATGCTATTCAATTATTAACTAATTATGCTATATATAAATAAGGAATGTCGCTAAGTCGGAAATTATATCAGTAGTTGGGTTGAGGGCTTATTTTTAGCCGATGCAATTGATGCGAAAGATTTGAGCGATATGCATGCTAGAGAGAACACGGTGTTGGTAGGCATTACAAGCTAGATCGAGCATCAACATTGAACTTGATAGTCATCTGAGAGCCTGACCGAACGTAACCGCACTTTTCATAAAATGGAACCACATGTTCGGAGCAGTCAAGAATGATCTTGTAGGCACCTTGAGACTTGCCAATCTCAGTCAGAGCATGGATAAGTCGGAGACCAAGCTTGGCACCTTGTTCAGTTTTGGCAACAGCAATGTCTTCAACATGTCCAACTAGACCACATTCGTGAATAATTTTTCTTTCGACAACGACGGATCCAACGCCAACCACTTGAGAGCTGCCGTTCAGAATGACAACTGTGAAATAAGTGTCATTTCGTCGGAACCAGTAGTCAAACTGGGCCTGGAAGTCATCACGAGATATGTCACCAACCGTGGTCAGTACACGGAGGACATCCAATACGCCTCGTTCATAGTCTGAAGCCATCAGAGGTCGCATAGTGTAGCCCTCGGGCAGAGCCTGGCGTACAAAGCTAGGAACCAGCTTAGTATCGAAGAGCATGGGCTCGGATAGTGTAGCGATTGTAGTCTCCATTATTCAGTAGCGAGTGAAAACAGTTAAGTAAAGTGTGAAGATAATCAAAAAAAACTTGTGTAGTTTTAATAGATCTTTGAACAAGCAAGAAATGCCGTCCCTGGAGCGGTATATTTATATTCCACCCTTATTTGGTGGGTGGGCTGGGCCCCACTTAAATGCCTATAATTAGCCCAGCCATCGGGATTCGGCTGGTTTCGTGCCAAAGCATAGGCCGGGTAAATGGGTCGATATACCGCCTCCTACCCCCCTCATTCCTTGTCGAGGCGAAGGGGTGCATGATCTGCCTAATTGAGCGATACGCATAGGAATAGACTTCGAAATATAGTAAAGCTCCGCTATGATGTATGAAATACCATCATTGAGCAAAATTCCTAGATACTTTGTAAGAAACAGCTCGTATCGAATTGAATCGCCATGCAAAATGCTTAACTCTTTTCATTATTTTGCATGCAAATTGCAAATGGTGTAGGGACGAAACAAATCCATCTCACTGGTTCATAGGTGTCTGCAGCTCATGTAAGATGCGTTGCCGAAAACAGTGGCCGTATATCTTTAAAAACGTTTTGCCCGGGGCTGCTCTATTGTCATTGAAACTCGCATAGTAGATCTGTCTGCAGAAGCAACCAGGAATTGCTCGGGAAAGCTCTCGATCCCACCGATGGACATAAAGTTCTTATAGACCCCGCCATGAAGAAAAACTTTAAGCTAAAAGTCCTCCTGACAATGGCAAACTCCCATCTAACCTTCTTCCCGCTGACAATGGCATGCTATAATTATTTTTCTATGCGACGCATCAATGCATGCCATATGCCAAGCCGCACGGCGCGGTTGGAGATGTACAGATGAAGATCGATCAGGTGAGCCGACGATAGGGTCCAACTTGACTGTATATGGTGGACTTGGAATAATTTGACATCAGGCCTCATATATTTGTGTTTTGTTGTATAAAGTACTATTTATATATCAGAAAGTTCCCCGCATTTATATTAAGTTGAAAAATCTTCGATTTAAGCTATTGAGACAATCGTCCCAATTTGTTGCTTCGATGAACGTTAAACTAATATACCAGTGGTCCGCTGATCGTGCAAACCTTTTGGAACAGGCATGCTAGAATAGCTGCTGGTCGATGGGGATGATGGTCATAGAGAGGAACTATTTGCATTACCTTTTAAACAGGGGTGAGCAGATAACCATCACTATACTCAATTCGGCTAAATGTAATAAGGGTAAATCATTTTCATGACTCGGTGTGGCTAGCTAGCGGTGTAATTCACCCAAAAAAAAGACATCAGACAGCTTTCAGTCAGTTTGAGATTAGAGTATAGAATTTCCTGTTAGACTTAATAGACAGTGGGCTTTATTGTGGGCTTAATTTCCCTGGTGCCGTCTGTTTCCTTCCTTCTCCCCGCTTCATGCCCAGATAGAGTGCTTGCCAAGCTGCGATTTAAGCTCGAGTACTCGATTGGGGGCCGTCGGCACGATACAGATAAAAGCTACCACCCTCGCACCTTTGCTGGTACATCGACTGACTTTACTCTGATTTGGCCCCGGTTGATTTCAAAATTACAATGGTAGGAGCAAGTCCGTTCAAGTTGCGCCGCTACAAGTTCCATTTGGCAGTTCTGGGCATTTTTACTCTATTCTACTTTCAGTTTTGGAGGTTCGATAATCATTCGATATCTACCACCAAAACTTCTCCGCACTATCACGCTTTTCCACAGCCCAAAGATTCCCTAGTTCCGGGCGGCAACAATAACGATGATGTTAAAGTTGCAGGAGCAGTGAATCTACTGAATGACGAAAAAATCAATGATGCTCTTGGACATACTGAGCCCCAGGTACCTGCAGAGGTCATTCACGATCCGTTTCTTCATACCAAACCTGATCTTGATGAACTACCATCGGATGAGAGAGCAAAGTTTGGGCACGATGCTTTCATGAAGCATGAGAATTACAAGCATCAGGCCTTGAGGGATGCTGCGGAGGAACATGGCCAAGTTACCGAATCCGGGCCCGGAGTCACAAATGAAGATATAGATAGCCGTTTCTCCGTTTCCGCGAGCAAGGATGCCCAGCCACCCAGCAACCAAGAAATCCTTGATGATCCCTTGAAGTTCTTTGAAGTACTGACCACAGGAGGAGGAGTTTCTCGGGACGATAGTACGCACCAGGATGCGTTTCCTGCTGCTCACCTACCTAGAGTCGAAAAATATCCGGTTGAGAATCTTACTGCGCTACCGAAAGGCAGCACATCTTCTAAACCTAAAATCCAAGCATCCAATTTCCCTGAGACAGCGGAAGAGAAGGAGAAACGTCTAGAAAGAAAGGAATTTGTCAAGCAAGTATTTAAGACGTCTTGGAATCATTACAAGAAATACGCCTGGGGTAAGGATGAACTGAAACCCCTTACTAACGAAGGTGTTGATCCTTTTTTGGGCTGGTCTGCTACTGTAGTGGATGCTTTGGATACTCTACAGGTTATGGGTTTGGATAGCGAGTTCCAAGAAGCCTTGACACTGGTCGATACAATGGGTTTCAACAGCACTTACAGAAACTATATTCCTATGTTTGAAACGACCATCAGATACCTCGGAGGCCTTCTTTCCTCTTATGATCTATCTGGAGGAAAGGACGAAACACTTCTAAAAAAGGCGAAGGACCTTGGCGATTTGCTGATAGGTGCCTTTGATACTCCTAATAGAATGCCCGTCACCTACTATAAATGGCGTGACGGATATCAGCGTGTTAGATACAGAGCGGGGCAAAATTCTTTGACTGCTGAGATAGGATCATTTACCGTTGAATTCACGCGATTATCCCAATTGACCGGCGATTCAAAGTATTACGATGCTGTCGCTAGAATAACGGATATGTTTGACGCTTTCTCAAAAGAATCCAATATTCCGGGCCTGCTTCCTCAAACATTGGATGTCAGTGGATGCAGAGACGTCTCTAAAGTTGGTGAGATTGATGTACCCATCCAGCCATACCGGGATACGCTGACGAGGCGCGTAGCTATGGACTTTGAGAAAGTAAAAGCAGCCCGCAAGCAATTACTTGGTGGTGCTCCTGCTCAAGATAATTCACCTATACTCATTGATTCCTCTCGATCTAAAGCCGGTCCGACCGTAGATTTGGCAGATGCAGGCGACCAGACTGTGGGAATTTCTGCTACAGCGGAAACTTCTGAACTCAAATCAGAAGCTCACCCTCTGGCCATACGAGACCTTACTGGTGAGGATATAGATCTTGCTCACCAGGTTTTGAAGGAAAGAGAAGGGGGCCTCGTCTGGGATCGATTACATTGCAACAAAGAAGAGCACCAGATCACATCAGGAATTCAACGTGGAACGGAGGTATTCACGCTAGGGTCTATGACTGACAGTGCTCTTGAGTACTACATGAAGGAATATCTTCTACTCGGAGGTGGTGAGCCGAAATATGCTGAGCTTTACACGAAGATGGCAGATGCTGTTAAGGAGCATCTTTTATACAGGCCCTTGGTTGAGAATAACGATGATATACTTTTCACGTCATCTAAAATGTTCTACGAGGGTGGTAGGAATGAGTCCAATGATGAGATGTCCCATTTGGTATGCTATGCTGGCGGAATGCTGGCGCTAGGTGGGAAACTTCTAGGTCGACCTGAGGATGTAGAGATTGGGTCCAAGCTGACCAGCGGATGTGTATGGGCGTACAATAGTACTCGAACAGGCATAATGCCCGAAACGTTCACTACTAGAAGATGCCCGGGTAGATACGACTCAACGGACCCGTGCGTATTTGATTTTGAAAAAGAGGTGGAGGGAGACAATAAAAGTATAGTCTCACCAAGGATGCCCGCTGCTAATATCATTCCTGATGAGAATAATAGTACGAAGGTGAGATGGGCTGCTGGGGGGGCCTACGACTTGCCGCGGTCCTATCTACAGATTAGACCGAGCTACATCATGAGACCGGAAGCGCTAGAATCTGTCTTTTATATGTACCGAATTACCGGTGACCGGGTATGGCAAGAGCGAGGGTGGCAGATGTTTTCCAGCATAGCAGAGGCTACAAAACAGCTTGACTCGACCACTGGTGAAGTCATTGGATATACCTCGATCGCGGATGTCACTAACGACACTCCTAACAAGCCATTATTAAATAGTGTGGAGAGCTTTTGGATGGCTGAAACGTTGAAATATGCCTATTTATTATTTGAAGAGCCGAGTGTGGTGTCTCTTGATGAGTATGTTTTCAACACTGAGGCACATCCATTCAAGCTTAGTTGGGCATAAGTATTGGATAGGTGTGAAAATACATATGGTATTGGAGAAGTTTCAAAGATATTATGTAACTGTATAGGTTAGCAGGTGGTAAATTGAACCTGTGTAAGACGCTGGTAGATATGGGAAATTGCATTCAGGAGAAGCTGATAAAGCTCAAAAGTGGAAGCAGTAACTAATATATTGTCTATATATAACATCGTAACTTAACATAACCATTGAACATGTAAAAATAATAATAATAATACCTAGGCAGCTTACCAGAAGTCGCCGTGGGCCTTCATGGCATCAGCAACCTTAAGGAAACCGGCAACATTGGCACCCTCGACCAAAGAGGGCAAGTGGGCCTTTTTGTCAGAGTCAGCAGAGTACTTGATAGCAGTGCCAACGCAAGTAACAAAGCAGTTGATCATGATGTCCTTAAGCTTAAAGTCAACTTCATCAGAAGTCCAGGTAGTTCTCTGAGAGTTTTGGGCCATTTCCAAACCGGAAACAGCAACACCTCCAGAATTGGCAGCCTTACCAGGTCCATACCAGGTACCCCGGGTCTCAGCCTGTCGAGACGCCTCGAAAGCTTCAATGGCCTCCATAGTGCAACCCATATTGGAACCTTCAGCAACGAACTTGCAGCCGTTCTCGATCAATGCCTTGGCTTCCTCACCAGAGACTTCGTTCTGAGTGGCAGAAGGAAGAGCAACATCAACCTTACCAACGTGTACCCAAGGTCGTGCGCCCTCAAGGTAGTTGTACTTCTTGCCGAAATCCAAAGAGGAGAGGGCCTTATGCTTGAGCTTGATAGCAGCAATCTGAGAAATCTCCTCAGGAGTGAAACCAACCGTTGAAGATACATCAGCAAGAACAAGAGCACCACGGGAGTCAGAGAGAGATACAACAGTACCACCAAGCTCAATAACCTTGAGTGCAGCGTACTGAGCGACGTTACCGGAACCAGAAATGGCAACTCGCTTGCCGGCAAAAGACTCCTTACCTTCAGTGGCATATTCGATCATCTTCTCGACATAGTAAACCAAACCATAACCGGTAGCCTCAGGTCGAATCAAAGAACCACCCCAGGTCAAACCCTTACCAGTGAGAACACCTTCCCAAGAATTCTTGTACTTTTTATAAGCACCAAAGAGGAAACCGATTTCTCGACCACCAACGTTGATGTCACCAGCAGGGACATCAGTATCAGCACCAATGTGTCGGCAAAGCTCGCACATGAAAGAATAGCAAAATCGTCTGATCTCATTATCAGTCTTGTCACGGGGATCGAAGTCTGATCCACCCTTGCCACCACCCATGTTGAGGCCGGTCAGAGCGTTCTTGAAAATCTGCTCATAACCCAAGAACTTGAGAATAGACAGAGTGACAGTAGGGTGGAATCGGAGACCACCTTTGTAGGGACCAAGAGCAGAATTAAACTGAACTCGATAGCCCCGATTAACCTGCAGTTCTCCCTTGTCGTCCTCCCAGACAACTCTGAACTGAACAATACGCTCAGGAATAGAGATGACAGAGATGAGCTTTTCCAACTCAGGGTGCTCCTTGAACACCGTGGAGTGCTTGAGAGTCAAAGACAACTCATTGAAAGCTTGTTCAAATTCGGGTTCAGATGCCATATTTTTTATTTATATACTAGATGTCTACAAAGAAAGAAGACCATCTGCTGTGGGATGCCTGCTCATATTTATATTTTTTGTTCGATACGATCTTACTATACAAGCAGCACTTCCCGATTAGGATCTTATCAGTTGAGATTCTACTCCGATTGGATGGAAATGTGGAAGCACAAACTAGTTTTTACTGTGACTAACTGAGCCGGGCCAGATCTTAAAACACTATGGGCACGTTAGCATAGCTGAGCCGATATCGGCCTACTGTGCCTGGTGGTAGGAAATATTTTTTTTGGGGGAGCCCCTCAAACCACTGTGGGATAGTCTGTGCGATATCGGAACCCCAGATGGCCTGGCGGGGTAGTCATGGGAAACAATGTAGCATGACGATGAGAAGTGAAAAATTTTATCCCATGTCTGATTCTTTTCGACCGTAAGGAATATATTGCATATGGTATATCAATTGAAATGCAGAATATAGATTTATTACCTTTCACTGGGAATTTTGCATTTAGCTTTTCGTCGTCGGGCCGACCGTGCTGGTATAGTGATGAGTTGCAATTTTCATCTTGACCCGATTGTCTCCGTATGAGTAATTTTTCCGAATGGCCCTGCAATCTACGTCCAATAGTCGACGATGCCGCTAGTCTTGGCATATGCACGATAGATACGATGAAGGGGAACCCGTTGAAAGATATATATTGCTGCCCGTGTTATCCAGTAACTATACTGGCTATATTTTAATGATATTATAAATGTACAATGTAGGGTTCTGGCACGATGAGCCAGCCGATTTAAGCCCTGACATTGTCCAAACTATCTGCTTCAGCACTGATATCCTCCTCCTCCAGGTGAAAATTTAATTCATGTTCCTCCTCCTCGGTAAGAAAAGGCTGCATTTCAATGCCACCCGTAGGCCCACTCACTCCGCCGGGGTTTCGGTACGTCATCGGTGTTGATCCGGCGGCCATAAAGCCTGACGATGGCTCTGCTCTGCAATTCATATACAGGTTGACCATAAAAAGTATCCACAGATAGAGCAAAAATGCTATACTCGTAATGATCAGAACGAAGCTACCGTGCATAATTCCCGCATCGTTTAGCGATTGCATCTGTTCTTCCTGGGCTCCCATAAAGAGGCATCCCGATTCGATGAGCAGAAAAGGCGTGAGATATTGCCAGGATTTTATGGATCGCCCGGTATGAGGTTCATCATTTACTACAAACGAAATCTCAATGATTCGCGCCAGCCCTGCGGCCATCAATGCATAACCGAAGAACAAATGAACCTTGGTGGAAACCATGAGATTCTGACTGTGCTGAGACATGGCATAACCAGTAAATATCATAACCAACGCAGGAACATGATTTCTCTTGGGCTTTTTCTGCACCCAGTCGTACGACAGTAGCAAACCAAGCATCCCCGCGCACCACCATATGATTCCCATTGATGTATGTTGGTAGTCACCGTGAGACCAAGGTTGACCCCATCGATGCTCAGTAAAAGTGTTAACGATACCCCACAATGTAATGATGAGATTGTCATAAAACTCTTGTGATCTGCCGGTTCGAATAAGAAAACCTTCACCAACAAATAGCATGATGGTCAAAATAAAGCCGTACAGAACAAATGAAGATCCCATAATTCCATGAGCCAAACATTGTCCCAGATGGTCGGCATGGCACCAACCCGGTATGGTAATGGCTCCAAATCCAATCTGGACCCAAGATAGAACCGGAATCAGCAATCCAATAATCCCATGCGCCTTTAGTATGACAGCCCGCACCTTGCCGAGAAACCCTTTTTCGATATGCAGCTTGAGAATCACTCCCATGGCCACCTGGGCCAGTACAATTGGCATCAATATCGGGCTGAACTTTCCATGAATATTGTCCGCCGCGAACTGTCGTCCCTTGTGAGCGTGTCCCAGAAAATAACCCACAATCGCCAGGGCACCTGCCGTGGTTTGAACCGGTACATGGAACCGATTGCGAGCAAGCCCTAAAACCAAACCTACTGGAAACAGCAGCCCAAACGACGCAAACATTATGAAGATGTGAGCCCATAGAATCCCATCAATGGGATCCTGCGTGACGTGCTCCCCTGAAGGCAACTCTGCATGCTCATGGCGCAGAAATAACAAGGTGGAGCCGCTCATGGCCAATATGGTATGATGGATTGGAAATGTCTCTTCTCAAACGCGTCCTTTAGCCTCACCCACCCTCACTGCCTGCTTTTGCGCCCACCTACCTGCTTGTTTCGCAATGGACTGGGGTGAGGAAAAAAAATCCCCCGACCCGGGTAATACCCTTCCTTCAATCTTTCATCTCTACCACCATCCCAGCACATAGGCGGGAGACATGACTGTGGATCACGTTTCTCGAAAGATCTGCGAGCTGCAGGAGTCTGGCTGTAGTGATAAAATTGTCTGGTCAAGACATGGGGCCATTGCATATGTTCAGAACGGCTTGGTTTATGTGTCATTTCTGGCTTGCAAAAGCGGATCAGAGTGGACTGTGTCGGATTCCTTGGTAATATCGAATATAGACACCATTCACCGAGGAAGGCCGGTGGTGCATCTTTCATGGAACTCCCCAGGAACTGACCTGGCATGCATCGATGACCATGGTGGCTTGTCCATCTTCACAATCGGGGTTGGAGGACCGGCTATGATGACCTGCCTGCACCATCCTAGCCCTGTTGCCGAACAGCACCCGGTGGAACTGAACAAAGTGGTTGGATTCAAATGGCTCGATCTGGATAAAGGCGTTCTTTTTGCTTCGCCGGCCACGGTCCATGATAGTGGCAAAAACAGCAGTGGCCTTTCAGTCCCTGGTGGAGATAACTCCGCAGCTTCCTATGGAGTCTTTCAAGGCAAATCTGTGGGTCCAAACCATCCAGTTCCAGGCAAGTATGCATGCATGTCTCTCAATCGGCGTGGTACTATTCGGCTATATGCTCAAACAGCCTCCTCAGATGCCAGATACTATGAAATGTCGTTATCACTGGAATCAACTGCTCCTGGTAGTCAGACAGATAAAACCGAGTCGAAATCCAATGGTGGTGCTACTGGCGGCCTTTCTGCTGACGCAATTGCTTCTACCGATATCATCTCACACGCTGTAATCCAGGGGTCGAGAGACGATCTATTGTATGTTAATGCCTACTTCCCCCTTTTGCAATCTATGAGAACATTTGCAATATCAATCAAGTGGTCTTCTTCCATAACGGGAAACCGCCAGCAGACAGCTGGCTATAATATGTCGGAGGTTGCTAGTCTCGATATAAAGCGCGTCTGTTGTACATCTCTGGACCCTCCTGCATCAATGCCTGACGCTAGTCTAACTCACCTCGTCTCTCCGCTACCCCCGTTAAGCAAAAGTCAAATGGAGCCTTTTGACTACACAGTTCTGGCATTATTCACCTCGTTGATGAATGGTATAACGACTTTGTATAAGTATGAACTCAAAAAAAAGCCTCTACCGTTTCATCCTAGCATTTACGGACTGAACGGAGGTGGAGGAAACCAGGATAGTACTCCATCTGAGTCAGAATTCCAGCTTATCTCGTCCACGAATTACGATTCTCCGGTGGTCAACATAGGATGGGGATTTAACGATCTTGAGGCGTACATTGTCAAAGCTGATGGTACTGTCGATTTTGAGTACCGAGGAGCCCGTGCTGCTCCTGATGCGATTACGTCGCCAATTGACATTGGCTTTTCTTTCAAAAAGGTATCGGGTGGTATTGGCGACATGTGTCTGTCCCCAACCCTATGTTCCTATGTCTATCTGAATCCCAGTCCTGTAACTGAAGGGGCGGCCGCTGCCAATGCTACACCGTTGAAACAAGTTTACCTGAGCGGGTCGTTCGATGGCAGCATGCTTACTAATATCTCTGTTTCGCTGGCTGTGATTCACTCAATCTCCTGCTTCTCGAGTATGTGTAGTGATGATATTTTCTGCCTGATGAAAGAACAACTCGACAACTGCCCTGCAGATTCTCGAGAAAGCCTTTTACATGCTATTTTGCGAGAGAGCCATAGAGCAATCAATTTCACCCTCGATATTCCTAAGGACTATCATATTGATAAAGTTATGGTAAACCCCTCGTTGCAGAGGTTATTGAGTCTTCAAATGGTCCTTGGAACATTGAAGTATTGGGACAGAAACCCCATGGGTAGTGTTGGATGGACTGTGCTGAACTTACGGCTACTTGCGTTCTCTTTAACTTTCACTCTAAGGACCGCCTCCTCTCATCAGCAGAAGTCCGTTAGTAATCCCTCAGCTGCTTTATCTGCTGAGGTATTAGAAGCTCGTGCTACCAATACTTTGTCTATGGTTGGCCTGACTAGATGGTGTACTGATTTCATTGCACTTCTAAGTCAGGAGATGTATCTTGCGTCCTTGGAGGAGAGTGCCCAGGCATACCTATCCAAGAACGGAATGAAATCACTTGCTTTAGCACTTTTGCTTGCGAAGGTGCCGCGCATGCTTCTGATGTATTCGCTGCGAGGCGTAAGAGGTTTAGAGCAAGTTGCAGGTCGTCTCGCTGATACACAAGGTGGAAATACTGGTGGACCTGTGCGAGGTGCGTTTCACAGAATCAGAGATACTATTCTATTGTCCCCAATATCGCTGGCTACATTTGATCGAGTCCTAACCGACATTGACAATATGTTGAAGAGCACTGTAGCTGGCTTTACACCCGCCGTTATGTTAAGCATTGAACAGTCTCTGATTTTCGACTGTACGATTCCACAGCAATTGTTGCCTGTGGCCGAAACTGCTCTTCAAAGCTTTACCAAATTGGTAGTGCCTGAAACGGATTTACCAAAATTGTATTTCTACGATGTCGGATGGCTAGGACTTCAACCTGCTGATGGTCCTAATCCTGCCACTAACACCACTGACTTTTTGGCATATATTGATAATTCGCTACCACATAAAGTGCTATCACCTGAGCGAATTGATGTGCTGAGAAAGCAAGTTTTATCTCAAAATGAACCCAGAGAACGGAAATGCGTTAGATGTGGTTCTCTTTCTGTTTGGGATCAGAAAGGGTCGACTTCGCAATGGACCATGGCATTTCAAAAGAACTGCTTCTGTGGGGGTAACTGGTACCCATTGTAGGCAAGCATTTACCGCTAGTTGCAATCAAGAACTGAGATAGACCAGATAAAAATTTATTTATTTTTAAAATTACCTCATAGGCGATGGTGGTTAATCGCCGAGATAGAGGGATAGCATAGATTTTACAGTGCTCATTTCCTCTTGAATTACAATTGAATGAAGTCGTGCATACAGCTTTGTTTTACCAAAGTTTATTATTCTGACCTTGCCAAAGTCATCAATCAAGAAGTTTGATAAGCGGATATCTCCATGGAGCAAATTCTGTTCGTGAAGAGATGAAACACAGCCCCGAATTTGTTCCACGACGTTCTTGCTCAAATCTACCGGTCGTAAAGCTCTACCCACTGGCTCTAATGCAATAACTTTCATTATTCCAAGTATGTCACCATGTATGTATCTCTTTGCTACAGTGTAAAGCCCGCGCTTTTCGAGATATTCGTACACCCTGGCCTCATTCTCCAGTCTCTCTAGCCGTGCTTGATTTTCACCAGCTTCATAACTAGCGCATTTTAGAATACATGGCCGATTATTGAGAGGCACGTCAAGTATTCCTGGATTAGCGATGAAACTAAACTCCGTTTCATGCTGCTTCATTTCATAGGACAAGGTTTCAGGATTCAAAGACAAGGAAAGGAAGCCAAGACTGACACCTCCTTCACTTTCAGTGCTCGGTTGATTCTCGGGGACAGAAGATGATTGAACTTCGTTTCGGTTGAACTTGATTGAAGCAACCATACCATTGTCCTTCTTATACTTCCACCATTTCTTCCTTCCCATACATGGCGATTCGTATTTGCTAAAGCTCCACATATCAGGCTCTGCAAGAGTTTGGATAGAAAGGCTCAACTCGATATCCTTACACAGGTCATCGAAGCCATCCGCGTCTTTTTTGCACTGAACGGAAAGCGCAATAATAGCAGAGACAAGAGTGAACGGCCTCTTTTTATCCCAAGCAATTGGTTGGGTAACGGCAATTTCTATTTTCAATGGCCCGTCACCATGCTTATGCTTTATATCGGTGATTTTAATAAGCCTAGTACAGAGGCCGGTAGACAGATAGCCATATCGGCATCCATTAATGACCATGAAACTAAGAAGCTCCTGGAAAACCAGCAAGCTTGCTTTCTCTCCACTTGACATTTCGGTGTTAAAATTATCAGCCTTGCATAGCAGTTTGGTGAAAAAGGCATTGTTGTTCATGACAGGGATCGATGGAGCATCTCGGTGAAGACCGACGACGCTCGGTGCATTCTTTCCCCCGATAAAAAGAGCATTGTCACACTTTCCAATGACATTTGGGCTTAGCCCCCTAATAAGCTTAATTGAGGAATCAACTTCTGTTAGTATCGAGGATGCACACTTGCATACGCTTTGAAAAAAGGTACTTATTCCAGGGGCACCGCCTTCCTCCAAGAATGAACCATTAACAGCACTGTCGGAAATCTTAATACCATCCGTGTTCCTGTCTACCAACACCTCAAAATCTTCCCATATATCCACCTTATTGAAACGAATTCTTTTGGCTGGTCCTTGTTTGTGCTCAAAATAAGTAGACAAGTCATACACCTGTCTATGAATGGAGAAGACTCGATAATCCTCATCTACTCCCTGTCGGTACGGACTCAGAGTAGAGCTTGATATGCTTCCGTCACATGATGCAATTGTAGACGAATCTTTCTCACTATTGCTTCCAGGGTCTGCAAGAGCGTAGACACCTGATGTTGATTCATTTGAGTCAAATGCAATGGGTGACATTTTTTATAGGATACTAACAACTGAGTCAATACTATATCATAAAGCCAGCAGCAATCAGATACCGTCCTTTATCCACTTTATATCGCTCTTGTTGAACTAGAATATGAATGATCACTCTGTTCTTGTTTCCCTATAGCGACCCATGGGGTGTCATTATCTGGATCAGGAAGGCAGTCCTCATCAGAGCTACCTTCATGCCCATGCGCAGTGTGACAAATTAAGCATTCAATTTCTAACTCGTTACTTCCTACCGGAAGAAATTTATAATTTCATACAGTTCAATTAAGATCAAAATGCGTTAATATGGTTTGGCACACTTTCGCTTCTCTGTTTGCCCAGTGAGAGGACATCGCATAGTCTGCCAATCAACTGGAATCATCTGAGCCCCACTTTTCGATTTAGCAAATAACACACCTAGCTCATTTTCAGCAGTAGATAAATAATAATTAGTTCCGTCGCCAAGAGAAATCACTTGGGCCCGAACAACATCTCCCGGTTTGAATGATTCTTGCAACTTCACTTTGTCTCTCTCTGTGGCTCTAATATCTTGACTTCGAATAACCCCACCAAATCCTTCACCGATATCTGTACTGGTACCTCCAGCTACACCTGAGCCGCCAGCATGAGAGAGGCTTGCACCAGATTCGCCGGGAGCATAAATTCCAGTTCCACTATCAGCAATAGTATTACCTTGGTTCTCAATAGCAAGTATTTCCGTATTAGCTTGAGTTAAAGATATTCGAGTTACTCTTGCAAGGACAACATCTCCAACTTCAGGCAATGACGAGTTGCCGGATCGGCTTGATCCATTTCCGGATATTTGATTCCTAGAATAGGTGTTATTGGTCTGGTTTTCAACTTCAACTTGGAACTTAAATGCAATTGGTTTGGGCCCTTTTCCCTCGTCATCTTCTTCATCGATCTCCATCTCATCATCGCTGGTCTTTCCCTTTCCATCCAATGAAATTACACTGACTTTACCAATCACTGTAGCATATATGGCTGATATCCCTCCATCAGTCTTGTCAGTGATAGCCCCTTTCCCAGGTTGAAAATATCGTAATATCCCACCTTCTCCCTTTTCTATTAGAGGACAAATCAGCTGTCCTGGTACGACGTAACCTGGTATAGCCATGTTACTTGAGTTATTGTGAATTGCAATGCTAATGCAAGAAGTTTTTGGCGGAAACTTTTTCAGAGCCGCACCACCGCCATAACAGATCCATGATGAGTGTGGAGTTCAGCATGAAAGACTAGGACCACTCACAAAATTTTATAGCAGGCCAACAAATTCAGAGTCGACCAACTTCTGAAACAAAAATACTTTTCATGTGCAAGTATTGAGCGAGTCATTGGTTCAAGTGAGTTGGACGAGTAAGATCTAGGGAAGAGCCTATGTTGGTGCTTTGGGCTCTATGAACAATCTACAGTGACAATTCGATAATGAGAAGTGCTTTTAAGTGTTGTTCGAGTATTTTTAGCTTACTCCTGTAGTCGTATACATCATTCGATCGTGTTTAAAGATGCTTTCTCAGGGTGCACACATAATTGGTACCACGTTATCTGAATATGCTAATTTCAAGTAACATAACTTATTGGCAATGAAGCCCGCTTCCCCAAGGCAGAAGGCTTTCGCTGTTCATCTCCATGAATAAACCGACACTGCCGATCGGGCATCTTGCAATTCGGGCTCCCGTCGAGCGTTGCCCGAAATCCTCTACCTGCCAAGCAAGACTGCTATCAATAGATTTCGAGGTTTTAAACTAGCCTATTCGACAAGGCTAGTTATCGGGTCCTGTAGAGTTTCATCTATTTATCATATTATCAGAAGACCTCAATCTCTGTGCCTATTGCAATTTTTTTTTCTGTGGGCGCGTCACGCGACCGCCGTACTTGTGATAATTTATTCAGCGGAGATGAACCAACCGACGAAAAACATCAAGGTGCTAATAATTCATTGCCCGTATTGCAAACTGTCAACCGCAGCATATTTTCGGATTTAGCACGAAGATTATCGTCTACTTCTAACTCCGAGCGATTTAGAGCGGATAGCAATAGGGCAAAGTACTCATATTAAAAAAACGGACTTAACAAAAAAGTGCATATCATTTCCCCCTTTGGGTATCGGATGCGCGGCTGATGCCGACATTTTAAGGCGAGAGTACTTTTTTCATGTCGGGATTTGATCCGACGCAATGCCTTTCTCCGCCTATAAAGGGGATCACTATCCTCGAGAATTTTTTTGGTAAATAGAATGCTACAATAATGGATTCCAGTGGCAAAACCGACAACGACTCTCTTTCTAGTACAAGTAGAAGTGATAAAGCTGTATTAGATGAAGAGGCCAGCATAGGACGTGGCCAAGAAGATGCCCAAGCAAGTAATATTGCAGGAGAGGGCCTGCCGAATGAAGATCAGTCAGAAATGTCGGAGAAGGAAACAGAGATCTTTCTAGTTGACTTTGACGAGGATGATTCTAAAAATGCTAGGAATTGGAGCAAGAAAAAGAAGTGGGCCATGACAATGGTTGTCTCCTCGATAACTTTTCTTTCACCGGCTGTTTCGAGTGTCGCAGCTCCTGTCGCACATCTGATAGCTGACGATTTTGCTATAACTAATAACGTGGTCATTACTTTGGTAATTTCGATGTATGTCCTAGCATACGCTATCGGTCCTCTGATTTTCAGCCCCCTCTCTGAATTGTACGGACGAAAAATTGTGTTCGTCTGTTGTAATATACTTTTCCTTGCATCAAACATTGGATGTGGCTTTTCTCAAAATACACGGCAAATTCTTGTGCTGAGATTCTTTACTGGACTTGGGGGAAGTGCCCCGTTGTCCGTTACTGGCGGTATCATGGGAGATATTTGGTCGCCAGATGAGCGAGCAAAAGCACTCACTATTTATTCACTTGGGCCATTACTTGGTCCTGCAATAGGTCCCATTGTTGCGGGGTTTATTGGTCAATATAGCATTTGGAGATGGGCCTTCTGGTCTACATCTATTGCGGACGGAGTCTGCTTAATCATGATGATCCTTTGTTTCCAAGAAACCTATGCTCCGGTTATTCTGCATTGGAGAGCTAAAGCGATAAGAAAGGAAAAGAATGACGATCGTTACCATTCCAAGTATGAGTACAAAGGATCCAAAATTGGGAAAATTCTTGACAATCTTATTCGACCCGCAAAGCTCATTAGTACTCAACCGATCATTCAATATCTAGCTATATATATGGCTTTCTTGTATGGCTTGATGTACTTACTTCTCACTAGTTTCACTACTCTTTGGACTGACGTGTATCACATGAGGTTGGATATAGGAAGCTTGAATTACGTTGCGATGTGCATTGGCTTCAGCATAGGTGCACAAGGCGGTTTACGCTTGCAGGATTATGCGAGAAACAAGCTAAAGGAAAGAAACAACGGGGTTGCAACCCCTGAATTCAGAATTCCAAACATGTTTATCGGCGGCCCTCTATTGACCATCGGTCTGCTTTGGTACGGATGGAGTGCAAACGCCGCTACTTTCTGGATCGTTCCTGACATTGGAATGATCATAATCTGTGCAGGTATTATGACGAGTTATACCTCGATTCAGCTGTATCTTGTTGATGCATACGGTCTGTATGCTGCTTCAGCGATTGCAGCAGCTTCCGCAGTCCGGTCTCTTTGTGGTTTTGGCTTCCCTCTCTTTGCGCCCGATATGTTTGAAAAATTAAACTATGGATGGGGCTGCTCAGTACTAGCTCTGATCAGTTTAGTGCTATACCCTGGTGCTTTCATCTTCTGGAGATATGGTAAGAAATTTAGAGAAATGTCCACCTATTGTGCAAATCCCAATGCTGGTAATTAGCAGATATTATATAACAGTGACGATACCAATAATTGTAAATCTCTACAATCTCTTTTAATGTTTTTTGGTCTAAGACTTCAATATTGTTGAGCAGTGTTAATGAGAAACATGCTGATGGAGCTTCTTCCAGATTCTTCCCTTAATCTTTATCCAGAGTCCTACTTCTCGCCAGCTGATGAGCTTACCTGATATAGGTGGAAGACTATGAGAGATATCTTGATCATATCCTCTATGGCGTGGAATGGAGGTTAATACACCAGTCTGAGTATGGTATGCTATAGTCCCCAGTTCACACTCAACACCGGTACATGTCTTTCCTTCCAACTCCGTCCAGCTCGATGATAGTCGTGAATTGATTGAATCTGACCTAAGTAAGTCGTCTGCAGAGATCATCTGCCGTAAGGGGTGATTCTTGGTTATGTAGTGCTCATAGTTCTTATGAGGAATTCGGTGTCGCAAGTGAACACCAGCATGATATCTGTCCGCAGCAAAAGTCTCATAAGAGGCCGATTTTTGGCTTATATCAGTGGTATCCAGATAACAAAAAGAGTGGTATGATGTGTGCATGGGTGGGGCAGACTGCAACTCTGAAATTACCATAGCCCTCTTTCGCCGGCGCTGAATTTGCCGGTGACAGTTGTAGCGTTCAAGAGCAAGCTTTGCGCTCAAGCTTCCAACTCGTGCCTCTGAACTCTTTAAATCGGCCAATGAAATTTTGGGCTTTTCGTTTGGCCGTATTTTCAAATCTGGATGTCTCTCATCATCCAATCCTTGGCCCTTTGGAATAGAACGCTTCAAGCGGCCAACTCCCCTTCTTCTATCCTTCCCGATTTCCTGCCCCTCTGTCAATGACCTTTTTCGTCGTATATTACTGTGCATAAACCATAGTGCTCCCAAATTATGCCAGTCTTGTAGATTGCCCGGTCTCGGGGAAAATTGAGAGCTCCAATATTTATTGCAGGTCTCTGGCTGCATCTGCTGGTGGCAGAAATATGGAAGAAGAGAATGAAGCAGACCAATTTTTATATTGGGGGCTATCAGGTGGTTGTGCCTCACCATTAGCCGAAAGATAAAATATGATTCTATTTTCACTATTTGCTATAAACGTTACATTAATATGCTGCTAACAATAGCATAATGTTACACCCCAACTCAGAAGAAATGGGTGTATCTTCTAGATTCGTCATGAATATCCATCTCCATTTTTAGGGAATTAAGCTCTTCTTTGATTTGCTGCGCAAGCAGGGGGGTGATCTTGTTGCAAGTTGCGAGGTCCGGCCGTCGATCATAGTCCCCTCGACCATAAGTATCGTAAATCACAATACGTGATGAGAACGATACAGTGTTACTCTTAGGCTGGCTAACAGGTGTCCTGAGTTCTTCTTCCCCATCTGTGCTGGTGCGGGGCGGCGTGGTAGCAGAGTATCTACCACCAGAACTAGACGATGAAGCAAAGCTGGGAGTCCTATTATGGTAGTTAACAGGAGCATGGCTTCTAGCCTGGATTCTCTGATGATAAATAGGATGGTAATGATACTGAGGTTGGTCCTTCTGCCGTCGAGCCTTGTCCCTCTTAGGTGGCTGCTCAAAGTATTGGATCTGCTGCAAAGGAGGGGTTTGATGGTGCTGCATTGGACGACGTTCCGGTGATGGAGTTGCCTCCAATTGCGTATCGCTGTTCTCTGCATCAGCATAGGCCTCCTCATCAATGGATGTTTCAATAGAGGTATGTGCTAGACCATCATCGTTTCGGTAAAGATCACCGTTACTGTTCACGACAATCACGGTATCTTCAACCATCTTCAGCTCCTCATCTCTGGTATTAAGTGCGGGGGTGAGTGTCGCAATAGAATGGCCATCGTCACTGCTTTCATGCGTAGAGTACACAGAATTATTCTTATTCTCAACCACTTCCATTCGAACCTCATCATCCAGCTTCATCTGATCCAACTCAAAATTAAGCTCTAGAAGACTATTAGATTCAATACTAATCAAGTTCTTCAGATCAATATCTGCCGCAGTAATAGATGATGTATGCGATTCAACCAAGTTCTCTTTCGCTTCCATTTCTTCGTCATTTTCCTCGTAAGACTTGGAAGTTGCATTCGACCTTATGCTTCCAGTAGAACTTTTCAATATGCTTTTAGGAGCAGGCACGTCGACAGGAGGATCGGCCGAGGAAGGTTCTGTGACATAAACTGTCTCCGCATTGGGCACGAGCTCATCAGTAGCAATCTCCTCTCTGTGCGCAGATCTTCGGCTTCTCCTTCTCTCTAAACTCTTAGATCGCTCAATAGACGACCTAATTGTTTCAACTGTCAAGAGGTCTAAAGATTTCGGGAAAATAGTATCACCTTGCGCCAGGTCATCTTGCAATTCCCCACAATTAGGTTTATCCATGTCAACTACTATAGTACTGAGATGACTCTCGCCGGCTGTCGGGTCTATACTATCGCTGGCACTGCTGGATGTCAACGAGGGTATTGCGTCCGCCGAGTCTGATTGGGCCAACTTATCATGGGAGACAGCCTCTAAGTCTTTTCGCCTAGTATAGTTGGCTTGCCCCAGATCGCTATCAAGGCTCTGCGAAATGACACTTCGTGCACTGGTATTAGAGTCAGGGCCCAATACCACCACAGTTGGATTACCCGCGCCTTTCACATTTTTATCACCAGATTGAGAATGGAAACCAGAAACACCACTAGCAATCGTATCATAATCCATATCTGCTTCGGCAACGGCATGGGTGACAACGGGTGTAGCTGTGGAACCTACTATAGATGTAGAATCACTTCTAGCCATAGCCATAGAAGGAGGACGCGCAAGATCGTTCTTGGACGACTTGTGACGCGAGAATCCCTTAGCAATGGACGAGCCGACTTTCTTCAGAGTTGCAAAAGAAGCAGTAGATGCATTAGACTGCATAGAAAACACTGACTTACTATCAGAATTATCTGCAAATCTTGACGACAACGATGCCGTTCTACTCTTCATATCTGAAAACTGGCGCTTTCCAGGCTGGTTGGATAGAAAGTCTGGGTCCCGTTTCTTGCCAAAGGAAAATGCCTTCTTAAACTTAGAGCTAAATGAAGTAGATGTCTTACCTGTATCTCCACCAAAAGTCGGGTTACCTGCTTGAATATGTGGGGTTTGCTGCTCCACAGGCGAATAGGATGCGGGAGAATCACTCTGTCCCGGCACATTAGCTACAAAATCCGAGGAATTTTTCACTCTTTTTAGCGGTGGGCCAGTTTTGCTGGAATGCGTGGAGGGAGATTCGGGTGGTTCTGAAATTTTTGTCGGCGCGTCAGCCCAGGAAGCCCTCTGGGTGGATCCACTCACCCCACCCTGGCGTAAGCTCGATAAATCAACAGATTTACTCTGGCTATGCTGCTTCAAAGATGGCTTGTAGTTACCCGAGTCGCTTACACTGCCCGCGGAAGACTTCCTAATATGAAGTGACGGTGCAGCTACTGCAGATCTGACCGACGAAGCGGATCCATTGGAATGAACCCCAAGAACTGACTTTCGGCGGGAGTCAGAAGGCAAAATTAACTGCACGGGCGTCGGCCTTGTTTCCGTGGTAGGCTGAGACGCCTGCTGATGGTTCGCGTTTCTACGCATTTGAACCTCGTCAGAGTCTGTTCTTACTGTAACTGATTGTTAGCGACTGGGTGGATCCAAAAATAATATTAAGCTTTCACGGCTACCCGTCAAGGTCTGACAACAAAGCTTAATGAGATACCCAAAAAAAAAATTTAAAGTATTGAAGTTAATTTTAGAGCGCGGAGTCTGCTCAACTTTAATCTCAACACGAAAATGTAACTTACCATCCGAGGGACCTCGATTAGAAGTGTTATCCGTGAACATCGGTGTAGAAAATGAACTTTTGGGGCTCTTGTAAAAATCAGTGCCCAAGACGGGAGTGGCAGACCGAGATGGTTTGACAGAGTCCACCGATGAGTTGGACGCCTGTTGACTAGCCACGGAGGACTTCGACTGCAGAGAAGGCGTTGAATTCGCGGATATAGCAGATGAAGAAGAATTAGGGGTTGTCGCCGTCCCTGTGAACTCAACTATCTGTTCGCCGGTCTTCTTTCTTCTGTGGTATCTGTCCGGCTGCGGCACAGAATTCATAATCAACGGTCCAGAAGCAGACAAACTTCTTCTTCTGGTCTCATTGTTAGAGCCTGGAGCAGAATTGAACTCGTGGGAAGAGCCCACAGGAGATGAAATCATGGGGCTTGCGGTTCGAGAGTGACTCGCAGCAGCACCATAAGTAAAAGAAGTATTAACATCCACAGGACTATTATCTGGAAGAGGACCTGCAAATCTATTAGGAGGCGGTTGGGATATAACAGATAAATTGTAAAGGGATTTTGGTCTCGTCATAGACGGAGATGCAATATAGGGGTTAGAGATTGAGCGAGGGGCAATGCGGACAGCATTCTGATGCTGATATTGGTAATGAGGATACTGATGCTGCAAGGGGGGGCCATTTTGATGCTGAAAATAGTGACCGTTCTGGTAATATTGGTTGTATGAAGCAATTGAGGGCAGTGATGCAGAAGAATTGTCCGAAGGGAGAACTGGGCGCTGGCCAGCCTGGTTCGTAGGAGCGGAAATCCCGGCTGGTGATTTAGCTCTTGGGGGATGCTGGTACATAATAAACGTACCGTTTAAGTAGTATTTCTAGAAACGATTTTTGAGTAAGAAATGTTGTTTTTGTGTAAAAAATGCTGAAAGTGGACCAGTTCTAGTTCCAAAGATCGGGCCAATCCAGCCAAAAATAAATCAGCGAGCGAAAACGTGGGAACGAGAAGGAAAGCTTAGCGAGAGACAACAAAGACAGAGATTTTTAGGGAAAAATGAGTCAAAGCGAATGTAGAGTAAGAATGACAATAGTGCAACAAGTTTGCGAGTCTAAGCAGCGATTCTTGTTGTGTTATGCAGATAATACCTGAAGGGGGCCGGCGGGGGGGGGGCAGAACACTGAAGGGGGGACAGGCTGGAACACCGATTGGTCAGATATGCAAAAAGAGTCAGTTTCTTCCGATCATCCAAGCAGTAAATATGAAGATGGAGGAAAGGGCAGAGTGAAGTGCCAAGTTGAGAAATTGGCCTCTGGTTGCAGGTATACGTTGTCCGCTAAGGCAAAAACGGTTTAGGCACTGCTGAGTGTCAGGCAAGCTTTTTAGGAGGGATGAGAAAAGGACAAACGATGAGCCAATAAACAAAACGCCCTGCAGGATTCAAGAGATAAAAATAGCTATGCAGGAGAAACCAAATCACAGAGCTGATCAAAAACTTGATTCGCAGTAGCAGAATACCAGGTGAAAATGGAAGTTAGGGTGGGATGTTTGGAGGAGAAACCAGAGAATTGCCGCTGTTCAATGCTCCTTTGTATCAAGTAAGGTAAGTAAAAGACGCAGAGAAACTCCAATTTACGTAAACTTTGCCAACAGTAACCGGAAACAGCGGAGGGGAAGCACACGATCTGCGTACGATGTGGAATATTTACAGTTTATCACAATTACGTAGTTGATACATATTATTTTGTTAGGACTATAATCTATTCCATTGGGGCGCGAGCTCAGCGGTGCTCGGTTCGTGACGATATCCTGAGCGTTGTACGACTTCTCCAGTGCCAGAATCCAATCCCCCTAGTCCGCCTTCCTCCCCCCTTCAACCAAGTTTTAGAATCCAAGGCGTATCAGGATGAGATCATCATGCCGACCAAAGCTCGTCCGCCCTGCCACAATTAAATTTGGTTTCCGCCTTATATGTCATTTGACTGGTTCCCTTTCAAAGGTAAGTGCGCCCGCAAATTATTTTTTATGATGACCGTTCGCACCTGCCATCCCGTCAATATGTCGATGTCGATGGTCGCATATACACACCCATTTGAGTGCCCCATCCCTTTTTATAATATGCCAAATTCAATAATGCCGTCCGAAACCCTAATCTTAACTTGATCTGAGCGCACTATGGCCCTTACGCCCAATTATACGGTAAAAACCCATTTGGTATAATTGATCTGAACTGCTCTTTGTCGCTTTGTATTGTGATTCAGAAAGAGAGACTGATCCCCACCCCCCTGTACTCAAGTGGCTTGCCCCCTCTCCCCGCTTTTGCCTAATCAGGACATGACCCATGTGAATCCTGTAAGGGCTGACTACGTACTAGCCACTGTAGTGCGTCGTGCTACGGAGGCCACCTGATTACGAATTTTAAGCATAAGTGCATTTTTAGATAATTCGAGCTCACCCTCCCTTATCTCCTACCATCTATTTTAAGCCACTGATCATGGTGTCTGTTTCACTCACCCGTGAATTCTCGGCTGGCTTCGCGTGGATCAACAATGTCTTACCTCGTGGTATATTCTGCCTACTTTCTGTACACAATGCAATCCATCCTTTCCATACCCTAGAAATTTAGCCCTCTGGCACGTGCGAACGTACTGATCCACTCGGCTCCTTAGTTAAAGTTTGGGTTGATGTCCGAGCGAGCGAGCATAATAATAACTCAACCAATCTGCTGCGACCATTAGACCGCTGACTAAGCGGCTGACGTCAGCGGCCTGATCAGGGCAACTCAATGATTTTCTACACCCCCTATTTCGGCTGCTTGAAATATCAGCGAACCCTTGTACTTCAACCTATCCTCCCTTGCATAAATCATCAACTCCAATATTTCCAAATGTCTGCAACTAGGGGCCCTCAGAAACCAAGTGTCACTTCTGATCTCTCCAGAGTCAGCAGCAACTCCAGTGAATTTGCTGGCATTTCTGTCACCTTTACTCAGGGTGAAATTCGAGCCTTGAGATCATCCTGGAATGGTATGAAGGACGACCCTTCTGCCCTCGAAAAGGCCAGCGTACAGGGCACTGCCTCGGCCTTCTTCTGCCAGCAGTTTTATGATAATTTGTTGGGCGAGTTTCCCGAACTGATGGTGCTATTCCCTTCTCTCAAGGCCCAAGCTTCTGCTATGGCTGGCATCCTGTCTCTTGTGATCTCACAACTTGAGAATCTTCATCGAGTAACTGACATTCTGTCCTCCCTTGGAAAGAGACATTCCAGAATCATTGGTGTCGAAGTAGTTCATTACGAGCTTGTTGGTAATGCATTGCTCAAGACTCTTCAGGATAGGTGTGAAGATGATTTCACCCTTGAGCTGGAAAATGCTTGGATCAAGTTGTACTCCTATATTGCCAATCTCATGCTTCAGGCCGGTGAAGATCCACCCATCGCATTGGCCCAGGCCTCTTTTCCTGAGCTGACCACTTCTGTCTCGCACTCATCATCTCTTGATGGATCTAGTGTCTCTGGCAGTTCTTTTACGGCCTCCACCACTACCACCAAGCAGGTTTCCTCGGCCAGTACGGCACCTACCGCCGTCACTGGTCCTCCTGCCAAGAGAAATGTTTCTGCTGTTGGCCCTCCTGCAGGTGGCAACGGTCCCCACAGCAATGCTACCATGGTGTCTTCTCAGGAGGCAGCAGCTGTCAAGGAATCGAAGTTCAATCTCAAATCCAACGGAAGAAAGAGACGGGGCAAGAAGGATGGCCAGGAATGCTCTATTATGTGATTTAAGCTGTTTATTTTATGCGATATAACTACCTGCTGTCTATAGATGTAAAACTTTGATATTGAATGGGGAAATCTTTTTGTTTAATCAGTTGACAACTTCAGATCCTGGAGTGCTTTCACAGCCGGTTCCAAATACGGCGCTAAAAACTCATCTCCTTCGGGTGTCCATGGAGATTGCACCCTTCTAGATGTCAAGACGTATTCTTTCGGAAGCGCAATGTTCACCTGGTCGGTTTTGCTGACCTCGAACTTGAGCAGCAATTGACTCAATGTTGCAGCGCAGCTGATACCGCTTCCGCCGCCAAAAGAGAAAATAACAGCAGGCTTGCCTTTATACTCATTATACAAGTGATCTATCATGATCTTTAGTGCGCCGGGGTATGACTGGTTGTATTCTGGTGTAACGTATATCAGTGCATCGCAGGCCGTCACTTCTCTTGAGTACTCCTGAATGATCTTGCTCTCGTATTTTTGCCATTCATTGATAATCTTGGAGGGCACATCATTCGCATGTATTGTCAAAAATGTTTCAGCTTTGAAAGTCTTGATCTCAGCTGTAGGATATACCTTGGTTATCGCTTGGCGTACGAAATCTGCAATACCCGCAGTATTGGAAATAGTTCGGGAAGATCCAACGAAAATTCCAATAGTGGGCTTGATTACGGTTGTCACGGTCATCTTAATATTTTGGATGTACTATAAGCTCTTTTTACGACCAGATCGGCCATTTAAGTAAGCGATGTAGCTTTACGTAAACCGTACGTAAATCGCATCGTCCTTATAAATCTGCCATCGAAGCTTTACGTAAATTGTACGTAAATTGTGTGTCAACCCTCGTATCGGCCTCCGCATTGCTCCGTATAACTCATTGATAGAGGGGGCCTTAGTCAACCCATACGGCTAGAAGTATGTCCAACCCGAGGGGAAATGATGCACGGATACAATACATCGCTTTCCCGTCTAGGTGCGGATTGGTAATACCCGAACATGCTTCAGGCAGCCCCTGTAACTGTACATTTGCATTTCCAGATAAGAAAATCAGACAGCATCATCGCCTCAACTTTTTTCCACGGATATGAAGATAGGATCTCCCTCGAACTTAATTGAGAAGCCGTGTCGCTTTAGCACGGCTTCTAAAGAGTCGAACTTGAACCGAGATCCTTGGTCGACCTTCTGCCAGGCCGGAATAGCAATTTTAATATGAGTATCAACAGGAACAACTAATGCAGTAAGTCCCTAGTTTAGACCTTTAACGTTTCAGAGTTTTTCGAGTTGATTGGGGGCGATGCTCAACAACATGCTGTGGTCGTGCTGTTGTTCATCCCGATGGAGTTGAAAGTTTCTCGGTATTCTCAGTTCCCAAGAAATTATTTTTTTCAAGATCGGCCATAATGATCCATGGTCGACTGTCAAAACTCTGGCTGTCGGCCGACGTGCGCCTTTTAAATATCGGTAGGCTTTCTCCTAGGGTTAGATATTTATTTACTGCATCTCGCCGCCAAGTTACTGGCAGCAAAAATTCTCTGTTGGCCCAACAGCGCCTCGAAGAGGTTCAAAATCGTCGTCAGTTGGAAGATAAAATCAAGCAAATGCAGGCCTATCGAATGGCTCTGAAGAGTTACATCAAAACTCGAGAAGATCAGGAAGCAAAGATAAAAGCTGCCAAATTGGAAAACCTTGATATAGACAGCTTAGCATCACAAAAGGATGTGCACTTGATAGCTGATTATCTGGAATCTCCAGCTGGCGAGGCAGTTCCAAAGAGCCTTGGGCTCTTCGCAAATATGGCCCCGGCACTTTCTTTACCTGATAGCATTGTTAATAGAATTGGACAGGCTCTTGTCCATGTTTCTTCTGCTGCGGAAAATGAGCAAAACTGGCCACTGGTGATGAGCACTTTGAAAGCTAGTGGGGGCTTGAAGGATTTAGGCACAAAAGAACTCGACTTGCTTCTGTACAATATCCCATTGAAGCAGCGAATGCATCTTCTTCCCTTGATAAATTCTATGGTTGAGGAAGCTCAGTTGGAGCCCTCTGGTCTAACATACGGTCTTGTTACTGCCGCCTATGCCGAGCAAGGAAAAACTGAGGATATCGAGATATTGATGGATCAGATGAAGGAAAAAGGATTAACGCCTAATAAGCATATTTATGGAAATCTACTCAAATCTTTGAACAAGAATAGTGATTTGGAAAAATCGGTTCAAACTGTGGAATTGATGAAGAAGGAAAATATTGATCTCTCCCGAGAAATCCTGACCACTCTAATGCAGACTTGCATTAGAGTAAAAGATTTCGGCCAGGCTAATCAAGTATTTGACATGATGAAATTCCTGTCAGCCGAAACTCAGCCAGATTTAAAAGTGTATAACACCATGATTCTTAGCGCGGCTCTTCAATATAACGTTGAGCGAGTTTTGGATCTTTATCGAGAACTGTCGCAGGCTCATCTCAATACCATTGCTCGGGCTTCTCCGGAAGAAGTCCAAGTTATGTATAACATTCTCATTTATGCATGTGCAAGAGACACTAGAACACATACCAAGGCGTGGGAGTTTCTTCTAGAGCTGCAGAAAAGTGGCCTATCCGTCAACCGAAGATCAGTGGAATCTTTGATGTATCTGTGTGGAAATACTGGCGAGATCATGCTTGCGAGGGCAATGTTCAAACAACTATGCCAGAACCCTTTGTCATATCCATCTTCACAGACTGTGAACTCCCTTTTCAATGCATATTCTAATTTCAAACAGGGGCAGCACTTCTCAAAGGTTCTGTCTTCTCCTCTGGGAGCAAAAATCCAGTCGAATTTTGTATTTGACGAGAAGCTTACTTCTACTATTATTTCACCTGAAGCCCCGCCTTTCCTGCCATCAGCTTTTCTGACGGATGCTGTCCAAGTTTTGGCTGAATCGAGAGCTATGATAAGCTTCCTTCATGATCATGGTCCTCAACTCATAAATGAGAGACTCATTTTGACTTACTTAAAAATCCCCTTCAATCTGCACAATTTATCCGAGTTTAAACATCGATACGAAAGGGAAACTTGTACTGCCGCCAATGATTTGAATCAAGCTGTTTATACCGATATGCCTCTTTGTGACGAGCCATCGAAGGTCATCAGAAATCATTATATTTATGACTTGGCAATCCAGGCTGCTGCTGCAACCAGAGATTTAGAATTTGGTACGGAGATATGGGAAGAGAGAGGTGCCTGGAGAAAATCCTCTCTTTTCCGAAACCTGACTAAGAAAGATCGTGATCATTCAGATTTTCTCTTTGCTCAAAGAATGGTCTCATTGTTTGCTAACTGTGGGGAATTTGAAGACGCCTTCAAGGTCATTCAATCGACAATCCACCAGTTCAAATGGTCTATGGCTACTACGAGCTCCCTTCATCAGAAGCTATTGGGGATGGATGACGAAGATGGTTTGAGAAGGCTTAGACGACTGGTGTCGCTGCGAAAAACATCCCACCAGAGGCAGTCCCAAGAATTTTATGATCAAGAGGAAAAGCGCGATAGACGAGCGCATGTAAAAATCTCCTATTAGCCTGATCATCTAGAAGTAATATTTATTGTATATTGTACATAGAGCATTATAGCGTTAAAATTTACCACTTGTTGTACGTCTTGTATTGCTCAATAATGAATCGCTTCATTCAACAGCAGAAAAGTACCGCTTCGAAGGATCGAAACCTGCTTTCGGATTCGCCTTCGGTAATTGCATTGGATGATGAACAGCATGTGGTCTATATACAACTTCCACCGGTGGTAGCCAATAATTGACAGGCATTGGGAAATATTCATAATCCTCTTCCTTGGTACCAGATTTGCTGGAAACACTGCTCATTCTAGGCTTCTCAAATTGCTTACTGTTCGGTCCTGCGATGTAATGCTCTTGATAGTAAGCCTGACGTTCATTAACTGGGTGAGGCGCACTCTTCTTGTCCTCGTCATCCGATGCAACTGCAATATCATCACTGGGCTCAGTTTTTATAGCGGACCTAGGCTTGTTGCTACTGATCGACTGCCGTTGCTTAACTGGGGTCGGTTTGGTTAACGGCTTGCCCGCGGCAGAAATCGAGTGCCGCTTGTTATATAGGTGGGTCAACTTTCTAATTGCATCGGACGCTGTTTGGCCGTCTTGCGCTCTATTGTTCCTCGACTTCTGAGAAATAGGAATGGGATTCACTGATGAGTTGGCACGCTTAGCAATGAAGTCAGGGTAGTAGCTCAATTCGGACATCAAGTCTGCTACTGCAGTAGCAATAAGTGGGCTTTTATCGATATCGGATATGACGATGTTATTTCTGTTCTGATAGAAACGAGGATTTCTTCCGCGAACAACGATGGGTCTCGAATAGGCATTTAAAATGCTCACTCTCTGTGTGTTTTCAAGTTCGGCATAGACAGAAACGCACACAGAAAAGTAATGTTGGAATTTTCGATGACCATTATGAGATGTTGCAGTCCGAAATTGAAGTCGTTTCCATGAAACGACATCGTCATAGCCAGAATCAGTGGGGTCAATTAGCTTGATCGCGGGCTCCGGTTCATTCTTCAGCTTTGCGTCTCTTATTCCATCACCATCATACATCACGCTACTCTTTGCCGCATCAGAGGCAGAAGACTTGGGTAGGCAGTAAAGAAGTTTTTTCAATTTCCTGTCCTCAGAACCTAGTACAGTGACAGCCAAAGAAAGAGACAATATTCGAGATCTCAGGTGCGGGTTTTCGGTGTTTCCAGCATAGACCGCACTATGGGCATTGGATACAGTTGCCGTGACTTGAAATAGATTCCGCCTGTAAAATGTTAATTCATAGCGCATAGAGTCACGCGACCTATCCTCATCATGTGCAAAGCTGTCATCAGGCTGAGACGATCTAGTGTTGCTATCTGAAGGTTTCTGTCCGTTTTGGTTGTCATTAAATTCATCGTTATTGTTATCTTCATCCTCATCATTGCCATCACCCTTATCGTCAGGAGGACTAATCTCACTTAAGAAAAAATTTCCAGCAAGGGATACATTCAGATCCACTTCCACTTGGTTCCCACGACCATCATAAAGAATTGTCTCCCTGAAAGCAGGCAAAAATGATAACAGCCTGCCTGCCACATCCGTATCTTCTGCTGTAGGAGGGGCCGGAGTCGAAGTGCCACCAGCTCTAGTGTTCGGCTTGGAATCAGATGTCGTGGTCTGGTTCGATTGATCATCAATGTTCAAGATATCGGGTACCGGTAAAGGACTAATTCCAAAGCCGTTTTGAGCCGCGCCTAGATTAAGAGGAGATCCGATTGCCAGGGACGGAGAGAAAGCTGCGAATTTGGAGCTATTCAATGGGGAAGTATTTGAAATCATAGGATTAGAGCCAGATCCTTTTGCTCCGGCAGTGGCTGTAGAAGTAGGCATAGCCGCAAAAGATTCCGAAGTGCGGGTACCCCCGCCGGCAGTTGGGGCATTTCGTCGTATGTGGTGATCCGCCAGTGGAACTTGTGGACTATCAGGGTGTACTGTATGTCCAACGTTTTGATGCATATGGAACGCAGACTGTTGACGGTTCTGATTATAATGCATTATGGTATGGTAATCGAAAGCATCATGTGTAGAGCTCATACCCATGCTCCCTCCGTAAGAGGGCAGTGGGGAATACATGGATGATCCACTTCCATGATTGGAGTGCTGCCGGTTACTGTATTCATTGGATGTACCGGCAAACTCGCTGCTCGAATTCTTCCCGAGGTTCATCAGTGCGTTAAAACCTCCTTCTGTTTCTGAAGTCGGCGCTGGAGTGGAAATAGAACCAGCTTGCTGGGCACCGTCGTTCCATGTCACATTGGTGCCAGATCGAGCAAAACCGGCAGCTGGCGCAGATGTAATTGAAGGACTTATGACCGTAAGGTTCGTTCCACTATTACCATGAGTTTGATTTGAGGCGAAATTATCAAAATTCTCGCTGAGATGAGATTGATTGTGAAGATGCTGATCGTAGAAAGAATTCATAGAAAATGACTGTTGTTGGTAATAATCTACACCGTTCTGGCCATTGTTACTCAAAGAATCAATAGGGTACATTGAACTAGGAGCAGAATAATGGCCTAAAAAGTCTGGAGGTAAGGTTTCTACCTCTCTGTAAAAAATTGTTAGCGCTCGGTTAACTACTCGGGACAAGAAATAAATAACACGTACTCAGCCATATCATTATCGTGGGAACCTTCTGACATCCACTCTTTTGAAGAATTAAGAAATTTCGACATTTCATTGGTCTGCAGAAAAGGAAGCTGCAGAGCCGAAAGGCCATCATCTTGGTTAGCGGCAGGGCTGGGTGACGAAACACCTGTCTCGGGGGTAGTATTATCGCGCTTAACCATCGTTTTGGGAATGCACACGGATACAGGCCCCTTTTATCAGCACGCTGACAAAATCCTAGGTTGTTTCGAGTGGCTGAGCTGAAGTAGCGCCTGCGATTTGAATGTAGCGATATGGTGATCGTGGGTCCAGTCGCAAAGTGACAAAAGCGACTGTTAAGTCCCAAGCCAAGCACAGGAAGCTCGATATGTTGCACCATCCTGATTCGGATAAACTGGGGAGAATTCGGAAATGATTCCAGAGCAGTAATTTTATCAAAAATTATATATCTACTTATCTGGCTATTTCGGGTATCCCCCTCGCTAAGAGGTTTCTCCAGACAGGCGAAAATCTCTGTCATTACGTCACACCAGATTTCTTCGGCCATCATTCGACTCCTAGGGTCGAAAAAATTGTATAACAACGTAAGCCTGGATTTCATTTGATCGATCGGAAGTGCTGACCTCGAATCTGGTGAAAAGTGGGCTACCCAGCCTAACCATATTGTTTCTGGTGCTATTTACGATGGGGAGGCATTGTCTGTTCTGAAAGCACTCAAATGCGCCGCTATTTATGCTTCCTGGAAACTTTTGATGCTCAAAAGCGCTGGAAAAATCACCAAATCTGATTCCCTCATGAAAAGGTCATTATGCCGACGAGCGGCCTTCCCCAACGCCCCAATCTTTCAGATCTCTCTTCATAGCTTCTTCTTTATGATATTCGCTTTCTTTTAACTCAGCTGTATCTCGACCTTATCAATGCCCTTCATATCTCGCATATGTTGGAGTTCGCTGATCCACGTTGTTCCGGATCAGGCAACTCTTTTATCTTGGTGCGGCTTGCGGCTTGCGGCTTGCTGATCGCTTTCGTCTCCAGGTTTGGATGAAGAAAACTTGATCTGCCCGCGGCATAGAAAGCTATAATGGCGGAGTGCCCGTGACTGAATGTTAGCTATCCGCCATGCCGAGCTGGTACAGTATAACGTCTCTTATCTAAACTTTTCTCGCATTAGCCTGGCGGCCCTCTGTAAACGAATTCAACTGCCAATTCCTCACGAACGGCCGCTCAACAGTGGAAAGCTTCATTGAACCAGTCATGGCTGATGGAGTACTTGCTGGTCAAATTTACTGGCTGTCGGTCGAAGGCGAATGCCTCATGATACTATACACACTAGACGTATTGCCGAGCATCAAAAATACTCTTTCGCATAGTCCAGTACAACTAGATCGGAGTATATCGCCTAGCTAGCCTCAGTGAGCAATATTACTATTATTATACCTTATCAATGTTCTATGGTATGATTTCTTAGATCTTTATGGTCGGCCATTCAGCATTGGAATTCGAGTTTTTGAAACCTCTCAACACTTTACACCGCGGAGTGATCCGTCGACAGCGCGTGCACAGTAATACTTTTGACTAGAGCCTGACTTACGTCGAATTTTTTTTTGATGCAATATAAACCTCCGAAATAGTTCACTATGTAGCCTGCCACCCCGAGACGAAACGACGCATCTCTGTCTGAGGTCCATGCCGTCCAGAACTTCATACAAACTAGATTTAGTGCCTTCTAAAAGAATCTGCCACTAACAAGGCTGAAAAGTCTGCCAAAAACTCCAGACGTGAGAATGTTTCCAGCCACAGCATTGGCGCGGCCAAATTTATCGCACCTGCTGAACGCAACTGCATTGGTTATAGTCAGAAGCAACGCAATACCTAAAGAGTAATTAGCACTACTGCATGAAAATTATCATGAGCGGCATGCTGCATCCACATGCAGGCGCTATGTAAAAACGCCAGGCACCGTGTCAATTAGATGAGCAAAGGAGTTACCTCTTACCAATTAAGATTAACTTAAAATGTTAGTAAGCACTTGAGCAAGAGTTTTCAATTCTTTCCACATACCCAGAAAAACTCGAATTTTAAAATGGCCAGTACGCCCAAGGCGATCCACAGAGCGGGTGCAGTGTACAATAGAAGCCAAAACAGCCTGCTGTCTACGGGATTAATAACTCTTTGAGGCTGAATGCATCAGTTAGCGTTTCTGCAGAAAAATTCATATGTTTCTTCTTTGCGTGGTCAGACCTCAATATAAGCATGCATGTCTTGGCTGACCAGAAAACTATAATCAATGATAGTAGCACACGTACATCAGCGGTCTCGAAAACCCAAATGCTCTCACCAGAAAGTGAAGCCTCGTTCCACCATCGTAGACCGACGAGCAACCGTCCAGAGACATTCTTGACATTCCAGAAATCGGCTGCTAGTAAAAGCATTACTAGAATGAAGATCAGTACGCTGCAAGTTAGTATCCTATGCTCATCAGAGAAACGGCAATGGCAAAATCAACAACGACGTACAAGTTTTTAGTGAAAAGTAGGCCAAAAAGGTACGTTAAGAGGGCACCTAAATCGCTGGTTAGATTGTAGAAAAGAAGAAGTAGGAATTCATGTAGACAACATACCAATTCTGAAGGCTAGGAAGAATACTACAGCTATGGGGTGAGATGATTCTCGAAATCGCTCTAGCCACGTCGTCGGGCGAGGAGTATTGGAAAGCGATTCAGACTGCAATAGTTAGAACCTGTAGACAGTTTGCAAATAGTCAATTGAGGTTTTTCTCATAGAAAATAAACTCACCATCGATCAGTTTATTGACTCCAGGCCGGTGGAATTACTGAGGTGTTATGTCTAATGGCTACGGGAGGAAGTCGTCACGATGGGAGTTTATAGTGTTCGTCCCACCCCAGAAATCAGCGCTGAGCTTGAAGATCAGCAGTACACACAGAGAACCCAACTATATACAACATGAACGGCGCTCCAATAATCTTACATAATGAACTATTTAGCTAATTAGTACCTGGGACCTGTCTGGGCTATTTCTTTTATTGGTTTTAAGGCCCTCGGCTCGAGGTTCGCTTCACTCTTGAGCCGTTCCTTCGCATCCGATCAGCGGAATTGCTCCCGAAGCTCCTCCACAATCACAATCACAATCACAGTCGCAGACATCGAAGTTCGGACAAAATCAGCAATGGTGATTTCCTATTGTAAAATGAGAAGTAGAATGAGGAAATATGAGGCTCCAAAAATAGCTTGAAACTTTTCTTCTGTAGAAAGTGGTATTATTTGCTCCGCGCTAATGGTATATGGGCCATGTTACCGCCAAATTAGTATGGCATCTTTGCTTGATTCAGGATATGTAATATCGAATTAATGAAACAGCAGGAAAAGTAAATTCATTTATTCTGGTGATATATAAGGCCCCCAGTTTCTCCTCTAGGACTTTCTTTCTTTCAATTCACTCGAAAGGTCTAGTAATATCTATTTGGTTCTGTCCTTGATCTGTTTCTGTACCATTGATATCACCAACACAAACTCATTGCTGTAGACTCCCTTGTAACACCATCAGCATTAACACACAAAGTACCACTTGCTAATCTTTTTGGAGTTCTCAGCCTTTCATAATGCGTTGTATCGCTGCCCTTACCGTCTTCGCTGCAGTATCTCACACTGCTAATGCCTCTTTCGGCGATCTCTCGTTTTTCAGTGCAATGCACGGCCTGAAAAACTCAAAAGCGGTCTCGTCATCTGGTCAATTAGAAATATCTGAGCAAAACAAATTAAACGCTAATGTCGACTCAATAGATGCTGTCTCAACAAGTGTCTCCCCAGATCTGCTGAGTACAAATATTCCCACTAGTCAAACCCAAACCCTTGTTCCTGATTTCCCAGGTAAGCTCAATCAGCACCTCAACGAAAAGCCCGAGGAACACAACGAACAATTGTTCCTGCTAGATTCCCAGGGAAATGAAGCTGTCGTCTCTGGAAAGCTGAATTCCCAAGATTCTGATTTTTTCAGTTCTGGCACCTCGACCATCTCTCCCGATTCCAATACCGTCACTACCAGCCACTCCGTCGCGGCTCTATTTAAAGACACAGCGGCGGCGGGAACCACTGAGGCTCCTGCTGTTTTAGAGTCTGAATCCGATCTGCAATTATTAGCCTCGCAGCAAGGTACCAAGGGCCTTCCAATCTATCATATCCCCAGCCATCTGACCAGAGCTTCTATCAACGGATACGATGTACGACTTTCTTCGGGAACTATTGTGGAAACCATCACTGAAACACAGATCCATACAGAGGTGGTTTTTTTGAACAAACGTGATTCTGTCACCGCTGAAGTCACAACCGCTCTTTCTTCAGCGCCCACAACTCAAACACACGATACTTCCGACGTTTCTGATGAAACGGCTTACTTTTATTCTGAGACTGTCGGGGAGCCGCTGTTCTTCATTCCGTCCAGCTTGACCATCGCGACCATCGGATCCACTACTTTCAAAGTATCAGATGGGTCAATTATTTCGACTTTTGGAGGGGTAAGTTAAACATATCGAAGCATTGCTCATTTATTCGGAGCCTCCATTTTGCTCAGTGGGCATATTCATGTCAATTCCGCGGGCGAACGGCCACAACAGGAATTTATTTATTTACTAACTTATTCAGAATTCTGCTTCACAATCGGCAACTCCTGGAGATGTCATTCCCACAGATGTCACTCGGGCCACTGCTATTCAAAGCAGTACATTTACAGACTCTCAAAGCACTGTGATTCCCACGTCAGCTCCGCTTGATTCTAGTCATGCTGGTATTGTCGGTACTCCTATTTTTCAGATTCCTTCTAGTTTGACCGTTGCGACTATCGGGGGCACTACTTTTGGCGTGTCAGCGGGATCAATTGTGTCGACCTACGGTACTGTTACGGCCACTCCTACTTCTGCCGCTCAAGAACGTGCAACTGTCGGCACTCCCATTTTCCAGATTCCTTCTAGTTTGACCGTTGCGACTATCGGAGGCACTACTTTTGGAGTATCAGCTGGGTCAATTGTGTCGACCTACGGTTATCCGAGTGCAACTGCCACTCCCACTACTACTTCTAATGACAGTAACAGCGGAATCGTTGGTACCCCTGTATACACGATACTTTCGAGTTTAACTATTGCTACTATTGGCGGGACCACATTTGGAGTTTCTGCTGGTTCAATTGTGTCGACCTACGGTTATCCAAGTGCAGCTGCCACTCCCACTCCTAATTCTAATGACACTAACAGCGGAATCGTTGGTACCCCTGTGTACACGATACCTTCGAGTTTAACTATTGCTACTATTGGCGGGACCACATTTGGAGTTTCTGCTGGTTCAATTGTGTCGACCTACGGTTATCCAAGTGCAGCTGCCACTCCCACTCCTAATTCTAATGACACTAACAGCGGAATCGTTGGTACCCCTGTGTACACGATACCTTCGAGTTTAACTATTGCTACTATTGGCGGGACCACATTTGGAGTTTCTGCTGGTTCAATTGTCTCCACATACGGCTATCCTCAAGTTACCCCGACTGTGAGCGCCAGTAAAACACATAGTACACTCGTTGGAACCCCTATCTATCAGATTCCTTCTTCTTTGACATTAGCCACTATTGGAGGTACTACCTTTGCTGTGTCGGCTGGATCCATTGTGGGACAAGTTACAGCGACGGGATCGGCCACGCATTCCACTCAAATCGCACCGGCTTATTCAATCCCAGGTAGCCTTACCATAGCTACAATTGATGGACAAACTGTTGCTGTCTCGAATGGCTCTATTCTCAGTACTATTGTGGTAAGTATCATTTAACACTGCGATGGTTGTCAAAACTCAACTAACTATATCACCAGTCAACTGAAAGCACTAGCACTAGAAACCAAGATGTGACTCCCACTCTACCTACTGAAATATCTGCTTCGCCCATCACTGCTACAGTGGACTCTTCCGTCACTATATTGCTGAACAGTTCGGCAAGCACCCTTGCTTCGCCCTTCGCGACGGTAGAACCCGTTATTACTTACAATTCTACTGAAGGCCAATCCTATACTGGTGCTGGTAGTACTTTCACTACGGTGGGACCCGTTGCTACTTATAATCCTACTGAAGACTCATCTTATATCGCCGCCGATAGTACCTCCTCCATTGTGGAACCCGTTGTGACTTACAATCCTTCTGAGAACCCGTCTTATACTGCTAGTGATGGTACTTTCACTACGGTGGTACCTGCTGTTACTTACAATCCTACTGAAGACTCAGCTTATACCTCTGCTGGTAGTGCCATAGCTACTGCGGGACCCATTGTCACCTACAAACCGTCTGAGGAGAAATCTAATACTGCTGTCGATAGCACTTCCATTTCAGTG
This sequence comes from Zygoascus flipseniorum, assembly GCA_030565365.1. Classification (NCBI taxonomy): domain Eukaryota; kingdom Fungi; phylum Ascomycota; class Dipodascomycetes; order Dipodascales; family Trichomonascaceae; genus Zygoascus; species Zygoascus flipseniorum. Next base: position 295,312 of record JAJMBR010000014.1, read on the forward strand.
GGATCTACTATCATAAACAATCCTACTGAGGACCAATCCTATACTGCTGTGGAAAGCGCCGTTACTTCTTTGGGACTGTTTGTCACCTATAATCCTTCAGAGGATCAGTCTGTGACGATTACTGCTGCAACTTCTCTGGTCCAGCCTGTGCCTTACTCTAATACTGTACCTCTTCCTTCGTCGCTTCCCAGCTACGTCGTTCCTGCAGGTGGTGGGCAGGCAATCAACACTCCTGTTCCTCCTCCCGGATACACGGGAGAAACTATGAATTTGAACCCGCCTCCCAGTACTGCGGGTGGCGACGGAAGTGGAGCTCTGGTTGAGAGTAGTGCTACTGTCACTATTGCTTATACAACATTTAGTGCTGCTCTTCCTACTGACTATAGTTCCCTGCCTCCCTTCAACCCTGTGGATGTTAGCTATTCCCCATTCAGCGAACCTACTAATACGGGCTCTGCTGAGTATAGCAATCTTCCTATTCCCACATTCGCTGAGTCTTCCATTGCTTTTGTCCCCGTTGAAACCATTTCGCCTTCCTCGGCCCTTTTCAGCGAATCATCTGGTATAGCCTCTCAAGAGTACGTGACATTTAGTCCTCTTCCTACCGGCAGTTTATCAGGATTAGGGTCCTCTGAATCGACCTCCACTGCAATCGTTCCGTTTGTTTCAAAGAGTGCTGTTAGCGGAGCTTCTGTTGATTCTACTACAGTAGTTCATTCTACTGTTGTTGCCTATGTTACAGTAAGTAGCCCTACAGCTACCAGTGTTAGTGATGACACTACAACTACTTTATACCAGACAAGTATTCAGATGGTTACTCGAACAGCTGAGGTACACTCTAACGGCGCTTCCCCTGTTGTTTCTCAAGTTGCCTCCACTGATTATCAGCCTAATGTGCAAACTGTTACTGTGCATGCCTCCCCTGATATTTCTGTTATTACGGAGGTTGTTACTGCTCCTGCTGTATCTCTACCACCAGTTGTTGTCACCGTTACTCAGAACCCTGAGCCTGTCGTTGTCACACAGACTGTGTATGCCACCCAGCTCAATCAGGCGAATAGGGATCCTGTAACTGTTACCGTTACGGCTGGTCCATCTCAGGCAAATGAACCCTCTGTAACGGAATCGGCTGCTGCAGCTGCCGTTGCTTCTATTTCTACAAGTTCTAATGTTACCTTTAGTGTCGCTTCTCCCAGTACGTCAACCTCTGCTTCGTCTGACTATGTGAGCAGTAATAGTACTATTTCTGCTGATGTTCCTTCTGGAAATCTCGAGCCATCTCAGCCTGATCAGTTGACAACCCAGAGAATTGCTGTTCGGCCGTCTGTGTCTGCTCTTTCACTGAACTATGACTCTTCTAACAGTACTGTAATTTCTACGGTTCCTATTGCCTCAGCAGCATAAGCATCTCACTCAGGGAGTGAACACGATAACGACCACGGTGACGAACTTACGATAAAACGCTTTTAAATTCCGGCGTAAGCCCAGTGATATTCATATAAAACATTCTGGTTTATGTACAAGTAAATAATAATATGATTTGAAAATTAAAAAATGAAATCGAGCGTTTGTCTAATTAGAGTCGGATTTATCACCACTCGAGGGAGGTTGGATTCCGAGCTCCTTAGCCTTTTCTTCCAGCCTTTTTCTTCGTTCAATTCGTTCCATTCTCATTCGCTCTACCTCAGCTTGAATCTCTACAGGATCGGTAGGGGGCCTGTTCATTCGAGCAGGATCGGGCCAGAAATTTTCTACGTTGAGCTTTTCATGCGTATTATGACCGATCCAGAGCATGACGCCTATTGGTAAAGAAACATTAAGAGCAAACTATTGTTAGTTGCATCAAAGGTACTTAGGGCCGGTCAGCTACTCACTCTGAAGATTTCCAGATTAGCAGGCGAGATCCTGAATTTTCCCATGATGATGAAACCTCGGTGGGATGATTCGAGGTTGGGAAGGATTGTTGCAACAGAAGCATATCAAGTTATCGATAGAAAAGAAAAAGGAGAGTAACGAAAAGCCTATCGTGGAAATATTGTAATACGTTTGACTTAGTTTTCATATATTCGCCCGTGGTTTATTTCGTTCCATTTATGTCGGCTAATGGTGTTTTTCGAGGTTATTATGGAATTAAGTTTCCAATTTCGGTGGACGACGGAGCTTCGATCCTCTTGTGAACTTCTCAGTACAAAAGCAGGCTGTAGCCAAACGTAGGAATTAGTCAGTTTCACGCTATTAAACCCTTTGACAAACATCAAGAGATGAATGCAGTACATGTAAAAGCTCGAATGTTGGGGCTGAATTTTTTAGCAAGTGAAAATGAGTTCCGATCTCCAGTATGTTATCTAGTTAGAGATCGTATATTCGCACACACAATGTAAAATGAGAACACACAAAAAGGAGAGTTGAAACTCATTGACTAAGTAGATGAAAACATGCAGAATGAGGTTCTTACGTCACCGTCTGAATAGTATGCTCAGTTTAAAGATACCTGAATATCGAAAGAGTTCATATAAAAAGCTTCCGACTTTGGAACTGAGGTCATCATCTACTACATATTGTCCATTAAGGTGATTCGCACCTCTATATGTACATCTCAATTATAGTCTTGCAAAATATTGCAGCCACCGTATTTTTTTTGCAGAATGAAGTAATTTCAAACGATAGACGTTAGTCGCCACACAGTGGCTTGTCCCACGGGACATAATGAGAGCAGCTATTATCCGAATGAAACTGGCATAGATACTCGTTCCGTGTTGAGGTTGTTGCTTTACGCTATTATTTTAGGATTCAAGTACCGATATCAGAAAGGATGATTGGCTGTCGCAGCTTACCGCCGAAATTTTCTATTTAGTCTTGTGAGCCGTGCTTTCAGCGTGAGCCTCCTCATACTGCTTCTCTCTGAGCTGCTTATGCCTTTCAATATAGGCATTTGTTTCCTTATACTTAGTTCCCAGAATTTCGTCCCAGTGAACAAAGAAGGGCTGAGAGAAGTTCGTCTTTATACCAAACTGTTGATGATGAATGTCGTGAAAAGCCGCGTTATTAGGGAAGAGAATCTGAAAAGGATCATAGGGCAGCTGATATCCACAATGATCATCTACTGTCTTCATAGTAGAGAAAGTGTAAAAGATGATAGACTCTCGCACAGTCATCCCGGTAAGAGTATAGGCAAGTCCAGCACCAGCAGTGTCAAGTAACAGCCCTTCAATAAGAGAGTTATAAAGAGCACCAAATGCATAGGGAACAAAAAGTCTGTGGTGAACTGAATGGAAGTTTCGGTATAGCCATTTGTTCATATGCATAGCCCGATGCAAAGAGTATTGCCATGTATCCATGATAACACATCCAATAAAGATCTTAAAACCAGGAGCTAATATATAATAAACAAACCATGCAGCAGAGTGAGAAATTCCGAAACTTCTCTGAATTTTCCAGATATCATGTTCTTCAAAGCCCGTATACACGGGAGGCTCAATGTACATCAATCCAAGACCAGCCAGAGACTGGAAAATATGCTGCAGAACCACAGCTCGAATGACTTCCTGCACAGTACATTTGTTGAGTTTTTCCAGTTCGGCCGGAGTATGCAGACGGTATCGCTCAAACCAGTTATTGACATCGATAATGTGGAAAAACATGGAAAACGTCCAATATGCTATGACGGGAGCAAGCAACGCAATGAACGCGTCACTTATCCATGGAAAAATATCTGTCTTGGGCTCCAGTTTAATTTCTGGAGGTGTGGTCAAGTTGTACATGTCGATAGTGTGCGCACGTCGGAGACTCGGCTGCTGCGTAATCACAGAGGAAGAAGATGAAGGCAAAAATAAAAAGATCCGAGAATAAGATCCAAATTGGTCCCCGGCAGAAGAAAACTCGCAAACCGCAATCCTCGCGCTAGGCTTCAAACAGAAATAGAAATAGAAACAGAAAAAATGGCTGCTATTCCGTGGCGCTAAATATCGGATGAGTTTCCAAACGGTATTTATACTAGACAACAAAAAATAGCGAGCCGCTCGCTCTGTTAGCTAGATTTTAAGGGGATCCGACCATTTAAGTGGGATCACTAGTTGAAAATTTGGCCGGCAACCAATTTTTCACCCACCACCGCGGTGAAATCTCCCGGCCAACTTGAAGCATTCATTGCTGAAAATTTGATTCCAACCACATCAAGCGTCAAGCATCGGCACCGACCAACCGGCACAACCCCATCAATGCCCAAGAAATTTGTGCATCCCGGCGCCTTTCGGGGAGTTGACTGGCTCCTCAAGCATAGATATGGCCCCAACGTTTATGCTTTTCGAAATCTCGAGTCGGGGCAGGTTTTATATACGCAGATTCCGTTTCCTCAAGAGTTCAACCGGGACGAGCAGTTTCAATATTCCAATTTGGACAACCGGCTCCCCAAGCTCAGACGTGATTTGTGGCGAGCTATGGCCGTGGTGGAGCTTCCCACTCACGAGAAATCCATTGATTTCTACCAGGATCTGGTCCAGCTGAGAATGATGCGAGACCGTGAAATGAAATCTGAGGCCAATCTCTGGCGAAAAAAGGACCAAAGAACGGGCCGTGTCTGGTCATGGGGTCACTTCCATCCTACATACACTCAGGAAGCTGTCGCTGACCTGCTGTCTGCCTCTGAAGCATCTGGTGTTGACGTGAAGCTCTACTGGGAAGATGCTTGGAGAAAAGGTGACGATAAGCACTGGCAAAACATCAATGTTACGCATGAACTCATGCCCCCTTGTAGGCCAGAGCAACAGTTTGTCTTTTTGAGAAAAGTTGCCACTGATTCGTTCCAGAAAGCTCTGACAGCTCGGGAGGACGGTTCGGCTGAGGAAATCAATGCATCCAACGTCAATATCGAAGAAACCTTATCAAACGAACCATCTTCACAGCAGGCCGACAGCGTCACCGAATCTGCATCCACGTCGTCATCAGCCTCTTCGTCGAAGATCACCGCTGAGTCGGCCGAGTTACTTGGTTTCCGTGAAGATCAAGTCGCTCAGGCCCAGGTTTCTCTCGAAGAGGCGGAACAAGCACTTGAAAAAGCTCTACAGTCTGGCTCCGCAATATTGAAGAAGACCACTCGAAAAAACCTCAAGACCAAGACCAAAGCCCTTAGACGTGCCGAACGTCAGTTGCAGATTGATAGAAACAAGACCAACTTCTAACCGACAACCAAACAACAACCAAACAACTTGTAAATATTTTATGTATTCATGTTACTATTGTATATATGGTGAAAATAATAATGCCATCTACACATTGATTTCACACTTTTTTTTCAATCCGACTTCTTCTACACCCGAATCTCCTGCTGTGCCGCTCGCTTTCTTCGTTGCGATTTCTCAAATGCTGCTTGTTGAACAAAATTTCGTCCTTCGTTATCAAGATCTTTGACCTTGTAAATTCTAACGATCCAGTTCTCACTAGTAAACGCCTCTTCCAGAGTATGGAGCACCGGCGATTCAGGAATCTGCTGCTGTCGAACTCGATCATGAGCGGGCGAATTACCAAATACCTCGGGAAATCGGTAGTATGACATCTTATACATCAAACTGTTTTTCATAGTAGGAGTCGCTTCGTGATCAACACGGTATTCACTCTTCTCAGTGAAGAAGTTTCTCTCCTTAATCTTGTCAGGCCAGATGCCTTCGGAGATTCTAACCATCCACAAGAATTTATTCATATCGTCACCAGAGTAGCCTATCAATCCTCCAAAGATGACCAAAATGTAATCAACATCATGTTGTTTCAAAATAGGATAAGCGTTTTCTTCTGACGAAGACATAGCTCTGCCTACAGTCGCAATATGTGTGTTATTCCAGGTATTGTTATCTACCAATGTGGTTCTATCAGCCATACCACCAATCTGGTAGCCGTAATCCCACCAGCTCATAATATTTGCATCTTCAGCAGTGTTCATTCTCAGCCAATAATATGCTTCTCTGAAATCATCAATCAGAAACTGAGATCCATCAGGCATCGAAGAGGCCAGAACTACTGACGGTGACGAATAGGCTTGCGAAGTAACCCAAGTACAGTGGTAAACAAACATGACAAGATAGCCAATAAAAGAAACTATAACCAACAGTCTAGCAACCAGAGGAATCTTCGGATCATGGGTCAAGAGCTTGGCAAAAAACCGGCCAGTGTTGTTACTAGATCGATCTTCGGTTGCACTGACAGCACTGACAGAACCATCACCGGCTTCGGTTTTCGTGGTAGACGGCTGCTCATCAGCTTCAGAGAAATCATCATAGACATCAAATATACAAGAAATGGCAATGGCACCAGTGACACAGATAATAGGGGTCAGCGTCAACATCAATCTGACCATGACACCTGCGAAATAGCTACCCAACACTGAGTAGACGATGATGAACACATGCTCGTCCTGCAATTCCTGGAGAGAAAAGTACACGCCAACGGGGAACATCCAAATAAGGAAGGAGTTGTCAAAGAAAAATGAAGGCCAAGCAGTAGGTTGATGCTCACTTACCGATGCAATGATCGGAATATGGATCTTGGCATAACCTGTATCCCAAAGAGAATAGAATCGACCAGTCCAGGGGGCAATGACATTGGCATAAGTAAGACCCACCAGTGCGACAAGAGACAGTGCAAGAATAATAACCACCGAAGTAATTATGACAGTCTTAAACTGCTTGGTAGGGACCTGGTGCCGAATGTATTCGGAGAAAGAGATGAGCTGAAGTAGGCCAAATACACCAAGAGCAGACATGTGCTCGCTGGATCGAATAGGCAAGAAGCCAACGAATGGAATTTGCATGGAAGCCAGCGTGCCCAAAACGTACCAGGAGGAATAAGCGACGTAAATTCTGCTAGAGTACCGCCCCATAAGGAGCAGAACAAATACATGTAGAGGGATCATATTGGTGATGAAAACGTAACCACCCCAAGCAGACACCATGTAAAAGTAAGATAGAGCAGTCAATGCACCCCAGAAAGCGGATCCAAGCTTCACAGCCTTGATCCAGAGATAGAAAGTCACAATCAACAAAGTGATGGCAATGGCCTCGTTATCGTATGATCCAGCAACTGATCGAGAGATGTAGCCAGGAGCAATGCCAATAAAGAAGGCAGCCATCAGACCAGCAGTCTCGTCCTTCATTTCCTTGGTGAAAAGGTAGGTAAAGTAGGCAGTGAGGGAAGAAAAAGCCGGAGCCAGCAATACGCAGATGTTTCTGATGTCAATTGGCAGTGCCAAAATGTTGGTCAAAGTAGCGCGGATCACGTTAGATGTAACCATCAATCCAGGGTACAAGGTGCCACCGGTGACTCGACCAAGAGGGTACCAAGTTCTATCATCAAACCAGTTGAGGAACTTGTAAAATCCATTATTAGCGAGGTATTTGGTGGCCCTGAAGTTGAACCAAGGGTCAAACTCGTGGATAATGGACTCAAATCTCACGACCGAGAACAAACGAGACGATACAGCAGCACCGGCAATCGTAGCCAGAATCAGCGATTTGAGCAAAAACTGGACCTTGCTCACAGTTTCCGCACTTACAGTTCGGCGGGCAAGCAATTGCATCGTTTACAGTCGGAGTGGTGATGAAGTTGACTTGATTTGAGTGATGGGATCATTCATTACGTGTTCAGTCAGAGAGGACCTTCAAACCTCTAGACAAACCCTGTCCGATCAAATGGCCCATATTCGCAATACAATAGAAAGGACGCTAGAAACACAGGATTATGACACATTACTGGAATTCTGTATTGATAAGGTGCCGGAATTAAGTAAATATTACGATAGTAGTCAATTATTTCCCGACGAACTCTGGTTAGCATCCACTCTATGGATCTTACAGTACTATGACGAGATCAGCGATGTCAAACTCATCATGTCTCAATTGAACAAGCAAGTGTATAGTAGCAGTTCTCTGGTCGAAGCGTCTATCCAAGGACTAGCGGCACTGCATGCTTGTGATGTAGATACTATTTATCAGCTGCCTAGCACTGAATGGGGTCCTTTGCTGGACATTGTCAACAAAGTGGTCGCAAATTTTCAACAATCCGTTCTGCAGCTTATCTGCACCAGATACAAAGATATCAGTAGAAAAAAGGCCGTCAGGTATCTTGGATCACAGGATTTGGTCATGTCTTGGCCCTCGCACGGTGATTTTGTCTATCCTCCTAAGCCGACAGGCAGTGCCCCACAAAGGCCATCCTCTGAATATCTAGCACAACTCACGGCCTTTATCGAGCAAGCTGCTCTGTAGGAATCAAAAAGGATTCCCTTTCTGCATCACGTAATAAATTTGCATTATACAATATAAATATTGGTTAGTCTAGTTTTCCTTCTATGAAACTCTCCTCATCGTAGAAAACATCTCCGTCGCCGTCGACAATGTCATCTCGATGCCATCGATTCACCATCCACAATGCAAACATGGTACTCAATGAGACGATACAGAACGTCGTATCCGATATTTTGTCAACAACAGGCACATCCAGCGGCGCTCGCAAGGCCGCTGTAATGGCTGAGGACATATTTTTGGGGAGATTTGACCTTAGCAGCAGTGAGGTCGAGATAACATAAATACCCAATAATTGGGCCACAACTATGCCAGTAACATGCAGTCCGCTAGTGGCAGTTGTAGTTTTCTTGAGAACTGGAAAACCCTTGGATAACGTCTTTAGAGTTGTCAGGACAGAGGAAATAGATGCAATAAATAATAGCCCTGAAACTGAAAAACTGATTTGGGTTGCAAGGGCTTCGAAGTCACTCTTTGGATAGCACCATTGGGCCATATGCGCAATAGAGATAACCAGAGCATCGGACTCGTCCCTACCAGAGGTTTTTTGCGTATTCCAATGACTCAAAAGATTCTTAACAATCAGGACACTGAATAGCCGATATATACAGTAGAGAGCGAAGACGAAATAAAACTTCTTGTGAAGGCGCCCGAATATTGTTCGTGATAGCTGCTGGTATTTCAGTCTCGCTCTAGCAACCTCCAAGTCATTTTCAAGATCAAGCAGCATCTTTTGTAGGGCTGAGATCTCAGTGTTGACCGAAGCATACTCCTGGGTGGTAGCATCACCACCAGTAATAGAGCTCATCACCTTCATCATAATGAGATTAGTAGTAGACATACTTCTTCTATCCTTCATCTGAAGGCCCAGTTTTTGGAGAGCATGCTTCTTGTCCTTGAGCAAATCGTTACTAGCCAATACCGTTCGTTCCAGACGATCGACATCGTTTTGGGTAATCGGACGTGCCTTGGAAATAAACACCTCGTAAGGGGCGGAAACAGCAGAAAACCCCGACAAAATGGCCATAGAAGTCACACCGACAAAGCCGATTCGACTAAGGCAAAACTCGGTCCATCCATTTGTTTGTTTGGTAGCGGGCTGTCGTAGTTTCGCCGTAGAAGATTCAGTCGACAATTGGATGAACTGACCGAACCAATAAAACACATAGAGATAGGCGGCAAAAATCGTGCACACCAAAGACCATCTGCGATTTGAATTGACAATGGACTTGGTTGCCACCGTGATTTCAGCGAACGGAATGACCAAAGTCAGCATCGACAGTAATACACGGGTGGATATCGACCACAGAACCAGCCTCGTATCGTGAGATAGCCAAGAACAGATTTCGCACAAAACAAGCTCGATAAGGATAATTGAACTGCACACAGTTACATCGAAAAGTGGATGCAGATACCGATCTTCATTGTTGCTATTGATATTTCTCGTGGTCGTAAAGTACCTGTACAACACTCGATGAGACCATATCGAAACTATCAGGGCCAAAAGTATCACCGGAGTGGACTCAGTTACCACCAGCAGGAGTGATGCTTCGGAGTTTGCACCAGTGGCCATGGTGATTAGGCAGAAGAGGGCACAAAATGAAAGAAACTTCAAAGCCAATTTTGGTGATACTCGCTATAGGTATATTGGTTACAAAAGCTGATGTTCGTACAAGGGTAAATTAATAAATTTACAATAAAGACGCAAGTCTGAGGACCCACCACTTCCCCCTCGGAGGGGCACGTAAGAGAGAATGTAAAAATAGAAGCAGCAACAGCAAATCGATCAGCAATAGAACGTCTTATAAAATTGGCTGCGCTAAAAAAAGCCCATCATATCCAGCAAGTAAGCTACAGATAAGTGAGCCAGCCGATTTTTACTGAGAAGGGGAAAGAGAGGCATACATAGTTCATAGCTATTTCCTTACATTACATATCGCCAATAATAAAACAAAACATTAATCAATCTATTATTTAACACGTGACGCAGGACAGCACAGCTACCGGGAACAGGACAGAAACGTGCTCGCAGTTACCCTTGTTTTATTAAACTTTATATGGAGCCATAATGCTCATTCACCTGAATAGCAGTTGTCTAGGTTTCACAGGATTAGCCGGATTGGGAAGTTGGGGTAGGTATTGATCCGGCTAGCTGCTGGTGTCTCTGAGCAAATTGTATTTCGATGGAGTAGATAGCAATACATTTGATTTTTCTTCATGCCCTGGGTCCGAGTCGGCCAAGGCATAGCCCGTTGTGGGAACGGTGATTGGAGCAGTTCAGTGGGCTCGTGGCCTGCCTTCATTGTGATCCTACCTGTTCAGGAAAAATTATTAACCGAGATCTGAGGAAATTTCATCCAATGATTTGATGCAAGCAAAGAAAGTAAACAAACCAGAAAAAAAAAAAAGCCATAGCTCATTCAGTTTAACCAGCAGTAGAACCGATTTTCGGTTTCATCTGTAGTCGGTGGATGTTCTTGGCTTTGGCTGCAGTTCCAGGGGGTAGACCAGCCCAGTTACTGGGGGACCCCCTTTAATTGGTGATCGGGCAGGGGTGGAGTACTGAAGTACATTTTGACTTTGTATCCCTTTAACTGTCAGACCAACCAACCAACATCACAAATCATACCAGCAGAACTTCAGTTTAGCACTTTACTTCACTGGTAAAGCCTAGTTTTCTCCCGTAATAGTACAATTTCGCATTTCAGCAAGGGCTGACATAAGTAGTCCCCTACTATCCTGTTTGTATCTACCTGCTTGCCTGGCCTGTTGCGTGAAATTAAAGTGTATAATAGTGTCTAATCCGCTATTTCCACAACACCAAACATGTCTGCAACTAAAACACAGGAAGCCCCGTTGTTCTACAAACGACGGCAGCAATTTCCTGGCTACATAGATGTGGATTCTACCAAAACCCGTGCTCCTTTGTCTTCGAACAATCCGTTTCGGTCGTCCTCGGCCGGCTCTGACTCCCCGCCAGTAAGAATTGCGACATCCCCTTTTGACGAGGATGAACTGGATAAATATAATCAGCAACGATCTTTGAGTCAGGATACTGGCAGAATTGCCCCTGGCAATGGAAAGGGTCGATTCATCCCCATACAGCATCAGGTTTATTCGCTTTCTGACCGAGACATTAGTGCTAGGCCTACATCAGTCTACTCCACTTCTACCTCCGGCTACTCCAGAAAAAGCCGAGATTCGGCATACTACAGCCCCGTCAAATCTGCACCTGCACCTGCAAACGAATCATTTTCTCGGTATGTACACTGTCATTGTTTTTTGTTCTACTAATCTACTCTTCAGTCACACTGAATTACTACTACTTTTTGTTGTTTTGACTCCAAGCTGTGACGGTGTTTGGATCCTCGCTCATGTGCCGCTTGGGCCTAATCTGGCAGTCGCTTCCTCCCTTCCATAATAGAACTGCTACAGGGTTATTTTTAGTGGCAGGTAAAGCATATTATCTGGCTAAAAAATAGCACTAAAGGTTTACCCCCGCCATAGTCTTGAAACCACTGGTATATATTCGCTTGCAGAACCGATAAGAACTATGGCTCTGACTGGGTGCAACTCTATTTAAGTCTATTTGGAAGGGCGGGATCTCAGCTGTATGCTTTGAGTGAACAGAGCATTCTTTGTTGCTAAGGGCCTAAACTTCTGCTGCAAAACTGTGTGCGGTGCATTACACTGCGCTGCGCTGCATATATTTTACATGGTGCCCTGGCTGGCTGGTTCCGATGTTCGAATAACACAGCCTCACTTGGTGTGACTGTGGGCCGGCGATGCAGGCAGGCAGGGTGGGGAATGGTCGTACGTAATCTAGCTGCGGGCTCGAGCGGGATTAAGATATTGAGCATTGCTGGTTGCGGTTGTGGATACCGAACAAGCAATCATCCTTGTTGTCAAAGTAGGGTTTTTGGTCTTGTACTGGTGGTTTGTTGACTATCCCACCATTTCTGTATTCCACCTTGTGCTCGGCTTGTGACCGCCGCCCTTTTACAGCCCCCCAAGACATTTGCGGCAACCCTTGTGACTTGGCAACCAAGAGACCTGGAGCTTTTGTTGACTCAATCTTTTCTTACCCTCGTACTACTCATTCCTGCTGAATATTCCCCTGCCGACGCTCAAGTGCTTAAAAAGTGTGTTTCAGTGTGGCTGATTTGTGATTATAGTTTAGGTCTTACTTTTGATCTATTTTTCCCAGCAAGGGGCTTAACCGTACTAACCACGCCAGACGAACTTATAATCCTCCTAATAGACACGGGTCGACTAGAATGTCAACCAATCCTTTTATCGACGAACCTTTTGAATTGGGAGAAGAACAGCCTAGCAATACACGCTTGACTTCTTCTAGCGGCCGACATCACAGCTACGACAACGCCAGTGACCGAGAACCTCTTCATTCCTCCCGCTCTCGAGTGGGTCAGGCACCACCACCAGTCAGCAAGAAACCTCAAATTACAAGGAGACCTTCTTCTCCTAATTCAATAGATTCTACATCTTCGGGAACTATTGGCAATAATCAGAAACCCCACCGACCACGCGCTAGTTCCGAGTCTTCTGCTATGGATCCGCCCCCTTACCAGGCGTCTCGCAGCCGGGAACCTCCTAAAGAAAAAGACCATCGTCAGTCGCGATCTTCTCGACATAGAAGCGACAGAGACAAGAGTGCTTCTGATGAGAAGCGACGAGAGCGAAAAGATCGGGAAAAGCGTTCATCTAAGAAGAAGCCCGCAGTTGGATTGGACGTGATTGATAAGCTTGACGTGACTGGTTTCTATGGTCCTGGCCGGTTCCATCACGATGGTCCCTTCGATGCATGCACTCCTCATCGAAACAAGAACTCCAAGGCTGCACCTGTGGCTGCCTATTCAGCCAATGGTCCTAACAATAGCATGGCTGGTGGCGGTTCGAACAGTGCCACTGAACAGCGAATTATGGGTAGAGACACTGGAGAGGCATATCTGGACTACAATTGGGGAGCCCCGCGAGAAAGCAGAGAGTCTGGCTTTGACACCTCATTGAAGGCTCAGCCTGTTCATGGCGACACCACTATGGGTTTGGGATCGTCCACCTTCTTGGATGGTGCTCCTGCATCACAGGCGGCTATAAAGGACTCTGACGAGCATAGCCATGGTGCTCAGGGACTGGGACGAAAGAAGTCTCTGGTTCAGAGACTGCGAGGAAACAGCAATGCCGGTAATAGCACTCCTCGAGTCCGACTTGAGGTGCCTACAAATTACGAGCCTATTTCCCGATCATCGTCCAATCCGGAGCCTGGTTCCCCCAACCTTGCAAAATCGGATGCTACTCCGCGAGTAACCGTGAATCCTGGCCCCGAGGGAACTCGAAATGGTTCTGGCAGCTCAGGCAATGGTTTGCTGAGACGTGTGAAGAGTCTCAAGGTTGGACGGCCCAAGAACTGATAAATAGGATAGATAGCCTTTTATTTCTTTATTATTGTTTATATAAGCGTCGTATGTTTTTGTTGAATGAAATGGTAGTGATTTATTGATGCATATGGGGTACAGGTATTAGTCGTCATTTACCCATTGAAGAGTAGCGAGGTGAAATTTTTCCCAGCGTAATAACAACTACCACCCACAAATGTTCTCTGCACGATCCGTAGCGCGAACTTGGCTTCGCCGAGGTCTGCATACAGTCCCTGAGATGCATCATTTAAATCGTGAAACCGGAATTCCGGGTTTGTTAAGTCCGCGGGGGTTAGAGGTTGCGTGGTTCCAGTACCAGCAGCATTTGGTGGACAAGCTCAACCACCTGACCAACAAGACAGCCTTTGAGGACTATTCAGCTTTCCAGATCATCGAGGAACTTTCAAGCAGTAATAAGGAGGATCTAGCGCAGCCCGCTGTTCGAATGTTGTATCAAGTGGCTGCTCAGGTATACAATAATGAATTTTTCTTCAGATCACTCAAGGAAAGTGTCAACGCACAGCATGCAAAGGTATCTGAGCCTACTTTCGAAGAGCTTCGGTTTGTGGATATTTCCAAGACTGTCCGGAATACAGAGGTTCCTGTAAGCGGAACAATTACAGGTGCTTCTCTTTCTGGTTCTAATGGGTCCCCTTCTTTCACAGAGGATAGTCCCTCAACCACGTTTGAAAATCTAATCAAATCGTCATTTGAATCATTCGTTTCCTTCAGAGAGCTGTTGGTCAATAAGGCAGATGCCATGTTTGGTGCTGGTCAAGTATGGTTGGTGCAGGACACTAAGGAACCGGCCCTCTTCGTCGTTAACACTTACAATGCCGGAACTCCTTTCGATAAGAAGTTCCTGCTGCCATCTGAAGTCAAATCTCCATTGGTGCCTCTTCTCAATATTAACACCTGGCAGCATGTTTATTTACATGACTACGGATTTGCTGGCAAGCGAAGGTACTTAGAAAATGCATTTGACTGCGTCAATTGGAATATGGTAATCGAACGAATGCCTGTTGTCAGGCCATTACATACCACAATCAGGCCCAATTATCAGAGAGGGCAGCTTCCTAGATCATTTTAGTGGCACCGGCGCATTTGTGTATATTGTAAATAAATTTAGCCTTGTATATATCGTATTGGGAAACATGAATGAATAATGTTCATGCGCTTGAGAAACTCTCAAGAAAGTATATAGGGGACCACCACCAAAGTATGCAAAAGAAAAGGACCATGAGCCTTATTACTGCACTATCTGATCTGTTGAACCAAAAGGGTATTCGCCCGAATAGTATTTTCATAGAGAAAATTCGGAGAATTTCCTTGGAAGAAGCCGAATCCATTCTAGTGAATGCTTGTGAAAGGCACCGCGATGATCCGAACTTTCCAGATAATATTCGGGATCTTGTGACTTACCTCAAACGAGGGAATGAGGCTTACAATTATCCTGCCGTGGATGAAATGGATATTACTGAAGGTAGTGAAAAGAAGGCAGGGCCATCCGTTGAGATCTCAGAAATTTCTCAACAAGACCAAATCCAAAAAGTCTTGAGGCAGGAAGAGATGAAAATTGAAGCTGTTTTAATTGAAAGCCATTCACCATATCCTGAGGTAAGGTCGGTGACAGATCCAACCGATGATACTGATACTCATGCCGAAACTCTGAGAATGTACGTGATAGGATGTATGTGGGTCGCAATAGGAACATTTTTTAATCAGTTTTTCACTACGAGACAACCATCTATATTAATTTCTGCTCCGTTGCTTCAGCTTCTGGTATATCCTTGTGGAAAGTTCTGGGAAAGAACGATGCCGAACCTGTACATCAGAAAGTACAAATTCAATCCCGGACCATGGACTCAGAAAGAGCAAATGCTGGTCACCATAATGTTTAATATTTCTCTAGGTTTACCTTATGCAAACTCCCAGATTTTTGTTCAGCGGCTGCCAATATTCTATAACAATGTATGGGCTGCCTCATATGGATACCAGTTCATGCTTCTACTATCAACCCAACTCGTGGGATTTGGAGCAGCCGGTCTGGTTAAAGATTTATTAGTCAGTCCTTCGTACTGTATTTGGCCGGGAACTCTACCATCTTTGGCACTGAATAGGGCATTGCTGCTACCAGAGCAGAGTAAAAGTCTCAAGAAAGAACCCACGAATTTCAGGTTTTTTCTGATCGTCTGCCTGGCATCGTTTCTTTATTTTTGGCTTCCGAATTATTTATTCGAGGGCCTTTCGAATTTCTCTTGGCTGACATGGATCAGTCCTAGGAACTTCAACCTGGCAGCTGTGACTGACATGTACGGATTAGGGATCAATCCGTTGCCTACTCTAGACTGGAACATTCTAAATGCGAGCTCTTGTTTAGTAACACCATTCTTTTCATATGCCAATACTATGATTGGATGCGCACTATCGGGCATGATCATTATCCCTGCATTATATTGGACTAACTATATGAATGTTGGATATCTACCAATCAATTCAAACCGCCTTTTCACTAATACAGGCGGCCCTTATAACGTTGGAAACATATTAACAGATCACAAATTTGATGAGAAGAAGTATCAAAAGTATTCGCCTCCATTCTATTCTGCCGCGGCACTGGTTGTTTATGGAGCGTTTTTTGCCTACTATCCAGCAACCATTGTCTATAGTCTTCTCTACCACTGGAGAGCAATGAAGCCAGGTCTATCCAAAGTGGTGAACAGTATAAAAAGAAAAACTACTGGCACGTCCTACTTTGAAGAGACTGACTTGCAGCGTGACCCGCACTGTGCGATGATGGCAAAATATCCGGGCACTCCCCCTTGGTGGTACTTTTGTATACTAGGAATAGCTCTGTCACTGGGCGTAATATGCGTGAAAATGTATCCTACTGAAACTCCAGTCTGGACGATATTTGTTGCAGTAATATTAGGCATTACTTTTCTGGTTCCAATAGGACTCATGGAAGCTGTCACCAACACCACCATCGGTATCAATGTGCTCACAGAGCTTATTTCAGGATTTGCACTACCTGGAAACGGTACTGCCATGATGATCATGAAGGCTTTTGGATATAACACCAATGCTCAGGCACTTCATATGTGTGCAGATATGAAGCTGAGCCACTATGCCAAGGTTCCACCTCGAGCGACATTTAGAGCTCAAATACTGGCCACAGTTTTGTGCACCATTATAACGATTTTGATTGCCAACTGGCAGATTGACCATTTCCCTGGTATCTGCACTCCAGGGCAGCCACAGAAATTTACCTGTCCGAATGAAACCACCTATTTCAGCGCCAGTTTGTTTTGGGGCGTTATTGGACCAAGAAGAATTTTTGGATCAAATGGCCTTTATCCAATTCTGACTTATTGTTTTCTCATTGGTGCATTTATTCCAGTCCCATTTTACCTATTAAAGAAATGGCGTCCAAGGTCTGTCATTGCAAGGACATGCAATCCGTTGGTGATTCTGTCAGGCATGCTCACTTATGCCCCATACAGCATTGCATTTCATACTGGGGGTTTCTGGATATCAATATTATCACATAAGATTGTCCGGAAAAGATTTAAAAGAATATGGGAGAAGTATAATTACATACTTTCGTGCGGACTGGACAGTGGGGTTGCCATATCAGCAATAGTGATGTTTTTCGCACTACAGTATCGCGGTACCTTGCTCAAATGGTGGGGAAACACGGTTGTAATGAGGCAATTGAGTCAAGAACCAAGGCTCGAAGCTCCGAAAGAAGAAGATTGGTATTTTGGGCCGCGAAGGGGTTTCTATCCGTAGTTTCCCCACAAATCTTCTAGGTGTAGCCATAATTTTAACTAGCCATCTAACGTTTTGACAGAAGTGCCAATGCAAGAAATAATGATGAAAAGATGCCAATATAGGAGAAATAGGAAAGCTCCTTGAGAGGAAGTAAAAATACGGAGATGATGTCCAATACGGTTTCAGCACAGATTTTAAGAGTACTGACATGCGTATCGGGATCAACATTAAGGCACTTCTCCCATTTGATGCAGTCCTGCTCCAAAGCAGGAGCTCTAGTGTCGGGCATGCATTTGTTGGCAATATAGTTTTTGAGGCAGGAGCCAATCTCGATTGCCATATTTGCCTGGTGGTACTGCCTCTTGCCTTCAACGTCGCTCATAAATGCACGGACAACGAGATATACCACATATCCACCAGTGCCCCAGACCAGCGTACTTAATGCCAATTGCACATACCACTGCACAAGCAGAGCATAGTTTATGTGGGATACGTGTGGGGGTCTTTGATGGGCTGCCGAAAAGGAAGGGTCAAGAGACACAGGGGCAGCACTAACAGTGGAACTAGAAGCACGTTTTACCGAATCCATCGGTTCCTGTCGACGAATAGTCAGTTGATTGATCCTCTCAGACAGTTTCGGCTCCGCTACAAACTCGGGAGCAGAGAGATCACTCAGTACAGGCTCAGGAACAGGAGGTGCGTGGGGGTCAGCTACATCTTCCATTTCAACGTCTTCGGGTTCAGGTAACTGATGAGAGGCTGATGATTCCAATATATCCTCGAGCGATTCCCGTATGTCAGAGACCCGGAACACGCCATCGTCATTGCTGGGCCGACTGCTTACGCCATGGGCCTGCATGATGATGGTTTGAACAAATTTGGCACCGGCTGGTGGGCGGGTGGGTTTGTCAGCCCAGGAGAGTATTTAGTCAGCAGCCTAAAGCGGTAAGGCTGCAAACATTTGATATCTCTCTCCGCAAAAACGAATAAAAAAGAAACTTGAATGCAAAAGCTAAAATGAAGGTAGGAAAGAGAGTGATGATCGAGAGAGGCGAGGACCTGAAGGGTCCAAAGACCAGTGAGATACCCTCGAGGAGTCCTCGGCAAATAATCCCATCGGTAGGGGTGGTAAGCTGCAGTGGTTTGCTCTCCTATTGGCTTAGTTCTTATCCCGCCGCACCCAAAAAGGTTGAGTTGAGAAAAAAAAACCTGTGTTGCTTCTTGTTGGATGCAGTCATTCATTCACCTCCCATCACTTATCTAGAATTTTACCTTCTAACACATCTTTTCCTAGAACTTAGCAACAATCAGCGATGGCGGAGGAATCGTTGTATCCCAATTCTTCTCTGAAGAACATCCGAAAGGAGTCTGTGATCCTGGGGTCTATGAACAAGATTCTGGGTAGGTTTTAATCGCAGCTAGTGCTTTTTTCATGCCAAATGGCTTGTGCTAACCCCGCGGTCCAATGTGTGCGCATCGCACGCATTGGGCTCTATTTATAGTGGCCAACAGAGGTGAAATCCGTATGTATTGTGATGTTCCGTAGTCTGTGTCTGACCGTGTTATACTAATTTCCAGCCATTCGAGTATGTATTTTTTGTGGGCTCGTCCCTTGGTGGTGATTTGATCCCCACCCCACTTTGCCCCAGCGATGCTCTGTAGAAAATGTGGTCATTGGCGAGCTGTACGATTGACCCAATTGCCTGGTCTCGCAGGCTCCCGAAGGATTGCTCTGATACAATGGCGATATCCCGGAATTGCCTGATTTTGATTCTTGGCGATATTTTTACGCTCTCGCTTGTGGGGTGCCATCTGGTCGCCCTTGTTGGTCCGGCCCATTTTAGCACATGATTTTACAATACTAACCATTTAGATCTTCAGAACTGCCCATGAGCTGTCTATGCAGACTGTAGCGATATACGCGCATGAAGACATTTTGTCCATGCACAGATTGAGTAAGTGTTTGGTTGTTTTCTACCGTCTTTCCGTGCTTCTGGCGGAAGACGGCCCGGGTCTTTATCTGAGCTAACCTTCCCCGATTAGAGGCCGATGAAGCCTATGTTATCGGCGATCGAGGTGAATTCACCCCGGTTCAAGCCTATTTGCAGATCGATGAGATTATAAAAATCGCCAAAACCCACGGCGTGAACATGATTCATCCCGGTTATGGCTTCTTATCCGAGAACTCGGAGTTTGCCAGGAAGGTCGAGGAAGCTGGAATTGCCTGGGTTGGCCCGCCGGCTGAGGTTATCGACTCAGTCGGTGACAAAGTCTCAGCCCGAGTTTTAGCCGCGAAATGTGGAGTACCCACTGTTCCCGGTACTCCTGGTCCAATTGAGGATGTAGCTCAGGCCCAGAAGTTTGTTGATGAACACGGCTACCCCGTCATCATTAAGGCGGCTTTTGGCGGCGGAGGACGTGGTATGAGAGTGGTCAAAGAAGGTGAAGACATACAGGATGCCTTCAATAGAGCTGTTTCCGAAGCCAAGAGTGCTTTTGGCAATGGCACAGTTTTCATTGAGCGATTCCTTAACAAACCTAAGCACATTGAAGTCCAACTACTGGCTGATGGTGAAGGTAACGTCGTCCACCTTTTCGAACGAGATTGCTCAGTTCAGCGACGTCATCAGAAAGTGGTGGAAATTGCTCCTGCTATCAATCTTTCTCAGGTCACTCGAGATGCCATTCTTGCTGATGCTGTCAGGCTGGCTGAGACTGCTAAATACAGAAATGCTGGTACTGCTGAATTCCTGGTTGATGACCAGAACCGACATTATTTTATTGAAATCAATCCGCGTATCCAGGTAGAACACACCATTACCGAGGAAATTACTGGTATCGATATTGTCGCTGCTCAGATACAGATTGCTGCCGGTGCCACGCTGGCTGATCTTGGTCTCACTCAAGACCGAATCACTTTCAGAGGTGCCGCTATCCAGTGTCGAATTACAACTGAAGACCCTGCTAAGGGCTTCCAGCCTGACACTGGTCGAATAGAGGTTTACCGATCTTCTGGTGGTAACGGTGTGAGATTGGATGGTGGTAACGGTTTCTCCGGTGCTATTATTTCTCCTTACTACGATTCTATGCTGGTTAAGTGCTCCTGCTTGGGTTCTAACTTTGAAGTTGCGCGAAGGAAGATGCTGCGTGCCCTGATTGAGTTCAGAATCCGGGGTGTTAAGACCAATATCCCCTTCTTACTCACCCTTCTCACCCACAATACCTTTATCAAAGGTAACTGTTGGACTACATTCATTGATGATACTCCTTCCTTGTTCGATCTGGTTCATTCTTTGAACAGAGCTCAGAAGATCTTGGCCTACTTAGGTGACATGGCTGTGAACGGTCCTCAGATTGCTGGTCAACTTGGCTTGCCTAAGCTTCACACCGCACCTGTTATTCCGAAGCTCACTGATGCCGCAACTGGCAAGCACATTGATGTAAGTACCCCTTGCACTACTGGCTGGAGAAGCATCTTGCTCAAAGAGGGCCCCGAAGCTTTTGCCAAGGCTATTCGAAATTTCGACGGAACTTTGATTATGGATACGACTTGGAGAGATGCTCATCAATCCTTGCTTGCCACACGTGTTCGAACGTATGATTTGCTGGCCATTGCTCCTACTACCTCTCATGCTCTTGCAAATGCATTCTCACTTGAGTGCTGGGGTGGCGCTACCTTCGACGTCGCTATGCGATTTTTGCACGAGGATCCTTGGGACCGTCTGAGAAAGCTTCGAGCTGCGGTCCCCAATATTCCTTTCCAGATGCTTCTGCGAGGTGCTAATGGTGTTGCCTATTCTTCTCTTCCTGATAACGCCATTGACCATTTCTGTGAACAGGCTTTCAAGAATGGTGTGGATATCTTCCGAGTCTTTGATGCTCTT
Source organism: Zygoascus flipseniorum (assembly GCA_030565365.1). Classification (NCBI taxonomy): domain Eukaryota; kingdom Fungi; phylum Ascomycota; class Dipodascomycetes; order Dipodascales; family Trichomonascaceae; genus Zygoascus; species Zygoascus flipseniorum. The sequence goes on from JAJMBR010000014.1 coordinate 316,693, forward strand.
AACGATCTTGATCAGTTGAAAGTCGGTGTCGAGGCGGTCAAGAAGGCCGGTGGTGTTGTTGAGGCTACTGTATGCTACTCTGGTGACATGTTGAACCCCCACAAGAAGTACAATTTGGAGTACTACTTGAAAACAGTTCGAGAAATTGTTAAGATGGGAACACACATTTTGGGTATTAAAGACATGGCTGGCACTTTGAAGCCTAAGGCGGCAAAGATTTTGATTGGTTCCATTCGAAAGGAGTTTCCAGACCTGCCCATCCACGTTCATACTCACGACTCTGCTGGTACTGGTGTTGCGTCTATGGTCGAATGCGCCCTAGCTGGGGCTGATGCTGTTGATGGTGCTTCCAATTCCATGTCCGGTATGACCTCTCAGCCGTCTGTCTCCGCTATCCTTGCTTCCTTGGAGGGTTCTATTGAGACGGGTCTGAACAAAGACTACCTCAAAACTATTGATGCTTACTGGGCTCAGATGCGACTGCTCTATTCTTGCTTTGAGGCTGATCTGAAGGGTCCTGATCCTGAAGTATACGACCACGAGATTCCTGGTGGCCAGTTGACTAACCTGATTTTCCAGGCGCAGCAGGTTGGTTTGGGCACCCAGTGGGCTGAGACCAAGAAGGCATATGAAGAAGCTAATGAACTCTTGGGCGATATTGTCAAAGTTACCCCTACTTCTAAGGTTGTCGGTGATTTGGCGCAATTCATGGTCTCCAACAAGCTCTCCGCAGAGGATGTTAAAGCCCGAGCATCGGAGCTTGATTTCCCAGCCTCTATTTTGGATTTCTTCCAGGGTATGATGGGCTTCCCCTATGGTGGCTTTCCGGAGCCGTTGAGGTCTAATGTCCTGAAAGGCAAGCGAGAGCCTTTCAGTGAGAGACCAGGTAAGATGTTGCCTCCCCTAGACTTGAAGAAGATCAAGGCAGATCTTGAGAAGAAGTTTGGTAATATCACCGAGTGTGATGTTGCTTCTTACAACATGTATCCTAAGGTCTTTGAGGAGTTCCGAAAGATTACCGATAAGTTTGGTGATTTGTCAGTTATTCCTACCCAATGTTTCTTATCTCCTGCTGAAATTGGAAAGGAATTTAGTATTGATCTTGAGCAAGGTAAGATTCTTGTTCTCAAGTGCCTGGCTGTTAGCGAGCTTTCATTGCAGACTGGTACTCGAGAAGTATACTTCGAGCTGAATGGTGAGATGCGTAACGTCACCATTGAGGACAGGCTCGCTGCTGTCGAGACAATTTCTAGAGAGAAAGCAGATGCTCACAATCCTGGAGAAGTTGGAGCTCCTATGGCTGGCGCGGTGGTCGAAGTGCGAATCAAAGATGGCACTAATGTCATGAAGGGTGATCCACTTGTGGTGCTTTCAGCCATGAAAATGGAGATGGTTATTTCTGCTCCTGTTTCCGGTAAGGTTTCCACCTTGTTGGTCAAGGAAGGTGACTCTGTTGACGGCAACGACCTCATTTGTAGAATTGTCAAGGCTTAAATACATAGAGAAGATATATGAACGAAATTTTAACAACCTCTGCGAGAGGTATCCAAATTGTTTTGTCGGCGTACATTAAGTAATACTATACTACAGTTACACACGTCTCCATTAAGAGGTATCTACGTACCATACCATACATATTAAAATATCAAAAACTTGGCCCTAAAAAACATTAGAGAGCATTGAATAACAGAAGGCGTCAAGGGGAATACAATTATTCGTAGAAACCTTCCTGGCCAGCGGCAGGTTCTTCTTCCCCATAATAGTCCTCCTCATCGACAATTTCGTCGTCGATTCCAGCTTCCTGGTACTGCTGGTATTCCTGAATCAAGTCATCAAGGTTAGAAGCAGCTTCGGTAAACTCAACTTCTTCCATACCTTCACTAGTATACCACTGCAAAAATGCACGTCTTCTAAACATGGCATTGAACTGGTTGGAGGTTCTGGTGAAAAGTTCTTGAACAGATGTAGTGTTGGCAATAAAGGTAGCCGAGGTGTTGAGACCCTTGGGGGGTTGATTGCAGACAGATGTTTGAACATTGTTGGGAATCCATTCGACAAAGTACTGAGCATTCTTGATTCGCTGCTGTCGGATACTGTCTTCGACCTCCTTCATGGGGACCTTTCCTCTAAAGATGGTGGAAATAGTAAGGTATCGTCCGTTATAAGGGTTGCAAGCGGCCATAACATTTTGTGGGTTGAACATTTGCTGGGTGAGCTCGGGTACGGTCAGATTGTGGAAAGCTCTGGACCCTTGAGAGAAAAGGGGCGCAAATCCGACGGTGAAGAAGTGGAGTCTGGGGAAAGGCACAAGATTGACTGCGAGTTTTCGCAGATCACCGTTGAGCTGACCGGGGTATCGCAGACCAGTGGTAACACCAGACATGACCAAGGCGATGAGCTGGTTAAGTTCGTGGTGGGTGGGGGTAGCAATCTTCAAGGTCTTTGCGCAAATATCGTAAAGAGCTTCGTTATCGAGGCAAAAGGTGGCATCGGAGTTCTCGACCAACTGATGGAAGGACAGAACAGCATTGTAAGGCTCTGTAACAGTATCAGAGACTTTGGGAGAAGGAAGAACGGAGTAAGTAGAAAGCATTCTATCGGCATATTCTTCCTTGATTTTGGTCAAAAGCAGGGTACCGAGACCAGAACCGGTTCCTCCACCCAAAGAGTGGGCCAGCTGAAAACCTTGTAAGGAGTCGGTCTGTTCAGCTTCCCTCCTAATTGCGTCCATTATAGGTTCCATCAATTCAGCTCCTTCAGTGTAGAAACCCTTGGCCCAGGAGTTTCCGGCACCAGATTCACCGGCTATCAAGTTATCAGGTCTGAAAATGTCACCAAGAGGACCAGATCGAATGGTATCCAAAGTAGCAGGTTCCAGGTCTACAGCAACTGCTCGGGGCACATACTTCTTGTTAGAAGCTTCATTGAAGAAGACATCGATTCTTGCGGAAGAAATATCGTCTTCCTCAACCAAGTGGCCCTCGTTGTCTAGGCCATGCTCGGCGAGAATAGTGTTCCAAAACGCAGTTGAAACTTGGTTACTGAGCGGGAAGAAGTTAGCAAAAAGGAAACAAATATTCCATAGGCTCGCTATCAAAATAAGTGAGTAGAGCACCGAGGTTTTTCACGGTGCTACGGGCTGGTTGGAGTTTTATTTAACATACCCTGTTGAGTTAGTTATCGTTTGTTTACATGGTGCTACTTTTACCCCTAGGGGTGAAAAGAAAGCGAGGTGCACACTTACCTGCTTGGCCACACTGGATGGAGATAATTTCACGCATGATTGTATCGGATAGGGGCCTCAATTACAAAAGCTAGCAAGATGAAACAAGTCTCAGGCGTAAAATAGTCGCAGAAAGTTGTTCAAGAAACAGTGAGAGGTGAGGTAGGTGGATGGATATCAGTGCTGTTGCTGAAAGAGTTGGGACAACTTGGATGAGCGGAGGGGAAATCGCAGCACCAAAGCCCAGCTGGACTGAGCGGGCTTGCGGCTAAAGTTTCAAGGCAGGATAGTTTTAGAAGATATATTTGTGAGGTCGTGATAAATAAATAATTATTATGGTAATAATAGCCGTGATAAATAAATAAATTAAGAGAACAAGCAAACAAACAAGTCAATTGCCGCTGCAGTGCATTAATGAGAGATGAGTGTTTGCACAGTATCATTTTTGTTCTGCTCAGGGCTTTTTTGCCCCGTATGATGAAGCACCATAGGGCCGTCGCTGAATCCTTGATCTCTGGGTGGTCTTCTGAGACTCTTTCAAACGCTTAGCTTCCAACTGCTTCTGCCGTTCTTCCTCTGCAATACGCCTCTGTTCGGCAATTTGCTGTCTTTGCTGGTTTCTAACTTGTTCAAGCTCATCGTCGCTGGTGACTCCAAGCCATTGTGGACTCTGCAGCAGTTGATTGGTGTGCTCTGTTTGGGATAGAATCTTGACCCAGATGTCAATCAAATCGTTGGCATTTTGGGTGGCTTTTAGCATATTCTCCACGTTGGAACTCGATTGGTCCAGCGACTTGGTGACGGCTTCTAGCACCTGGTTGAGCTGTTTTGCCTGGGCAATTTCCTGCTGCAATGCATTATCTCGTGACAGCTTGAGGTTGCTGAGTGATGACTGCAGTGTGTCGTGGACTTTTTCTATATCGTCCATTGCTCATGTGCGTAAGTATGTGTATGCGAAAATGTGATATATACGACTACGGAGTACTATAGCTTGATGAGTGAAAGAGACGGGTTAGTTTGAATGGTTTCGCAGATGGGAACATTTGGTTTAAGTTTAACGTGTTTTTCAGCAACGCGAACTTTTCTCCGATCCAGGCAATTCAGAAATCTCAACAATAGACAAAGACACACAACGCGTCTAACTTTACATAAGTCCGCCTACCTTCCGACCTAACTCAAGACATCTCGACTAGTTTGCTCCTTCATAACTCGCAGCGCCCCAGTGGGACCGCCTGTTCGTCAAGTGGGAGTCCGTAGGGCGGTAGCTTGGTGCGGCTCTGATTCAAGGAATGAAGGGATCTAAGGTTTTTTGTTCGCGACAGAACTCTAATCAATCAGGCCGAGAAAGAAGGGGCTTCGGGGAGCGCGAGAAAAAGGACCGCTCAACTTTAAAGTAAGTTGCTTGCTCAGCGAGTTGGAGTCCAGTATCGTACAGAATTACATGATAAATCGTCGGGGTGATTATAGTAGGGGATCTATGCTTTGTTTGGCGGTCTAAGCGCATCTTGCCCGATTCTAGCATGTAGAGGTAGATCGCCCTCCCCCATTCCAAACTACAAGTCTGTGCTTCTAACTGAGCCGCAGAAAGTTCGCGCTTTTCTCTTTGTTGCGCGTGTTGGCGTTCGGGTATATTTGTCCCACAGCAAAAAAGTCTACCCCTTCGTTCCAGGCGAGCCAACCGGCACAGACAACAAAATGGATCACAAATCCATTCCGAGCGTGCTTTTCCTCACCCTCACATTGATTCATACATTCATTCATTCAATCGTTCCATCCTTTTAATCTTTCATCTACTTTCGCTGACTGCCGGACGATTGCAGGCATTCCTTCTTTTCCTCCATACATCTGCCCCACATGTCCAAATCAGTCAAGTTCGATATCTCCGAAGGTGAGGCTCACAATCAGAAGAGTCCGCAACGAACTATGAAGAACCCAAAAACCGCGACGACACCAGACGTTCTTATGGAAGCTCTGCAAGAGATTAAGTCCACGGACGAGTTTTATTTGGGTGAACTGGATAAGATGCTTCTTTACGAGCCAGATTCTGCCACGGTCTCTGCTGTTGAGGCTATCAAGGCTGCTCATCTTCGGCTGGAGGATCTTACCCTTAGAGAAATTGGAGCATGGCCAAAACAACTAGAACACGCCTACCAACAGTATCTGACTGCTTTCAGATACGACCCCGAAGACAATGAACGGTATGCTTATCTCAAGAAGCGTCCGTTCACCCGTCTCACATATCTTAGCAAGATGATGCGCAAAATCGAAGCCTCGATGGGATCGCCCATCGGAAGTTCGGCCCTGAGTGAAATCGCGTCTCGGGCCAGACACACCATACAAGACCAAATGGAAAAAGTGGACTCAACGCGATTCTACTTCAACAAGGTCCGATCGTTCGACACATTTCAGCCCGTGAGCTCTTCGTTCGATGTTTCCTCTGTTGTTCAACGAGATCTATTTGATTTCCAATTGCTTTTGCCGTCCAAGAAATGGTCCTCCAAAATCACTGTCGAGCTGCTCATCCTCGCCAATGACACCCTTGCAATTTGCTCGCTGGAGCACCCCGGTAGAGCTCTAATGTTCCCGGTGTTCCGACGAGGGGACCTACAGATTGAACAATCAGCTTCGCCGCTGCTCACAGCTGAATCGTCCATCAAGAAGAAGAAGACTATCAAGCACAATCTGATCATGTCGTGTGACAATAAATTTATCCGATTGTTGAGCGGTGATAACGAGAAGTTGCGCTCCTGGGAATGGAAACTGCGCCAATTACTGCAATCCAGTTCTGATTCTCGTTTAGTGCGAGACAACAGTGCCCAGAGTCTCACCAGCACCGAAGGCCTGGGTATCTCCTTCATCAACAACAGCACCTCGCGAATAAGGCCACTTCCCCGAAACACATCGTCACGAAAAACTTTAAACAGCCTCTCGTCGTCATCCAGTTTCAAACGTCTTTCTCTTCGACTCGGCGACGAGACGTTCGAGCTTTCGCAGCAGCTTAAGGATATTCTGGACTTGGAAGATGATGAGCCTCGTGCGGCTGATGCCGAGCTTACCGCTTTGGGCACCAGCACCCCATCCAAAAAAGGCCCTAATTATAACTACGGACTGGCTACCCCAGACGATACCCCTGAGAAGTCCGAGGATAGACAGGAAGCAGCAGCAGTGGTTGCCCGTGGTCGCTTTGGTGACGGTAGCATGAGATTGAAATTAAATGCAGTGTCTTCGCTGTATATGTATGATACCGATGACGTGGATTTCAACGGCAGACTCTCGTCAGCCCCCCCTTCAAACCCTCCAGAGTTTCTGCCTCTGCCGGATACTCCAGACCAATCAATAATCTCGCACGCACCACTGCCTACAACAGAATCACCACAATCAGAAGCACAACAAACCACACGCCCACCAAGGCCCAGTGACGCACCTCCTCCGTTGCCTAGTTCAGCCACTACAGACTCTAATCTTTCTGCTTTAATGCTGAAGCACGACGACTCCTCCAATTCTGTGGCTGATGACGCCGAGCCGCTGCTGAGCACCACCGCCGCACACGGCCCAAAACAACAGGAACAGCAGGAGGTGAAGAGGGCTAGGGAGCTTCTTCAGAATCGGGTGTCTGATCAACATCGGGCAGTATTTCAACCGGAATCACCATCGATTCTGTCAGGCTTCCAGCAACCTGATTGGGCTGCTGACGCACAGGAGGAAGAACTGCTGTCGTCGTCAGCTTCGCCCATGAAATCCTCGGAGTCGGAAAATTCCATCGCCTCATCGGTGGAGCATCTCACAACACCATATCAGATCATCCCTGCCCAGGGTACGTTTTCGTCCCCCACCAACGCCAACAAAGCCCAAACCACATCCTCCTCCTCCTCCCCCTTGCTATCGTGGCGTGGTTCTATAAAAAACAAGGATTTGACTAACAACACTAGTATTGTTCGTCGCGTCACTGGTTCTCTCAAGAAGGTGTTTCCTACTCGAAAGCCAAAATTAGGTCCCCAGTTTGAATACTTGGATCCACCTTCTCTCTCCCAAAACAAAGAGAACGTAGCTCCTGCTGCCGTTGCAGTATCTTCTCCAAATAAGCCAAAAGTCTCTGAGGACTTGTCTGTTGCTGAGACCACTTCTGAAGCTTCCACTAGTGGCAGGTCTAGAAACGGGTCTCACTCCTCGGATATCTCTTCTGTTCCGTCTTCCGTTTTTAGCGGTGATATGCCTTCGGTGTCATCCAACGACCAGACTCCGGTGGTCACTCTATTCCGAGGTCTTGCATATTTATCCAAATGGGATCAGCAGGTGTGGAACCCTCTTTCCGATGGTGAGGTTTCCATCCAAGTCTCTGTGTCTGGTGAAGGAGGTATAATTTATGCTTCCAACTGGGCTAAGCTCAATCTTCTTCCTAAACAGGAGATAAGAAAATCAACTGCTCATGATGTGCAAATCTCCCAGGGCGTTCGAGCCACCATGTTCCGTTTCAGATCTCCCGATGCTGCCGACCGATTCTACGAGGCACTGCATTTATCTCGGGTAGATGTCAAACAACAGCCTCTGCTCTATTATCACAGACAGGCTACGTCAAATCCTCCTAGTCTCAATTCCAACGATTCTTCCTTGGGAAGCTTATCTTCGTTGGAGCCTCCTAATAAGAAGCACATTGTCTACCCTCGTCGGTCTATTTCTAGACAAAGCTCTCACAATACCTTTTCTACGATCTTTGAGGAAGACGAAGAAGAGGACGCGTCATCTGAGTCTGCCTCCTCCTGCTCTTCGTCTGCATCCATCTCGAGCGATGGAAAATTGAGCTGTGTTGGTATCAATTCAAGGGGCACGCGCAACTCCAGTGCCCCTTCAGTATTGGAACAGTCTGGTGCTCCTCAATTACTTCTTCTCAATAATCTCCGTTGCAAACTGCATGGTGTAGATATCCAGGGCAAATGGACTCAGGGTGAACTGGGCCGGTTGAGCGTCTTCTCGGTTGAAAACTCCAACCAGAAAGCGGTTCTGGTTAGACCGCTGACCTCTCGAGAGCCCATGTTCTTTGAACAATCGATGGGTTCCAAAAGTTTTGCTCGTGTGGGAAGAGTGGGTATCTCCATATCTCTGGATGATAACCCTCCTCGATGGTTGCTTCAGTTCAAGGGTGAAAAAGAAGCTGCTCATGTCTATGAACTTTTTACGAATGAGTAAGTGCGTATCTTGTGCTTGCAATTAACTTATAATATAGTACCTTGCAATTAATAATCTTAGTTCATTTTAGTGTACAATAATAATATTTATATACAACTACGCAAGTAGGTAGGATGATGCTAACAGTCTTCGGATATCGACGCGTTGAACATCATGAGAGTCTTCAACTTCTCCCCAATGAGCAGTTTGATGGGTGGTTTCAAGACTAACAAGATACGACACTTCCTCCGGTGCTTTCTGCTTAGTGACGAGCAACATTCCTCCTATCAGTGATCGTGCAGCGGTAGTAGCTCGCTCCAGTGCACTCAGTTGCCATGTATCGAGCGAGTGGATCCAGTCAGCGACGATTCGCTTCGTTTCATCCGGTTGCTTATTTCCAAAGAGACTAAGTTCAGTATCTAAAGCACTGAGCTTGACTCCCCAGAAGTTTTCAGCGAGCTGAATTATTGGATAATATTCCTCATTCTGTGCTTTCCGAAGAGTTCCGTCGCAGTCCTTCTCAGGGGAGAAAACTAGTAACGTATCGGTGTCCAAATAAGGGAGAAGATGATCCACAATTGCTTGCCTCTCCTTGCGACCTTCTTCACTGTACTGAAGGTCTACCGCCCTTGCAGCAAGCGAAGTTAATGGAACAATATGCTGTTTGAGCTTAAGAGATGGCATCACCGACCATTCTTGGGCAATCAAATGGACCAGTACCGGAGATTTATGGCTGGGAACTACTAGGGGATACCCAGAAGGAGTTTTGATGGGCTTGGAATCAAGTGTGACAACATGTCCATGATCTTTGATCCCCTGGAGACCTCCTAATGTGGAGTCTCCTTGGTAAGGTGCAACCCCTACATGCTTCCAAAATTTGGTAAGAGTTCTCTCCACTTTATTCGTTTCCGAGTGTGTATTATTCTCGGTCATGAGAAATCGTGCATTTCGGAGCAGTGCTGAAGACAATAGGCGTCGAGGGCGCCAAATGATCCGGATCATTGTCTATGGGATGTGAAAAACGTCTACGGGAGGTGAAAAACTCACAGGTTGATCCCACCTAATTAACATCAAAAGGAACCAAACGAACCCCATCATGGACGCCCAGATCATTCGCGATATAGAAAATAAATACATCCAAACACAGGCTGACTTGCAAAATGTACGAGCTCAGATAGCCGCTCAGCAAAGAAGCGTCAAGCTCAGCGAAGCTACCGAAAAGCAGCTTGCGGACGCCGTTAAAGATGACTCTGCAAAAGTGTGGCAGGGAGTGGGAAAGATGTTTCTCAGCACGAACGTAAAAGACTACAAGAAGGTTTTAAATGCGGATAAGATATCGTCTAAAGAGAGTCTGGAAGCACTGTCAAAAAAGTTGCGTTATCTTGAGCAAACATTTGAAAACCTGACAAAAACCATCACGGAAATCTCCAAGAAACTTCAGGAGGGAGCACCCGCTAATTGATTGGCATGTAAATAGAAAGAAGAAAATACAAATGATGAAATATACAGGAAACAGAAAAATTGGGCAGCAGTGGTTCATTTATATCTACAAAGGACTTGGCTCAACCGAATGTCCTTTTCTACACCGCGCTGTATCCACCTCGAGAAGCTCCTCCGGCAAAGGTGTTTGCAACCTTGTTGGCAAAATCGCGAATTAAATAAGGCAGATCTCGTAATGTGTCAGAATGGGGAAGTAATTCTACACCTGTCAGGCCGTACTGGTTATAATTGATCCAAGCACTGCCAATGACATAGCCGGCGACCCCGAGAACGAATAGAATAAAAATCCAGGTAAACATTCCCCAACTAGAAGTTTCATCTTGTTCCGGCTCATCTGGCTTCTTCTCGGGTTCTTTTTCCTTGTCTTTTCCAGGATCATTCGGAGTCGTGCTGGAAGAACACACTGTTTTGGTCTTGACCTCGAGGTGCAGCTGTTGTCCGTCCCAAGTCCGGACTCCAAACGCATCTGTAGAACTATCTCCCTGGCACAGGTAATCAATACGAGTGGTCAGATTAGTCACGTCTCCCCATTTCGACCCGGTAGTAACAACACTTATACCGTTTTGCAAAGCACTGATTTGGGCAGGGGAACCGCCAGATTCATATCGAGTCACCAGTGGAATGATCTGGGTAATCACTTTATCCGAGGTGGGCAAAGTTACAGTCTCCACACCACAGATTTGAGTTCCGCTATCACAGGCGTGATCGCTGTATCCGTTTTCCAGCTCGCCACAGGGATTCAGGAACCAGGATAACGATGTTCTAGTAGGTGGCGTAGATCGCTCAACCACGATTTCGTGATTTCCCTTAAGTCCAGTTAAATCGTAGGATTTTCCATTCACTGATACTTTGCAAGAGAACATGTCTGCGTGGGCGCTGAGCGCCAACAGCAGCACAAAAGGGGCCCTCAATGCCAAGCTCATCATGTTGGTGTGATCAACTGGGAGATAACCAAAAAAAAGAGCGTAAAAACACAGGGTCAAAGCCGACTGAGTCGCAGCTTACGGAAACTCAATTCTTTAAATAGCAAAACAATTTTTTATTCATCTTAATATATATCCATGGGTATCCATGGATCACCGTCCATTCGTCTCGTCCCACGATTAATATAATTTTTGGGGGGGCTAGATTGCCATATCTACTGGCTTCTTTGATATCTACCAACAACAATACAATGATCTCGTTCATAAGGCTCAAGAGTGAGCTGTTCTAGAGGCTTGATTCGCTCTTCTCGCAGCTTCTGGACTTCTCGAGCGAATACGGTCTCAGCGTCGACTGTAGAGTCAATGCAGTTGGCCTTGATGGAGATGACGACTCCACCTTGGTCCTTCAAAAACAGATGCGAGTTGAGAGCAATGATTCGGGCCTGATCAGGCTGGGCCACATCAGCAAACACAACGTCTACCATGCCGACCAGCATTCGGTACTTCTGGGGATGTCGAGCATCTTCGATTATAGGAATGACATTGGGTCTCTTCTTGGCCATGGAAATCAAATCTCGACCAGATCGGTGCGAGAACTCAACTGCGTATACAATACCTTCGGGACCAACAACATCAGCAACATGTGATACAGATGTACCAGAGGCAGCACCGAGGTACAGCACCTTCTTTCCAGGTCCAATGAACCACTCATCCAAACCTCCCAGAATACCAGCAGCCAACTTAGATCGGAAAGGATTCCATACTCGGTATTCAATCTTAGTAGCAGGAGTGTCTTCATCCTTAGCAGGAACATCAACTGAAATTCGCTTCTCACCATACACAGATTCACCAGCAGTAAGATTCTTGGTAACAAGCAGATCTTCCTTGCCTCGAGCAATAAATACACCTGCATGTCTATGGGGTTCAACAATCACCTTGGCTCCTCCTCGGGCACCTCCTCGAGCTCCACCTCGTCCACCTCTAGGAGCACCTCGACCACGACCACCAGGGGCACCTCCTCGACCACCAAAGCCTCCTCGGCTACCGCTGAATCCACCTCGGCCGCCAGGAGCACCTCCTCGACCACCAGGGGCACCTCCTCGACCACCAAAGCCTCCTCGGCTACCGCTGAATCCACCTCGGCCGCCAGGAGCACCTCCTCGACCACCAGGGGCACCTCCTCGACCACCAAAGCCTCCTCGGCTACCGCTGAATCCACCTCGACCGCCTCGAGGAGCACCTCCTCGTCCACCTCGTCCACCGGGTGTGAATGCCATGTCTGAAATTATCCGAAAATTAGGAGAAAATTAAATGCGTTCTAATGTACAGAGTAACGCAGGTCACAAGTCACTAAGAGTGTTGGCTGATATACACTGGGATTCTAGTGTTTGTGCTTGAGCAGAAAAACTTGGCTGAAGATTTTCTTGATGTCTGAAAAAAAAAATATAAAAATTTATCAAAAAGACCCACCGCCAGCCGTCGTTTTAGGGTCAAATCCACAGCAGTACCGATCAGCCACACCAATGGCCAGAAAACATGAATTCAAATATCGCATTATATATTACTACCGTGCAATACCACATAGCAGCTGCCTTTTATCTGTATAATTATCTGTCGTTGGCCTTTCCCGTGCGTTTTCTCCTTATTACCTCCGACTGCATACTAGAGCCGCATATCACGGTCTTGTGCGGCTGACCTCCCAGCCAAAAATTCCTCCCCAAGCTGTAAGATGTAAGCGGTATTTCGCTTGCAAAAAAAGTGACTGCTGAGTAATTGTCAGCACCACTCACAGGCTGGCGGTCCCAGCAAACCCACTCACATTTGTGTTTTCCTACTCCACCAACCTCTTACCTTTTTTCACAACACAATCATCGACTGAAAATGGCACGATACGGAACCAACGCCGTCAACCCTGCTAAGAGTGCATCTTCTCGAGGTTCCTACCTCCGAGTGTCTTACAAGAACACTCAGGCTACTGCTGCCGCCATCAAGGGCTGGGAGCTCAACAAGGCTCTTCAGTACCTCGAAGACGTCTCCGACCACAAGCGAGCTATTCCTTTCCGACGACACGCCGGCAGCATCGGCCGAACCGCCCAGGGTAAGGAATTTGGTGTCACCAAGGCCCGATGGCCCGCCAAGTCGGTTAAGTTTGTCACCGAGCTTTTGAAGAATGCCCAGGCCAATGCTGATGCCAAGGGTCTCGACACTGACAAGCTGGTCATCTCCCATGCCCAGGTTAACCAGGCCCCCAAGCACCGACGACGAACTTACCGAGCTCACGGTCGAGTTAATGCTTATCAGTCCAGCCCATGTCACATTGAGATTGTTCTCACTGAGTCTGGTGAGGAGGTTGAGAAGGCTCCCGAGACCTCTGTTGCCCGACTTTCTTCCCGACAAAAGGCTATCAAGGCTATCAAGCACTAAATAATATGAAATGCCATAATCTCTCATAAAAACAAAATGGATATAGTGTACGCTATAATATGACGATTTAGAAAACTGTTGAAATTTCCATCTCCACGTGAATGATTCGTAACTAGTATCAGTCCGCTCTATAGGCCTGTGACTTCACACATATATCCGCATGAGTAGACTACGTTTTTCTTCGAGACTAATTTTTAAATCACATACATCTGATTCTAGATATCCCGCCGCTAATCGTATGCATTTCTGCGTCCATTACAGCTAATGCTGCTCTATTCCAATAGATCCTAGCCAACATCCTTTTTTCATGTGTTTTATGCAATAATCCTCCTCAATTATTAAGTACCTGTATAATACCTATATCGGCTCAGCTGCTGGTATATCCATATCTGCTATTATCCTTCCTCCAGCAGTGGATACTTCAACAAACTGTGGGGCACTGGCCGATCCCATTCCATAAGTCAAGGTAATAAATACTAGTAGATGAAGTCCAATGCAATATGCAATAAAGAGATTTCGGCTGAACTTGTTTGCAAGTATCACCTTGGTAAATTGATATGCTATCCGATCTAGCACATTCAATTGCGACAAAGCTCGCTGAGATTCTCGGCCTTTGAAGATAGCAAAAGGGCTAATATTTTCTTCGTACAAACTTTTGTAGCGATCCTCTACGTTGGCCTTAGCTGAGAAAGGGTTATTGCGCTTGTAAGACGTAACATACCTGCTCCTCTCATACAAATCAAGATTATCTTTCTTCACAGCTTCCAGTTCCTTGCGCAAAGAAGTGACCAATGACCAGTTCTTTCTCAACTCTTGCTCTAGATCGTTATTTCTAGCACGGAATCTATCCCTTTGCTGTGTTATAATTGGCAAAATAGAGTTATCAGCAGCCCCACCAGGAGAACCGACTCCTACGATTCCTCCTCTAGGTTCACGGCCACCGATAATAGATGTCGTGGGTGACACTCGTCCACTTTGGCTCAGTCCAGGCGTCCAACCAGAAATCATAGACATTGTTCCTAGACCACCAGAGCTTCCATATCTCATTCCACCAATATCTTCCTCCAATTTGCTATTCAGCTCTCGAATGTTTTCCAGTTCAGCCTCCAACTCTTTAATCTCATGTTTCGCCTTTTCTAGCCCGACACCCAGCTCTCCGTTTTTAACCCTCATCACAGTCAGGTCATTGTTAAGCTTTTTGTTCTTAGCATATAGAAGTTTATCCACCTTATTTGCAGCCCTTTCTCCATTCTCCCCGCTATCCTGATTGTCGCTGTCATCATCGTCTTCATCATCTCCATCATCTCCGTTTGAAAACTGAATAGACCTTATCATTTCTAGCTCTCTCTTCAGCTCATCGTAGTCACTCTTCTTAGATAACTTCTCTCTCAGAGTATCAATTTCTTGTCCCTTTCGTTGAACATCTCTCTCTAAAGATTCAATCTTCTTCGAAGCATCAGCTTTGGTTTGTCCAAGTTTGGTCCGACTGTTTTCAAGCTTTGCAGAAGCTGTAGCAACTTCGCCTTCGAGATCCGCAATTCTAGATTCCAGCTCCTCCTTGAACTGTTGTTCTTTGACACCGGACTTCACCTCCTCCAGCTGCTTTCTAAGCTCTAGGTTGCGCTTTTCCGTCTGCATGACATGCCTATTCGCTCTTTCCAGATCACTGGCCACCAGTTCGAGCTCTCCCAATCGACTGGACTCATCGGCAGTAGACTCGCCATTGGAACCAGCCGAATTTGAGCCTCTGGATAATTGGGCCTCAGCTGCCTCATGCTTAGCTCTCACCTCATTTAATTGCTTCATGAGCTCTTCCTCTTTGAGCTTCCAAGTTCTTTCCTTTTCGTCAATGATGCCATTCATCTCCGTTTCTTTGGCAGCCACTTTAGCCTGCGCAGATTCAATAGAAGTCATCTCAAGCTTCAGCAGCTTTGCCTTCACGGTCTCATAATCAGCATATCGACTTAGAGTGTCATTGAGCTTGGCATTTTCCTGAGAAAGCTTTGACACCTCGGCGGCTGAAGTAACCGAATCAATTGACGCTTCCAGCAGTGGTTTGGGGTCAGGGGCTTCAGCAAGTAGTTTGTACACATTCATAAAACAGGTTTCAGCATATTTGCCTCGGTTGGTCAAATTATCAATCTCTTTCTGGTACAATTTTACAAGTGCGTTGACCTCTGTGAGCTTCTCGGTATCCCCCAGCTTCTTGAACTGCTTTGTCTTGGTAGCAAGTTCCTTCCTGCTTTCAGCAGAACCTCCCTGATTCTCCACAATCTTCACACCTTCATCATCCAAAGTTTTTTGTAGACTGGAAAGCCCGATTTCCGTCCAGGCCCTGATGGCTTGTTCAAACGCCTCCATAGTATCGCGTGTTGAACTCTTGCCAGCTTTAGTCTAAGGGATCGATTTTGGCCCCACGACCCCGTGATGTTTGGCCGCTGACTAAGCCGTGCTGGGAGCTACGCAGAACCGACGCAACGAAACCCACTCATGAAGATGTCGGCTGAAATTTTTCTCCTTTACAACTTGCATCCTCTGTTTCAAATAAAAAAGATACAATAATGAAGTATATTAGCACCGAACAGACCCTGGACATTCCCGAAGGTGTCAATCTCCAGATTAAGGCTCGACAGATCACCGTCACCGGTCCCAGAGGCACTTTGACCAAGAATCTTCGTCACGTCGACGTTGTATTCCAGAAGGTTTCTGACCGGCAGATTAAGATATCTGTTTTCCACGGTGACCGAAAGCATGTTGCTACCTTGCGAACCGTCAAATCTCTTGTTTCCAACCTCATCACTGGTGTTACTAAGGGCTACAAGTACAAGATGAGATATGTGTATGCCCATTTCCCCATCAACGTCAACCTCCTGGACGGCGGAAAGTTGGTCGAGATCCGACACTTTCTTGGTGAAAAGAAGGTTCGACTTATCAAAGCTCTTGAGGGTGTCACTGTTGAGGTTTCTACTACTCAGAAAGACGAGCTGATCCTGTCCGGTAACTCTTTGGAGAATGTTTCCCAGACTGCTGCTGATATTCAGCAGATCTGCCGAGTTCGAAACAAGGATATCCGAAAATTTTTGGACGGTATCTACGTTTCCGAGCGAGGTAACATTGTTGATGAAGAGTAACTGGTTTCACTCAAAAGTTGGATTTGTTGTTTTGGTTTTGTAATGATTTTATAGTAATTCTGCTATGTCTTGGCTCAAAGCAAGACTCTGGTATGGGGGCCCATACCATTCACTTTTCGTACAAGTAAGAATCAGCTTTATCGGCTGTAGTATTACTCCACCGTATTATTTTTCCAGGTGCACCATATATTGGATGGTGTTCTCATACCTCTATTATTATACCCATATCGTTACCTATATTTATACGTTTGCAGTTAGATTGCAGTTAGATTGCAGTTAGATTTCATATAGATTCAATTAAACTTCACCTTTAGGCTGATTGTCTTCACTTATTTCAATGCGGTACGGTCATCAGCTGTGCCCATCTTTGAATTTCTGTTTGTAGTTCATCTGCTGTTTCGTGTCCAATCCGGCCGCGCTCTCAAGTGGCATTGGAAGGGGCCGACTTGTTAAATAAAAGAATGATTAATGCAATAGCGGATTCTAACCACATACGTGGATATAAATTGATCTCACATATTCTGA
Source organism: Zygoascus flipseniorum (assembly GCA_030565365.1). Lineage (NCBI taxonomy): Eukaryota > Fungi > Ascomycota > Dipodascomycetes > Dipodascales > Trichomonascaceae > Zygoascus > Zygoascus flipseniorum. The sequence continues at coordinate 333,582 of JAJMBR010000014.1, forward strand.
TTCAGCAATTATTACTGCTAACTTAGTTACCCGAATTATGCTGCAAGCTGCTGGCATTCTCAAGATACAGAGGTAAAACTTTCATCTACAAATACACATCGTCTGTGCCCAAAATACTCCCGATCCCCATCTACTTGATTCGAACACGTTGTATTCTTATATAGGTCTACCTACGAATTATGCTCTCGTCTCTATGCACGTTTAGTCGGCGTTCAATCGCTCAAGAGTCTCTCGTCCGGCCTTGGTGTAAAGCCAAGCGTTGTAATCATTGGATGAAGTCCACACATAGTAGTAAATGCCCAAAGGTAAAATGACATAAAGGGCCTGACCCTTGACTCTTCGAAAGGTGTTAAAAACGGCATTGTGCAAAGCTCCGTGTAGAGGCTTTGCAGCAGCGCCAGAGATGCCATATCGAACAATGTATCGCTGCTTGGGGGCATCTATTCACGGTTAGAATCTACATGAATTGAACGGAATATACACTGTCTAATACTTACTAAAAGAACCCCACCAGCCCATGTAACCAGAATGACCGCCAGACATTGTGAGTGTTTCTGTGTAGTTCTAGTTTGTGTGTGGAGTGCAACAAGAAAATCTTGAACTCACAATTGCACATCGGTGATTGGTTGCACGTGACACCACCGGCCGCTTGAAAGCCCGGGGCAAAAGCTACTATTAACTAATAATATTAGAAACTACATGCTAAATCTACATAAAATATTACTTTAGAGCTCGACGCCCCTAGTATCTTCTCTTCTCCTCTTCCTTACAATCCGTACCTCTGTTGAAGAGTCTGTGCAACGTCAGGGTGTAGCTTTCTGAGCAGCGCCGGCCAATTGTCCCCTAGGAACGTCTTGTATCCTTCCAACACCTTGGCCATGGACATGGCCAATTCCTGAGAGGGCTCTTCATATATAGCGCATAGTTGCAAGAATTCTGCAAGTGCCTGGCCTCCGTTGTTAGTCAAACCGGCAGGATTGGCCGCAATGACATGGCATATACCTAAAAATGCACTGTCCTTTTCATCTGTCTCGTCGACATTTCTAATTTTCTGGCACCAGGTCAGAATAAACGCCTCTAAATGTGGAGCAATCACATTGCCAAGCTTCTGTCCAAGCCTTCCAATAGCAATCGATGCATTCTCTAAAATCGTCTCAGCGGTGGGTGAAAGCAGAGTGTTGATCAGTCGCTGCAGAAGCTCATTGGCATATGGTTCAAGCTGTTCTCGAGATATCTGCAAAGACATCTCCCCTACTGACCAGATGGCATTATTGCACACCGCCTGAGAACCAGGGTCTCGGCTATCGATTTGAGATATAGTCTCTTGCATGATATTCGCCAAGTATGGTTCCAGGCGATCAAAGGTATGAATGGCCATATCTCCAAGCAGAGCAAAAGCCGATTGACGAACTTCATATACTGCATCCTGGAAGCACACGAGCATCATTTCCACTAAAGAAGGCTTATACCTGCTAATGAGCTCTGATGCATGTTGTCTCAGACCAATCACCAAACCATCCAATAAATCTAACGTCGTAATGATGAAATCCTTTTCAGGGGGGTCCACTGTAGGGTCCATCTGATAGCACTGATCTAGAACAAGATTTTCACGCAATATACTGATTGATCTCTCAAAAACTGCAGGTGCATATGGTGCAAACTGCTCACGGAGACTAGCTGTCACGCTGGAAAGGCATTCCAACAGCGGCCAAAGCTCGCGATCATCATCTTTGAGCTGTTGCCATTTGCCAATCAGTGGAGGAAGCAATATTTCAACATATTCAGGTTCGCAGATAGCGTCGGGGACTCGATCCACCAAGGTCTGGATAGCGTCATATAAAATAATCAAGTTCTTAGCTTGATACTTTTGAAAACACATTATCAATTGTCGCAGAATAACTCCTAGGTAGGGAATAAGCAGGTCGCCGGCCGTATCGCAAAAGTTAGCAACCGAACTACAGCCACTTTCTTGAACCTTCTTGTTCTTGTCAAGGCAGCATCGTAAAAGACCTTCGAGACAAGGAAGGAAGTATTGCTGAGGATTGGACCCGTCAGCATTGGTATCCACAATCCATCTACCATATCTTCCCAGAGTCCAGCATGCAATCTGTCTAACGGGAGGCTGATCATCATGCAATCTATCAATCAAAAAGGGCACTAGTGACGGGAGATGGGGGTTAATATGCGAAATACAGCCTTCTGCAACAGCACCGAAGGCAAGGATCGAAGCCTCTCGCACATGCCATTCCGGAGAAACGACATTTTCTTTCAGATATGGCATAAGAACCTCAAGGACGATATCGGGAAACTTAACGGCGAAAACGTCGATAGCCGCGGCAGAGCATTTTCTCAAATTCCACTCCGCAAGGCCAGCATCATAGTCATCGTCGTCGTCGTCATCGTCGTCATCGTCATCTTCTGCAGCCTGATTGTGTTCCTCATGATTGGCTTGAGGTTCATTCTTCTTTTCCTTCTTATCTGCATGATGCGCATCTTTAGCTTTGGCAAAAGCCGGCCGGATATCTTCAGTTTTGTCTTCGACACTTTCGTCGTTCTCTGCCAAGCTCTCAAGCAGGAATCTATCCATCTCAGAGTACACCATAGTAGACAAGACTACTGGAAGTATTTTGGGTAGATAAGGCTTAATTTGATTCTCGTCAATGCTTGATTCAGCTAGACCAAGGATAAATTCGCAAGCTTCAGAGGCAACCTGTTCATCTTCGTCACCAATACAGTGGAGGCAGTAATCTACAACGCCTTCCATGTGTGGAAGAAGCTTGTCAGGTCGCACTTCTAAGAGGCTCACTAAAGCTGTGCAGATATTTCGTCGAGTATCGGGGTCGGAATCAGTGGCTAGGCTGAACAAAGCATCAAGGAAGGTATCAACATGGGCCAAGAGTGATTGCGACTGAACAGTGATGAACTGAGTAAGGCAGAATATACTGAGTGATCGAACTTTAGTAGAGGGCGACCGTGTAAAAGACAAGAATTTGGGGATCATATAGCTCAGTGGTCTTTCACCGTTGTATTCTCTATCCAATTCCGAAGCCGAATCCTCGCATATTTTTCCCAGTGCACTCATAGCACCTTCTTGAGTTTGTATGTTAGAAGTATCGGTCATGGCCATGAGATTGCCCAAGGCTTCCGGCCAGCCAGTGACACCTGCTTTGGACAAAAGAGTCGTCACCACGTTCCCTGTGATATTTTGTATCAAAACCACCGGGTCTACTAGGCCGTTCAGAATATTCTGCTTGATATAAGACTTTACCTCGATCGGATAAGCATCGTATCCGAGGCGAATGTTATTCTTCAGCAATAAGCCAGCGGTAGCTCGAACATCGGCCGAGGTGCCAGCAGTGGGCGTAACAAGAAGATAAGTCAAGTAATTATCCAAGTCTGGTTGCTGTTTAGCCTCTTCCAGTGCCTGAAATGAAGTTAGTAAACACACGTGGGGTGCTTTGGGCCGGCTAGATAGTTGATGTTGACTTGCAATTTTGATCTCTCAAGACTCCAAACAGCCCAACATCAACACCAGGTAATGCCCGTTTTCTTGTAGCACACTATCGGAATTTACATACTCTCTTAGCCTGTGATCGCAATGCAGCACTGCTAGATGAGCTCTGGTCCAGAACTGTCACCATCAACCGGACATTCTCCTCGGTAGGGCTCCACAACGACATATCCAGGCACAGACAGTGTCGTTAAGATCAATTTCAACTTGGTCCTCTCTGTCTGTCTGCTTGTAGAAAGAAGTACACTTCCAGATTTCAAAATATGCCTCCGATTCTAAATTTTACGGACCCTTTTGACCAGCTGCTGTTTCGGTGTTGTCCGCACCAAACTTTGTATGGGTGAAAAAAAGTGCAAAAACCTGGTGTTTTGCTCATCAACGAATCATGCGGCTGGGTCTCGCCCTATGCTAGCAAGTTGCAAATAAAAGCCGAAAAAAAGAATAACAATACGTAAAATGCATTAAATGAGTATAAAAAACATCGTGAAATTATGGATGCTATAGAAAAAGAGTCGTGATATGAATGATCATCGTCATCGGGCGTAACTGCTCAGCAGTGCATCCAGCCGGTTGCTCATTTCCCCCAGCTTTCTAGTGGTATCTCGATACATTGGTACGATATCTGGGTGCAAGTCAGCCATGCCTTCGGATGAGCTGCCTGCAATATTACTGATTCGGATTTCTCCCATCTTATCGGCTATCACCGTGCCGGAATCTGTTGACGTCACAGTTGATACACTACTCTCACTATTCGTAGTGTTAGCGGTGATTATCGAAGGAGCCTCCATACTGGCATATTGGGTAGACCCAATCGAGGATGTACTGCTTCCGTTCCAGTATCTCTTGATAACCGGATAGATATTATTACGATATGTTTCCATGGGGGAAGGCGGTGTCTCGGAAAACTCAGAGGTGGGGGACTGTTCGGCTTCATCTATTCGGTGGTGGTACTCCAGCCTAGGAGGCGAAGACAGAGAAGCTGAAGTACCCGTGGTGCTTTCCGACTGAGCTGAGTGCGATCGTGCAGTTTCTGCCCGATATGATTGAGAGGACTTGGAAAGTTCTCGCTCAAGCGCGATATTCTCAGTAGCCTGTCTGCTATTCTGGCCATTCTTCCAGGTTTCGTAATCATTCTCGGCTCCAAAGCCATCCTTGCTGATTGTAGATCCCACTGAACTCTTACGGAGTCCGTGAGAAAGAATGGATGTTGAAGAGCTGGTATCCTGAATAGGTACCTTTTCTTCTTCAACTTCATCTGCCTCAAGTGTATCCTCGTCATCGTCCACTTCTTCTTCGCTGCCGTCCATAATCGCTGATATTGAGTGAGCGCTGACTGTGTTCTCACTGATAATCGAAGTTCGTGCGCTCTCATTTTGATACAGATTAGGCGTGTCCGGCAAATCCAGCGTAGAATCTTCATGATACGACATATGCGACGGCCAGGCACCAGGGGGAGGAGGTCGTGCTCGATTGGGGAGAAGTTCTCGAGGATCAGCAGGTGTAGAAATGGGTCTAGGGCCAAATTGAAGAGGACGTGGTCGCATCTGCAGGAATGGCGTTCGGATATTCTTTTCAACACCTTCGTTTGTAGTCTTGCTAACAAATGGATGGTCTGGTCCGTATCGCATAGGCTGAAGGGGAGCAGTAACATTACCCGATGAAGGCCGGTTAACTGTAGCTTTAACACTAGGCTCCATCTTATCACTGGTACCAACATCGTCTGTGCTCTGAACCGATCGTAACGATGTACTTGGCAGCGTGGTACCGGAGACCACATCTTGAGTGTCGCCGATTTTTCGAGCCTTCTCAGCGGAATGGTCTGTAGGAGATGCAAGGGGGCTAGATAATGATCCTGGGGAAGATAAATCACCTGTGTCCAGTATGCTGCTGGACTTATGCTTTCGCCTTTTGAAGATTTTGCTAAACGATGACGAGCCAGCCGAGCTCGCAGATCCGTTGGATGATGTCGACGACACTGAAACAGTCCGATTTCTATTATTGGCGGGCATTGATTCAGGTATGCTTAGGCTAGTAGATTTTTTGTTGTCTTTCCGTCCAAATTGTTCGATAGAAGACTTCGTCTTCAAAAATGACCGTCGCTTGGTCTGCTTCTCAGGCGTCTGGCCGGCCAGATTTGAACGCGATCCGACCGTCTTCTCAGGTTTCTTCCTTTCGATCGGCGATTCAGCACGCTGAGAACTGGCCGCACTGCTGAGCTTTTCTTCAGAGGGCCCCTTAGCAAGAATAACCTCTCCCAAATCATCGCCACCGACAGATACATTTCGACCGCCGATTATTTTTGCAAATAGACCACCCTTCTTAGGGTTGGTACTGTTGGGTGTTGAAAAGCCATTTTTAGGCTGCTGGGGCTGAAAAGTATCGGCCAGTTGCTTGACAGTATCAGGAGCTTTGGTAGTATTAGCAGCGACAGATCGAACGATGCCTGTCGGAGCAAGAGCGTTGATTACATGTGGAGGCTGGTTCTCTATCTCTTGTTGTTTTTCATCCTTAGAAGAGGATTCCTTGGCAGCAACTTGCTTGAGTTGCTGAACAACAGGGGGCGACTTCCTGGTCTTTTTGATCAGCAGAGGTCTCGGGCTTGTTCTATCAGCGATATCATCACCATCTTCATCACTGTTAATAACAGAAGATCGCTGATGGGAACCATTGCTTGGGTTAACCCCGGAGAACACTGGATCAACTTGGGCCCCAACATCCAGGCTTTTGTCAGAATAATCAGAATCATCCTCATTTTCGTCGTCAAGATCATCAAAGTCAAGATTGTCCTCTTCATCTTCTGAATACTCCCATTCGGAGGCAGAAATGTAGAGGTGGTTGTTAGTGAAGCAGACGGTCTTGTTTGACGAGGACGCGGCAGCAGCGACCTTTTCCTTATCTCTCCGCTTTTGGCTAGTAGATTTGAAAAGCCTTCCAAAGGCATTTGATGCATGCTGGGATTCGGTAGAGGTGGATTCACCGTTTCTATATTTGTTCAAGCGGGCAAGACGTTCCCAGGGTGTTTCAATATGTTCAGCAGGTAGAAAACCGACCGAAGAGTCCTTCACCATGCGCACAAGCCACCAATAGGAGTTTGCGTCGTTGAGGAGAATCATGGCATCGCCTTTGTACGCATTTGCCTGGCCCTGTTCGGTTGCAATGAACGTCTTGAGGGCATACACGTACTGAAAGTCTATTTCCTCCTCGCTGATAGACGGCGACGACGAGACGTGGTCATAGGGGTCGTCCTCAAGCAGGTCCCTTGTATGTTCCATGGCACTAAAAAAAATAGTAGGAGGAACACAGAATTTTGAACCCGAAATAGCGTGGCTAAAACGGTGGTGCAGACCCTAACGAACAGTTAGAAGTGGATAAAACACGCAGCTGCAGTCTGAAACGTCCAAGTCTCACTATTATCAGCAGTGCAGATACAGCACGATGTGAGAGGGTGTAAGGGGGGAGAGGGGGGGTTGAAAAAACAAACTGATGGAGAATCAGCAGGAAAACCCCCAGCGATTCGCGGTCGTTACTTCAGATGGGGTGCGTGTGAGTTTGGTTAGCCCGCTCCAATGTCGTCACGCTTTCTTCACGCAACAGTTTAGCGGGGAAAAGAAAAGGATATCGGTTGTTTGAACCAACACAGAAACCTAACTAACTAACGTGAGAATCTACTCGAGCAAAAATATAGTAGTTTAATGAAAAGCAAGGCAAACCCAGTGGATGGAGGACACGCTGCACACTAAAAAATTACTGTTTCTTTTCTGGAAAGGTGGCAGGCCAATTGCCAGGAATTCAACGGGAACCCCTTTTAATATTTGTTTTGCACGATATGCCTGCTGGCAGGAACACACAATGAGAATAAGCTTTGCGCAGCGAGCCTGTACTGCAAACCTGTGGCCTCCATCTCACACCGCTGTAGCTGTCTGTATTTATGCATGATGATTGATCCCGCTTCAACTGATGTAATCGATCGAGTTACCATTTCTTCTATCTATCGATGCCGCCGGCCGTCGATGCTTGGGTGATTTCCATCAGCCTGCCGGTTTTGGCTTCCCACCCGTTTTGAGCCAAAGGGAAGGGAAATTTTAATTATTTCAAACACCCCTGAAAAAAGCTGAAAAGCTCCACCGCAACCCGCCTGGACCAGATAACGGTTCGAAATGCCAATTCGACAAGTTGTGTAATGTACTATTCTCGATTTTGAACCACTGGAATTTACTTAGTTACTCATATCATTCTGCAATTTCTTCCGGTCACCGCGCTTTTTTCCCACTCTTTGCTCCTCTCCTGGCTATTGATTAGCTCGCCGGTCGCTATAGGTTTGTTTTTTGGTACGGTAACGCCTCAGGCGGTATTTCCGCCGTATCTCTTGGGGGAGGGGAGTCTTTAGTGCGTGGTGTAGAGTGATTATTCGGGTTGGCGGGGGGGTTTGTCCCAGGCCACAAATTGCGCCGTGCCCAAATGTCCTGCACTCGCTTACGATAATTTTTCACAAACACCACCTACTCACGTCCAACCTCCAACAATGCCTGAGCCTATCAAGAACGAGGTCCTCAATGAGGAAGCCATCGACTTCTCCGACCTGGAGGCTAAGTACAGGATCGAGCCCGATGATGGGCTAGAAACCTTCATTGTCGTTGACGGCTGCCCAGTGATCCCCGAATCCAAAGTGCCCATGCTCACCAAAGTGTTGGTCAAGCTATTGTCATCTGTAGGCGAAATCAAGAACGACGGCTTTTATATGCCTGTAGAAAACGGCAAAACAAAGGGTTTTGCCTTTGTGGAATATGAGGACGCTGCAAAGGCCGCAGAGGCTGCCAGAACTTTCAACAACAAGAAGCTCGATCAGAAGCATACTCTTTCAGTCAACAAAATTGGCGACATTGAGCGATTCGGCTTTGAAGGAAATGTAGCTTCCGAATACAAGGAACCTCAAATCCAGCCATACCAGACCAAGGACCATCTGAGGTCTTGGCTGACTGATCCTCAGGGCAGAGATCAAATGGTCCTCCACCGGGGGGATTCCGTCGGCATTTTCTGGAACAAGAAGGCCGAGGATCCCGAGTCTATTGTCGACCGAGAGCAATGGACCGAGAAGTACGTTAGATGGTCACCCAAGGGTACTTATCTCGTGTCTATTCATCCCCAGGGTGTCCAGTTGTGGGGCGGTCCTAAATGGACTCGATATGGCCGATTGCTTCACATGCAGGCTTCCCTCATCGATTTCTCTCCTGATGAAAACTATTTGGTCACCTGGTCGCCGGCTCCTATTCAGCTGCCTCCTCTCAATGACCCTAATCGAAGCAAATTCCCATTTAAGGACCAAGACGAAGGCAACCAGCTCATCGTCTGGGATATCAATACTGTTCTTCCTTTGAGAACTTTCCCCATGCTTCCTTCTCCTGATCGAGAAAACCCCAATAAAGTCATTTGGCCCACATTCAAGTGGTCTGCTGACAGCAAGTTCTTTGCCAGAATGGTTCCTGGCGAAGCTCTCCAGGTCTATGAGGCCCCTTCTATGGGTCTGCTGGACAAGAAATCTATTAAAATTCCCGGTATCATGGAATTCGCATTTGCTCCCGGCCCTGTTAAATTTGACAATGCTGTGGAAGGTGAGCAATTGTTGTGCTATTGGACCCCCGAAATGCCCAATCAGACTGCCCGTGTAAGCATTATGTCCTTGCCTACGAAGAAAGTCATTCGATCGAGAAACTTGTTCAATGTCAGTGGTTGCCGACTTCATTGGCAAGATGAAGGAAAGTATCTATGTGTCAAGGTTGACCGGCACACCAAGTCCAAAAAGTCCATCTACACTAATTTGGAACTGTTCCGGCTCACAGAGAAAGATATTCCTTGCGAAGTCATCGAGCTCAAGGAAACCGTCATCAACTTCCAGTGGGAGCCAAAGACCGACAGATTTCTTGCCATTTCTGTTTTGGATCAGGGCCCGTCTATCCCCCGGCCTACTAATAAGAATATTGTTTCCTTCTATGCTCTTGAGAAGAATAAGGGATCCCAGGGAAATTGGAAACTAGCCAAGAGCTTTGATAATAAGTCGTGCAACTCAATCTATTGGTCACCCGCCGGCAGATTTGTTATCACTGCCACTGTTCGACCTGGAAACTCGTGCGAGATGGAGTTCTGGGACGTGGAATATGAAGGAGAAAAGAAGAACCACGACAAAGAGCTGAATGTCAATTTGCAGCCAATTGGACAGTGTGAGCATTTCGGTTTGACCGACATTGAGTGGGATCCTTCTGGTCGATACGTTGCCACTTGGTCATCGTCGTGGAAGCACCCCATCGAGAACGGGTACAAGCTATGGAATTTCCATGGTCAACTTATTCGAGAAGAGAGCATGGACAACTTCAAGGCATTCAGCTGGAGACATCGACCTGAGAGTATCTTGCCCAAGCAGAAGAAGAAGGAGGTCAACAAAAACCTTAAGACATATGCTCGACGATTCGAAGAAGAAGATGCTATGGAAGCTAGCGAGGCCAGCAGAGAACTCATCTTACGACGAAAACAGGCTCTTGCCGAATGGAGAGAATGGAGGCAGGAAGTTGAGGCTAGACTGGTTAGTCTTGGGCTTGTTCCTGAGTCGGTTCTTGTCAAGGAAACCGAAGGTGAAGAGGTCATTGAAGAGATCAGGGAGGAGATTTTAGAGGAGAAGGAAGAAGAGGTGTAGTAAAAAGAATGACTATATAGCAGTGCATGACAAGATAGCAACATACAGAAATGGAAGCCGTTTGCAAATTTTTTAAAAATAGTGTTTATCATTATTGCTGTTTTTTTTTATAAAGTGTACAAAGTCGTTGTCAATGATGATCATGAGAGGAGGGTGATCGAAGCGCATATATACTTGAGTGCTAGAGGAATAATGTGGGGGAAAATACAGGGCTGTTCGGTAAAATGATTGCAAAAAAAATGTTGTGAATAAAACTCCGAGGGAGTAGGCTGAGTAGGAGGCGATGATTCAAGAGCGGGATCCCGAACTAGCTGCCAGTAAAGTCTTGATCTGGTCAATTGCGCCGCGTAGAATCTGTATCTCCCATTCAGTCTGCTGAATCTGGTCTCTATTCGGAGAAGCGTTTGATTTGAGACGTTTGAGTCTCGCTTCGGATAGGTCCAATTGGTTTAAAAGGTCTATTAGCTGACATTGGAGGTCCTTGTGAGAAGAGGATGCCATGGTCTGGGTTGAATCAATGTGCGGAGATTGTCGCCAAGTTTGTTGGTTTGTGCTCGGATTGATCTGAAAAGCAAAGTCAAAGATTGAAAAGCAGGCAGAAGGTACACTGATCAAAGACAGAGGCAGAGAATCTATTATCACGATGGCAAAAATATTGCACACCCCAGAAGATGCGCCTGACTATATACACAAGGTGAAAAAAGAAAAATGCGTGTCGTTAGTCGTGAATGATGAACCCGTTGACTCACACCAAGTATAACGTTAGCTCTAGCCGCACGCCACCGGTCGGGGTATTAGGAAACCGATCCAATGATTCGCCATCAATAGAACTTGGCAGGGACGTGCACTAGATTGAACCCCGTCTTGTGCGAGGCTTTCAATCGGTTTATCTGCTCTCTATAAGCCTGGGAGTGGGGAGACACTGCGAAATAAGTGCTGATCCCTGGCTGTCGACCCAAAGAAACCTGTAGTTTTGTCGTGTTTTGGTCGTGTGGCAATTCGTCGCCAACTGAACCGTCGGCGATGAGCCTTGCATCGAAGCAATGCCATATCAAGTGACGCAGCCAACGCAGCCGGCCCAGTCATCTACCGAACTGCTAGCAGCATGTTCGTCACGCGGGATCCGTGTGGCAGGCAAAAGCCAATTATTTGGCTTTTTGGATACTTTAATATTGAATCCTGCAACTTAGTTTCACAGCCGAGCTGTGGCTCACCAGCCAATGGAATCGGCAGTGTTTTGTTAGGCAGTTCATATTCATATATTTCGATTTTGAGCCGCTCCTCAACACTGTCTTTTGCTGTCAGTTCTGTTCTTAGCACCGCAGCAGCACCCAAACAAAACAGCATGCTCCCCACTTTCTGCCACAGCCGTCATCTAGTGATGCAGCCGGTTCGAGCCCGTAAATTATTTCAGGTGTGTTTCTTCCGAACTATACATTCGACGGAGCGTAGATCGTCTGTAGATGCGAGATCAAGACTCACCGCAGGGACAAGCCTGCTCGCTTATTGTAATAATGCATTACGTGTAGAACGCAGCATAGGCAAGAGGAGGGATTCGAACGGTGGAGTCATTACTGCTACTCGTTCACTGTCCTTCGGTGGGGGTGGTCCTTTCGAAGTGTACAATAGGAAATCCGGCAGCAAAGAGCTGTTGCCCAACGTTCCAATGCCTATGAAGGTATTCAGCTGGATCGCAGGAACAGCAGCACTTATTTTCTTTATTCCCGTGGCAATCATCATAGCTGCGGCTCCGCCAATACTGCTGGGGATGTATGTGTTGACCTCAAAACTCCGGAGAATCAGGAACCAGCTGTATAGCCAGCGATGGAGCAACATGGGATCGTATCACCTCACATTTGACCCGGACGATAAACCCGGAGCAGCACTGAAACAGAGTATCCCCAATATCGCTCGACAAAGAGTGCTTTCTGCTTTGGAATTGGATGAAGAGGGTCTAGCTTCCCAATTGGGAATCGACATTGCCAACATTGATCGCTACAGATTCACCGAAGTGGAGTCGATCCAGCAAGACTTCAAGGGCTCAATCGGTGGGTTTCAGGAAAAGATGGAAATAAGGTCATTCGGACTAATAGATCTGACCTCCAATACTAGAATTGCTACAGTATTTTTGATAATAGTTCGAAATTTAGCGGCCAATGATGCGAAAAGCCGTCTACGCATAGAAGTTCAAGGCACCGGCTACAATTCCAAGCCGGTGGTGCTCGATGAGCCCACAGAAAGCAACGAAGATGTTGTGATAGATGTGAAGCCTCGGAAAGCTAGAAAATACTAGGTTATGCTCGTCATAAATTGTACATAGAAGAACTCCTAGTTTTGTTATTTGACAGTTTCCCCTTCTTGGGCGCAGCTGAGCTACGCTGCCCTCCCAAGCCCACCTCTACTTAGTTTCTCACCACCTCACTTCCTTCTTACAACCTTCTGCTAACAGCACAAGTTGATTAGAAGGAGACTCGATCAATTCATCAACAACAGTCAGTTTTTGACTTTTTGTAAATTCGCCTGTAATTCATAGTGGTAGCCCAAGTGTGTTACGATTCATCATCATGTCGGAACAAGCAATTGGTAAGAAGCGCTCCAACTGTCAGCCGGTTCTCCGCCTGCTAACCAAATAGTACTTGATCAAGGTACCGGTTTCGTCAAAATCGGCCGGGGCGGAACCAACTTCCCGGATCATGTATTCCCATCCATTGTCGGTCGGCCCATTCTGAGGGCTGAAGAAAAAGCCGGAGACGCTATTATCAAAGATATCATGTGCGGTGACGAAGCGTCCGAAGTTAGAACTGCATTGGAAATATCATATCCCATGGAAAATGGTATAATACAAAATTGGGAAGATATGGGTCATCTGTGGGACTACGCATTCTACGAGAGAATGAAGATAAACCCTGCTGGACAAAAGGTTTTGCTCACCGAGCCTCCTTTGAATCCCCTGAAAAACCGGGAGGAAATGGTGGGAACCATGTTTGAGAAGTATAGCTTTGGCGGTGTTTATGTGGCTATCCAGGCTGTTCTTGCGCTTTACGCTCAGGGTCTCCAGTCAGGTGTTGTTGTTGATTCCGGTGATGGTGTGACGCATATTGTTCCCGTCTATGAATCTACTGTCCTCAACCATTTAATACGAAGGGTCAACGTTGCCGGTCGTCATGTCACTAGAAACCTTATCAATCTTCTTCTTCGAAGAGGCTATGCGTTCAACAGAACTGCAGACTTTGAAACCGTCCGCCAGATTAAAGAGAAGTTCTGTTACGTTTCCTACGATTTGGATTATGATAATAAACTCGCCGAGGAAACCACCACCTTGATGGAAAAATATGAACTTCCCGACGGTCGGGTTATTAAGATTGGTCCCGAGCGGTTCCAGGCACCGGAGTGTCTCTTCCAGCCTCACTTGGTGGACAAGGAACAGCCTGGCATGGCCGAATCCTTGTTTGAGACTATTGAAGAAGCTGATGTCGATGTAAGATCTTCGTTATACAGGGCAATTGTCCTCTCTGGTGGATCTAGCATGTACCCAGGCCTTCCCAGCCGACTCGAGAAGGAGTTGAAGCAACTTTGGCTTACTCGCGTCTTGAATGGAAACCCTGAGCGACTCAGCAAATTCAAGGTGAGAATTGAGGATCCTCCTCGAAGGCGGCATATGGTCTTCCTTGGTGGGGCAGTGCTTGCCAACATCATGAAAGACAAAGAGACAATGTGGATTACCAAGGCTGAATGGGAAGAAGAGGGTGTAAGAGCTCTTGCTAAGCTGGGGCCTAGATAGATAACAACATATAAATGAAATATTTTGCTAGTGTCTCTCTATATGCTCAACTATGGAAAAAAACGTACCGGTGTATTATCTTTGATCAATTGTTCATCAAGTGCGCCATATACGCAACGTAATCATAGCCATCACTAGAATCATTCAGCGGCATTGTTTCTTTCAGTTGGTCGATAATTGGTTCAGGGATAAGTGAGTTCTTCAAGTCTATTTCAGTCACATAATTCTTGCCATTCGCAATATCTTCAAACGATCGGTAAACTTGAGTGGCGGTGTGCTGGTCTTCCGTTACTTCAACCATGAAATTGATAAATTGCTCAAAAGAAACATGAGATTTATTATGGCTGGCTGCCCGGAACATTTCATTCATCTCATCTTCATCATATATTAGACCCAAAGATGCTAAAGCTCCCGCAAACTCACTTTCTCCCAGGCCATTTCTCTGGCCCTTGTCAAAATATCTGAATATTGACTCAAACTCCTCCAATTGAATCGGTGTTAGGTTCGTCATGCTTCTGGCAACCAGTTGATTTTCAACAAATGCGAGTTTCTTTACTACTGATTGTTTTGCCAGGCCCAGTTCGTATTCAAGTTCCGAGCAAAAATAGACTGTAAAGTCATTCTCCTCAACGCTTGCCTCAATGCACTTATCATCTAGCTTCTTCAGCTTAGCAGCGAGCCCATCCAGAGGCTTCAATTGATCGCTTATTATGGTTATTCCTTCTAATTGATTCTCGAGTTCTCCGTCGAGGTCACTGATTTGTAGTGATACAGTGTCGATGGACAACGAGAGCTGGTTTGCAATCTCGGCAAACTGTCGACGCAATTGGTCTTTGATATCTCTCATGCTATTGTTAATGCTTCTCGACCTGTCAGCTTCGGATTTGATCAGCCGACGCCACGACTCTTCCAGATCGAGAAGCCTGTAGCCAAGCGGTGGCCGGTACTCCCGTAGTTCATAAGTCGCTAACTTGGTACGAATGTTGCCGAGAAGAGATGCAAGTTCGGATTTTTCGGTTATCCACTCCCGTTTAGTAGTTCTTTTATAGCAGAAGAAGTCTTCCGACTGCTTTTTAACGTCCTTGTAACTGCCGCTGAAAGTGGAGTTCTTCCACTGAGTTTGAGTAAGAGCAATAGCTTCTAACAGTGCCTTCATTCTTCTCTCAAACCCATGTTGCATACTAATAGAGGATCCGCTCACTTCGACGAACTTTTCAATACGCCGCCCTGCGGTTTCAATCTTGTCTAGAGCAGAAAATGCATGGAACCAATAAGCAACATATGTCATAACGGATCTCTCATCTGGTTTCACGTTACACAGATCCTCGACGTCGAGAATCTGAGGAATACCAATTTGCTCTCCTGCAATTTTCAGAGCCAATGCAACGTTTCCTCTAGCGTCATTACGATCTAGTTCGTCGTAGTCGAGAAGATCAGGTCGGTGGCAGTCGATGAGAGCACAGAACGCCAGGCCATCAGCCCACGAATAAGAAAAGTCTTTAATATTCACTCCCTTGTAACCAGCTGTTTTCCTCTGACACCACAATAGTAGGCCCTCTTTAGCAGAGAGGCCCTCTTCGCTGATTTCAGCTATAGTAAATCTAAGAATGAGAATCCACAGCAGGCCCAGAATCAATTTGAGGTTTCCGTCAATGATATCTTCAGCACCAATATTGTGCAGCATTATACCACGATGCTTGATGAAATCGAGGGCCGTATTCAGATTTTCAACGTTCTGGATTTGTAACCTCGGGTTCTTGTTGTATTTTCCGAGGGGCTCGTTGCCAATGATTTCTAGGAGCCGAATTAGCTTAACCCCACTAGCCAGATCAACAGCCAGATCAGTGATAGGTTCAACGTCATTGCTTTCAAGGTATGTATTTGTCCATCTCAGAAAAGCTTTGTGCTGCGTAGCCACCCAGTCAGGTACTGTTTTAGAAGGACTGGGAGGTGCGGGAGTAGTTGTTCTAGCAATGGATGTTTGAGTGGAAGTGAGGATCATCTTCGGCCAGCTAAGAAGGCAGAATAAAATATTAATGCAAAGAAGAGGGAAGAGATACTATTCCGGTTGGAGCAGGGACTGGTATATTGCGATATAAAGTGGATATAAAAATTTCCGGCTCAACTCCACAAATAAAACCAGCTAATAGACTGTAGCGGTGCTGTATATATTATGGAATGAAGATAGAAATAGATTCTGGTTGATCTGCCAATATACACGGCAGGGGTACCTGGCCTTGCCGTAAAATTCACAGAAAATCAAAATTCACAGAAATAGAATCTGCGTGGACGAAATAGTTCGCGAAATCAACGTGATTTAACTGCGATCCTTTTCCAGCGTGAACAGAGAACTTTTATGTAGCTCCGATCGTCTCAACGTAAATTCATCCGAAGCAGTTTGTTTATTTTTCGCTGAGATTGGCGAACGCTGTCTCAGATCGTTTTGGGACTTGGATGGAAAAGAAAGCATGGAGTATTTCCCATCAACGACCTAAAATAAAATGTCGAATATTACAGATTTCTATAATGAGGAGCCCTTAACGTCCACGGTGCGCCCAGGTAGGTACCCTTTTATGTTTTTGCATATGAAGTAGATCATGCATCATATCGAGCGTACATCTCGCTAACTGGCCAGAGACGATGGCCGTCCTGACAGTCCGAATCATCAAATCGTTCACATATCGAACTGTGAAGAACCACGTATTCAAAGATATTGACTTGACAGCTACTACCTCGGAAGACTTTTTGAAGCTTATTAAGGACGTCATAAAAACGGCATCAGGTTTCCGTGCTTATAGAAATGTCGACCTGGATACTCTCAAGATCTATACCAAGGCGCATGGCTCCAAAACGATGAACCTCATTATCAACTTTGAGGATGATGAAGGCTGGATCCTTTCAGATCCTGCCAAGACCCTTAAGGAATATGGTATTCAGAATGAGACCGAAATTTCTGTCTTCAACAGAAATGATTACGAAGAATTCAGGAAGAACCCCGAAGTAAAGTGGGTATAATTGAAGGCTCAACTACTGGCCAGTTACTCATTATAGCAGTGACCATGTTCTGAGAGTAGCTTGCAGAATATTAGATCCGCTATGTTGTAGCACTAAGGTCCTAGAAAATTTGGCATGATGATGAACAATAGTTATATATGCATTTTCACGATAAACGAATGATGAATAAATAAGATTAGGTCATAATAATTACATTATTAGCTAACTTTGAACTCTTCCTAAGTCATGAACAATTCAACTTAACTAGTTTGCTCCATACGTCGCTGGCCAGTTGGTCCATTTCTCTGGAGGTAACTTGGCCCCGCTCCGAGCCATATCTGATGGCATTTTCAAATAGGCTCTTCAATATATCTTTGTCCATAGGCAGAGGATTCAGGAAAGATCCGTTGATGGCTTGTCCGATAGTTTGTCGCTCGGAAGGGTTCCTCGAAAAGCATCGCTTCATAGTCTGAATCGCCTCTCGAGGAACTTTAACTCCGCCCAGCCCTTCTCGGGGATATTGAACTACAACTTTGGGACTCGTAATAGCGAGCACTCTCTGGTGCCCAGCATACCCCGCATATGGAGGCTTACCATATATCATCTGGTATAAAATGCAACCACAACTCCAGACATCAGAGGGTTTGCCCACCTTAAACTTTGCAGCACCATTTCCAAATGGATCCTCCACGCCGTATCCACCATTAGAATCCAATAGTGCTTCTGGAGCCATATAGTTGGGTGTACCTATTTGAGTATCTCGGTGAACGTTAGCAGTATAGTCAGGAACGACATTGGCAATGCCAAAGTCGATGATTTTCAGCATTCCCTTGACCATCAAGAAATTTGCAGGCTTCAAATCGGAATGCACTATTCCATGTTTATGAACTGCTTCGACACACTTAAACATCTCCTGTGTATAGTATCGCACAAAAGAAATGTCAAGTGGCATTCTAAGTCTTGCCGATAAAACATGAGCTAGGTCGATCTCGCCACACTCCATAACTAAGTACACAGATGTATCGAACATTTCAAAATCAATAAGCTTTACCACTCTCTCTTCATCTCTCAACCTCTGTAGTAAGCTGATCTCTCCCTTGAATCCTTGAATTACGGATACGTCGAAATCATCAAACGTGACCTTTTTAACGGCATATACTCTGGTATCGTTCGTAATACTTTGAACTTTATAGACTTTTGAGGAGCCTCCCTTGCCTACGAGCTCAAGCCTTTGATACTGTTGGCCATTGATAGCTAAGATATTCTTCAACTTCTTCTTAGACTTTTCAACGTGTACCGGCGTTTTGGTCGTTGGGCCCACAACAAGCGCAGCGGGCGGCATGTTTTCATCGGGGTAGTGCAGATTCGATTTGATAGACTTGTTCCCCTGGTATATTCCCTGCTCATAGTTATTGAAGGAGTTCCTTGGAACTTCTGTGATTGTCGACTGTGAGCTCTGAACCGTGGTTTGTGGTTGCTGTGACAGCAAAGTGTTGCTCTGAGATTCAGGTCTCAAGATATCCCTATTCTCAGACTTCAATGACCTCATTACTTCCCGTGTACCTCTCTCTTTTCTGGAGGGCGTCCTTGTTTCAATTTCGGTAATTTTGGTGGGTACCTGCACCAATGATGAATCGCCTTTTGAAATAGAACTGTTGGAACCCGAGCTATCTTCATGGGAATTGCCTTCAGAGAATATGCTGCTAGTTGATAATGATGCTACCAGCTCCTTATCTTCAGCAAATCGTATTTTGCTTGGTCTCCATTGTGAGGGAGAATGCTTCGTCCGAGATTCAGAGCAATGTGTGGTATCTGGGACAGACCTAGATGCAGATGCCTTATCTTCGGTTGCATATGACTTTTTGAGTTGATCTAGGCCGCGTCCGAGTCTTCTACTCCGAATTGTTTTTGTCGAAAAGTCCAGGGCGGAAGGAGCTCTGCCGCCGAATACCTTACCATTGGTCACACTGGGTGTGGAGTATTCTTTAGTTTTTCCAGATTGACTCTTGCAATCTTCTGTATGGCCATACTTGACATCATCTGTGCCCACACAAGTACTGCTATGCCCTCCTAAAATGGTCCTCGGCCCAAACGATCTTGTTGTGGATGTGTGTCCCGCCAATGTAAAGGCTGTTTTATCTTTATCTTTGTTCTGACTATACACTTCTTTGTCTTCGCTTTGACATCTCATAATTTCGTCAGAAAGAAGCTCATTCGCATAGTCGCTCAAAACGGGAGGCATGAAGCTGTCATCCGACAATGAAATACTGTCATCATTGTCGTCAAGTCCCACAGTAGGCTCAGCTAGCATGTTTTTTAAGATAGTCGAGTCCCTCAGCTCCTTGTGCGGAGTAGTGAATACCGAGAATATATGCAAATGTAAACTGTAGGTCGATAGTGAAAATGAACAGTGCTGGGGGAAACTGCTTTTGGCATACGACCCTTTCCCTTTTAGGCAATAGTTAAACAATTCAGCCGCACGATCATCAGCAATGGTCTCATTCATTCAACGTCTTCTACCAAAAAACCGGGAATATTAATATAACACATTATAAATATCGGGATCATCTAAGTTCAAGCTGAGATATAAGCAGCAGAATTATGAACCATTATTTTGAACACCGCGTCGCCATGGTGTTGCTAAATGGCCCGGTCCCTGGGTGGAGCATCCCCCGTCAGTTTCACATTGTCGACGACAACCATAGTCAACATCCTATACAAGTAGTCTCCTTTATAAATGTTTGTGCTAATTTCTCCGTTCAGCCTAACGTTCGCAATACTGCATCAAACTGCTCTTTGTTGTACTTGATATATTTGTCGATGTTTTTAGTGAAATCACCTCCACAATGCTTGTCATAAAACCGATGATATAAAGGCTGAATAAAACCGATTTCTTTAGCAAGTACTTGTTTCAAATGAGGGTCAGTAATATTGTAGCCTTTGTGTGTTTGAACTAGCAGGTCAAATTCAGTATTGAATGTCTTGAACTTCTCTTTGATAGCTTCTCTATCTTTCGAAGAAAGCTGCTTGTTTCCAGGTCTAACCACAGTAACATCCATTAATTGTGCAGCGGCACTCTTCCAGCCTTCCAAAAACAAGTTCATACCTCTCTTCTTCAGTCGCTCCATTCGATCTGCCCCTGAAGATCCCATGATAGCACCTACGTCGCTCTTTTTTGCGTACTGTTCGACCATAGTCAGATTCATAAGAAGCAAAAATCCAGTCTGATTGTTCTTTTTCCCAAGCTGTCTTGCCTTGAGCTCCAAATTGAGGAATAGGTCATCCAGAGCATCGGAAAAATAGCAAGAAAGCAGCTCGGTCGGATCATTCGAGGCGGGATGCGCTCTGGGCATCATCGATGACCATGCAGGTTTAGGCGTAGGTATCCAGCTTCCATATGCGGTACCATTGAGAATTATCCGAGCGCTGGTCTTATGGTCAGCCAGCTTGCTGAGCTTAGACATAATATCTATGGTGGCATCAGAAACACCATGATCACTAGGTAGAGAGGTAAGCTGCTGAACACGATTCTCTACATATTTGAGCATCTCAACAAGAACTTTCATGGCAGCGGTAGTTAGCTTCTCATTAAGCTGGATTAGTCTGGATGGTGGCTTCTTCGTTACAGATGCAACTGCTCTTTGAAAAGCAGTCGTCCAGTCTACCAACTCAAAAACAGCTGCTGCATCAATTTGCGTGCTCCTGCTAATCTGATCATTGAGGGACCTAATGGTGGTTTCAAATTCGCCTGCGGTACTTGAACATATTTCATCCCTGTAGAGCTCCATTTGCCGTCCTAATTTACCGGTTGAAAGTGATTCGACATCATCATTAAGGGCCAAACACATATCAATTACAGCAGATGCGTAAGTCCGTAATCCGTCCACCGGAGTTTTCTTGGACTGAGGAGTGAGTTTGATAGACTTGGACAAGCCACTCAATGATGAGGAGAAGTAACGAGACACAATATCCAAATAAATATCGTCGACCTTAACTTTGGCTGAATCAAAATATATGAATAACTCTTTGATAGCTCTGCTTTGCTCATTGGATAATCGGGGCATTTGCAGTCCGCGCTGTAAAATATCACCCGCATTAACAGGCTTATATGCGTTTGCCAGGCATGAACGTAAATAATCCTTGATACCATTATTTCCTGACTTAATTAACTGTTCAGTCTTGTCAACAACCTTGTAAAATGTTCGCAGCTGTGATGAAGTCAACTCTGAGTGAGCTTGGATGAGTTTCCCCAAAGCATCAGTATAGGCCGGAAGACCAACCTTTGCAATACCGTCGCTAAGTATATTGTCGCAATCTTCTGTTAGCCTTGCATACTCCTTTATATCCTCAATAACAGTCAAACTGGCCCCCAGGTTTTTTTGATATAATGCTAACATCCTCGTTTTGCCAGATATTGGGCGAATCGCCTTTTCGGCATACAGGCTCCCTCTGGATATAGATTCCAATGACTGCTGGATTTTCTGCGTAAGTTCATCGACCTTTGACAATGTCTCTTTCAGAATTAAGACGTCTCCATCATCTGCTTCATCTATATAGATGCTCATTTCGTGTGCTGATGGTGAGGTCAACGCGATAAGTTGAGGTGGGTCTGCGAATTACCCTTCAGGAACGAATCTGATCGTAACTGAAATGCACGATTAGTAGTGCAGCATCCTCCATCAGCTAAATGGCTCTTTGAGTCCGTCATTACCTACAGATTTTCTTGCTTCGAACTTTCTTCTCTCAAAGGTGGTAACGGATTTATAGACGTTGCTACTTCGTCATGTGAATCTGTCTCTGATACTGTGCTATATGGACTGTCGCTAGTCAAAATCTAGCATATATCCTCTATTTCCACGCACATAGTTATTAGCTGATGAAAAGTCTTCGAGCTATTCCTTCCAGGTACTCTGTTGTAATTCCTTACTCCATGACTATAGCATTAGATGCGGTTGTGTGGTGTTCCTTGGGATTGATCGATATTCGTTATTTAACGCCTATATGTGAACTAAAGCTACCAGAAGATGGGTCTTTCTGTCATTTTCCAATCTTTCGGCCATATGGTTTTGTGATCCTATTCAAGTGTCTGATTCAAGGTCATGTAATATATTTCGCAGTATCCCTTGAGACAGAGTGCCTCATGTTATGATTGATTGACTGATGTTCATTATTCAACGACTGCATGTAAATGCCTCATGTTATTCACATGACTGAAATGAATGAATGAATAATCTTTATTTAGAGTCTATGTATAAGGATACTGAGAAGACTATGTTGACCTAAGTCAT